>JAAGEH010000012.1:5197584-5219002 GCA_011751065.1 Lasiurus cinereus
GGAGAAAAAGGAACCCTTGTGCACTGTTGGTGGGAATGCAGACTGGTGCAGCCACTGTGGAGAACAGTATGGAGTTTCCTCAAAAAACTAAAAATGGATCTCCCATTTGACCCTGTAATCCCACTCTTAGGAATTTATCCTAAGAAATTACAAACACCAATCAGAAAGGATTTATGCACCCCTATGTTCATAGCCGCACAATTTACAATAGCCACAATTTGGAAACAGCCTAGGTGCCCGTCAGCAGATGAGTGGATCAGAAAACTGTGGTACATCTACACAATGGAATTCTATGCTGCCATTAAAAAGAAGGAATTCTTACCATTTGCAGCAACCTGGTTGGAACTGGAGAGCCTTATGCTTAGTGAAATAAGCCAGTCAATGAAGGAGAAGCATCACATGATCGCACTCATTGGAGGATAATAAAGAACATTATAAACTGATGAACAAAAGGATAGATACAGAGACAGTAAAGCTTCAAACAGACTGTGAAATTACAGCAGGATGATTAAAGTTAGGTGAGGTAAATAAGAGATCAATCAAAGGACTTGTATCTATGCATATAATCATAACCAATGAACATAGACACTGGGGGGTTGGGGTATGCCTGGGAGGGAGGGGGGCAATGGGAAGATATGTATAAAAAATTAATAATAATAAAAAAAAAAGCTCCAGACGCATCCGTCTACTCGGCCGCCATTTTCTCCTCCCCCATTTAAATTTAATTAAAAAAATTCTTTGAGCACACTATGAGGACTACAATTCAGAAAACAAAAATTTCATGCCTCTCTAAGAACTTATATTTTAATAGAGGATATATGATCTCAACACCCACTGACATATGCATATAACACATGTAAATAAACAATTTTATTAGAAACTAGAGGCCTGGTGCAGCCCCACAGCAAATGAAATGAAACATGTAGAAAAGCTCTGGAAGGAAAATGCTACTGACAGGAGATAGACTTGTAAAAATGAAATAAACAGAGCTGGTAGGATGGCTCAGTTGATTGGAGTAATCATCCATACACCAAAGATTCAATTCCCAGTCAAGGCACATACTCAAGTTTTGGGGTTCATTCCTTTGATCCCCTATAGGGGCATCTGCAGGAAGCAACCAATCAATGTTTCTATCCCTTTCCCTCTCTAAAATCCTATATAATAAAAAGGTAATATGCAAATTGACAGTCATTCCAACACACAGGATGGCCACTTCCATGTGGACACAAGATGGCTGCCACAAGATGGCCAGAAGGGGAGGGCAGTTATGGGAAATCAGGCCAGCAGGAGAGGGCAGTTGGGGGTGATCAGGCCTGAATGGGAAGGCAGTTGGGGGGGACCAGGCCTGCATGTGAGGGCAGTTGGGGGTAACACCAGGCAAACAGGGGAGGGCATTTAGGAGTGACCAGACTGGCAAGGGAGAGAAGTTAGGGGCAATTGGTTTAACAGGGGAGCAGTAAGCATTGATTAGGCTGGCAAAAGAGTGGTTAGGGATGATCAAGCTGGCGGGGGAGTGATTAGGGCCAATCAGGCAGGCAGGCAGGTGAGCGGTTGGGAGTCAGCAGTCCTAGATTGTGAGAGGGATGTCTGACTGCATTGTGGGATCTGGCCTAAACAGGCAGTCAGATATCCCTTGAGGGGTCCCAGATTAGAGAGGATGCAGGCTGTGCTGAGGGACACCTCCTCACCTCCCCCATGCATGAATTTCATGCACCAGGCCTCTAGTCAATAATAATAACAAATGAAATGTCAATAAATTCTCAAATTTTCTTAGATTTTGATATTGCATCTTACATTTTAAGGGGCTCTTTTTTTTATAAGATTGCTTTGTTATACATGTGCCAAGAACCTTTTTGTTTTTTAATTGCAGTTTGAAAAAAAAAGTAATTTTAAGCCCTCATAGCATCTTCATAATTAAATACATTTAATGCCTCTTCAAATGTTTCAAGAAGTTACAGTTATTTTTTCCCAACTACATAATGGCACTAATGTACAAGATTTTGTTCAGAAATTAGTACAGAAAGAGAAAGGTCTGGAAATTGCCTTTTGATTAAGAAGTTATATATGTTTGTCTGTTGCACTGGACTGCCTTGTGAATCCTGGGGTCACCAGCACCTGGCTTACTGTGGGTCCTTAATAAATTGCTTATTGAAAGAGTGGACCTGTGAGTTAAATGAGGGGGTGAATGAGTGAGGAAGTAACGAAGAATGAATTAATGAAAATGTATTAGAATATACATTGAACACTTGGAAGCTATTCCTTGAACCTCAAATTGAAGATGAGTCAGTACTTCTTAACTCTTATTTGACCAAACATTTGGAATATGCACTTACTTCTAGCCTTCTCAAGTTCCTCATTTCAGTCATGACAATAGTACTGATAGATAAGTGGTCACCTTCTTTATTTTTAAGCAATTCTATTTTTATAAACTTTTTATTGTCCTAAAGGAGAAAACCAGTGGTGCAGATAACCCCCAGATCTTTTGTTGGGATGCATTTTATGATGGCCTTTTACAGAAGTTTGCCTTCCTAATTATGTTTTGATTAGGTTTCTATTACAGTTGCTGATGATTCCCATAGCAGATAGGACAGCAGATCAGGCAGCTCAAGAACACAGTGATCAATGCTTTGTTAGTTGAGACTTACCCATACCTTAATCTAGGCTTGCCTTTTAAAAATGTATTGTGCTAAGCACTACGAGGTTAGCTCTTGAAGATAAGTAACATTTGAATGAAGACGTTTCAGGAAGATTCTCTAAAATGTTCAATATGATGAGAACCATATATTGCAATTTTAAATGTCCTAATAGTCAATTTAAAAAGCTAAAAAATAAATGAGTGAAGTTGAATTTAATATTACATCACATATAATCCAATATATTAAAATATTATTTTAACATGCAATTAATACAAAATTGTGAGATATTTTACACTCTTCTTCTTAAATTAAGTCTTCAAAATTTGGTGTGCATTTTATACTTGAAGTCATTTCAGACTAGTACACTTCAGGTGCTTAAGTGCCATATGTAGTTAAAGGATACCATATTGGGAAGCATAGTTCAGGAGCTTTCCTTCTCAAATTATTATCTGAGGTCAGTTACATTGGCAGCATCTGGAAAAAATGTTAGAAAGGCAGGACCACAGGCTCTATCCAGACTTGCTGAGTTAAAATTTTCATTTTAACAAGATACTCAGGTAATTCCATGCATTGCAAACATTGGGCTAGACAGGTTTGAATGGCAATCTGGAGTTAGGAATGATAAAGAGATGCTTTCGAACCAGCCTTAAATGTATATAATGTGTGAGTGTCAAATAGAAATTAAAGATATATTAGTAGATATTTATATAAGGAATTTGACAAAACCATTTTAATCAGTGTCTTTTTCTCAGTCTTCAAAATGAACTAATCCTGCCCATTTTGTAGGGCTGGTGTAAGATTAGAGACAGTTCGATAAAGCAATTCACATGAGTCCTGGCTCCTAGATGTGAGAACTTGATACAATTCCATTATTGATGGGTACTAATCAGATGAAGGTCTGCTGCCAAGATTTTAACTATGGGGTCACACTATAAGAAAATGTATCAAATATGGAGAATTACAGAACATTGCTGCTCTCACATGCCCGAATTCTGTGTGATCAAGCAGGGGTCTCAAATGAAAACTAATGTCAGAGCATTTCCTCCATGGTAGGGTGCAAGAGCAGGGGGTCCCACAGAGGGTGATGCATAGGATTCACACATCATATTCATAAGCCTATTGTGAACATCTTTCATCAAAATAAGTTGCACAATTTTGGACACCTGGTTGACCAACAAATTAACAGGATAGAAAGAATCAGATAACTAACCAGTCCCTGTGCACTTTCAACACCTAGCCCTTTCAGCATGTTGGGTCAGGACCCCTTATTCACCTGTCATACTATGTCAGCATGTCTGTGAATATTATCCAACTGTAACTAATGCAGCATTGGGAACCAGAACCTACTAATATTTTGTTGGATATTAGCAATAACCTCCTTCTTCTAAGTACTGTATATAAAAAATGTCAACATTCAACAAAAGCAAAGGGAAGTAACTTTGGGAAAATGGAGAAACTCTGGTTTGGGAGTCACCAATTAATAGGATTCTAGTTTTAGCTCTATTAACTTGGTAGTTTAATCTCTTGTGACTTCTGTTTATGCACTAATAAAATAAGGGGCTTTAATATATGAATCTCTTCAATAATCTCTGGTAGTATTTTTATTTCATTAAAATTATTTTATTTTTATTGTAGTAAAATATATATCACATGTAATCTACCATTTAACCATGTTTTGGTGTACAGTTCAGTAGCAATGAGTACATTCACATTATTGTGCAACCATCACCACCACCCATCTGCAGAACTCTTGTATCTTCCCAAACTGAAACTTTGAACCCATTAAACACTAAGGCCATATTGCCTCCTCTTCCTAACTTCTGAATATCACCATTCCATTTTCTGTTTCCATGAATTTGACTACTCTAGGTACCTCATATGAGGAAAATTATATTCTGATGATGTGACTGAGTTCATTCAGCTTATTGTTTTCAAGATTCATCCATATTGCAAGCAAGTACCAAAATTTCCTCTTTAAAGTGGAAAAATCTTCCATTATATGTATATATAGCATTTTTTAATTAATATTTGAGTGCAATGGCATGTGGGTTGGAGATATGAGTTGCTAAAACTACTTTTAGTGGTGCCTTAACATGAGAAAGAGGATGCATTGGATTTTTATGGAAATAGAGACCCAATGCACAAAATTTGTGCAAGAGATTCAGTCCTCACAGCCTCAACTTTATCCGGAAGGTCCCCTGGAAGGATATCCGGGAGGTTGTTCAGCTGTTCAGTCTAATGTGCATACTAGCTCTTTATTATATAGGATGTAATAGAGTTACTCTAATAACTAACTACCAAAGCATGTTATAGAATTGATCTTGGGCCCATTCTCAAATATGTTATTTGAAAATTTTTCAAATTTTTTAATTTATTTTTACATATTTACTACAGGATTATTGTAGTAAAAACTTTGGGTAACTATCTACAGAGAACATCTTCCATAACCATAATATTTTAGGACCAGCGTTCAAATGAAATTAACGCATATTAAAATGGTCTGGAAACATTGTTCTGTTTTCAAAAGGTAAATTATGGGAGAAATGGTCATGAGGAAAAGGATAATTTAAAAACTAATTGTCCAGAAAACATTCCATTGTGTTATAGTTTATTTTAATAAATCAAATTCTACTTATTTCAATTTGGTTAGCAAGTATAAATTAAACAGGAACATAAATATATCCCTAAGGTCACTAAAACTTTAATTTTGTAAAAATATTACAGTTGAACCAGACTGACATATGTCGATGTGGGGTTGCAGGGACAAGAAGAGAGAAACCAAAGAACTTACATATGTATATGCATAGCTAATGGACATGGGCAATAGGGTGGTGAAGATCTACAAGGGAGAAGGGAGATAGGGGCTGGAAGAAGGGGATTATTAGGGGGAAAATGGGAGATATCTTTAATACTATCAATAATAAAATATATATTCAGAAAGAAAATAATTATTTATTTATTTATTTATTTATTTATTTATTTATTTATTTATTTATTTTTTAAAGTTGAGTTTCTTAAGGCTTTAGTTCCTTTTCTAAAAATAAATGTCTCTGATCCACTGATGATCCTTTTTTAAAAAAATATTTATTGTTGAAAGTATTACATGTCTCCTTTTTCCCCATTGACCTCTTCCAGCCTGCCCCTGTGACCCAGCCCAGGCTCTTACCATCCCATTGGCTTTGTCCATTGGTTTTGCTTATATGCATGCAAGTTCCTTGGTTGAACTCTAAACCTTCCCATCCCCTCCACCAACTCTCCCCTGCCTTTCCTTTGAGGTTTGATAGTCTATTTGATGCTTCTATGTCTAGGGATCTATTTTTATTCATCAGTTTATGTTGTTCATTATATTCCACAAATGAATGAGATCATGTAATACTTATTTTTCTCTGACTGACAAATATTGTTTAACATACAGTTCTCGAGGTCCATCCATGCTATTGCAAATGGTAAGAGTTATTTCTTTTATACAGTTGTGTAGTATTCCATTGTATAGATGTATCACAAGTTTTTAATCCACTCATCTGCTGATGGGCATTTAGGCTGTTTCCAAATCTTAGCTATTGTAAATTGCACTGCTATGAACATAGGGGTACATATATTCTTTCTGAGTGGTATTTCTGATTTCTCTGGATATATTCCTAGAAGAAGGATCACTGGGTCAAACGCAAGTTCCAGTTTTAATTATTTGAGGAAACTTCATATTATTTACCATAGGGTTACACCAGTTAGCATTTTCACCAGCAGTATACAAGGGTTCCTTTTTCTCCACCTCCTTGCCACACTTGCCATTTGTTGATATTAACCATTCTGACAGGTGTGAGATGGTACCTCATTGTTGTTTTGATTTGCATCTATTGGATAATTAATGACTTTGAGCATTTCTTCATGTCTCTTGGCTTTCTATATAACCACTTTGGAAAAGTGTCTATTTAGGTCCTTTGTTCATTTTTAATTGGACTATTTTCCATTTGTTAAAGTTGTATGAGTTGTCTATAAATTTAGGAGATTAACTCTTAATCAGATGTATTGTTGGCAAATACATTTTTTCATACAGTGAGTTCTCTTGTTATTTTGTTAATAATTTCTTTGCTGTACAAATGATTTTTATATTGAGGTAGTCGCATTTGTTTATTTCCTCCTTAATTTCAATTGTCCTAGATATATAAGTAAACATACTGCTATATGAGATGTCCAATATTTTGCTGCCTATGGATTATTTTAAGATATTTATGGTTTCCTGTCTTACAGATAAATCTTTTATCCATTTTTAGTTTATTTTTCTGTGTGGTGTAAGTTGGCGGTCTAGTTTCAGGTGTTTGTTTTTTTTTTTTTGCATGTATCTGTACAATTTTCATATGTTCATAGCAGTGCAATTTACAATAGCTAAGATTTGGGAACAGCCTAAATGCCCATCAGCAGATGAGTGGATTAAAAAATTGTGGTACATCTATACAATGGAATACTACACAACTGTATAAAAGAAATAACTCTTACCATTTATTGAAGAGACTGTCTTATCTCCATTGTATGCTCTTGCCTCCTTTGTCAAATATTAACTGAGCATGATGGCTTGGTTCTATTTCTGGGTTTTCTGTTCTGTTCCATTGGCCTATATATCTGTTCTTTTGCCAGTGATAGGCTGTTTTGAGAATAGTGGTTTTGTAGTATAACTTGATATCTCATATTGTGATACCTGCAACTTCATTCTTTCTCAATATTGTTGCAGATATTTAGTGTCTTTTTGGTCCCATATACATGTTTGGAAAGTTAGTTCTATGTTAGTGAAATATGATATTGGTATTTTAGTAGGAATTACCTTGACTCCATAGATTGTTTTAGACAATTTAGTTATTTTAATGATGTTGATTCTATAAATCCATGAATGTGTCATATTCTTCTACTTGTTTATATCTTTGCCTATCTCTTTTCAAAGTTCTATAGTTTTCTGAGTACGAGTCTTTCACCTCCTTGGAAAAATTTATTTCTAGTAGCTTAACTTTTTTCTTTCAATGGTAAATTTTATTGTGTGTGTGTGTGTGTGTGTATGTATTTAAGTTTCTCTTTCTGTGAGTTCATTATTGGTGTATCTGGTATAAAAAACCATAGATTTCTGTGCGTTAATTTTGTATCCTGGAGAGGAATCCAAGATAGCGGCATAGGTAAACACCTACACTGCTGCCTCGTACAACAACTTCAAAACTACAACTAAAAGACAGAACGGACATTGTCCAGAACCACAGTAAAGCTGGATGAGTGGAAATTCTACAACTAGAAGGAAGATAGGGGCTCACGAAGGAGCTGCAGAAAGCTGAGGTATGGAGACGTGCACATGGAGAGAGTGGGTGGAGGAGTACCTGGCTGGCTTTCTCTGGCAGGAGAGAGACAGAGACTCCCAACTGCATTCAATCCTTTATCCTACAGCACTGAACCTCGGGTCTAGCCAAAACTCATACGGGGGGAGGTTGAAAAGGGAGAAGTGCACGGAAATATAGGGGAGCTGAGAAAGGGCAGAAGTCTGGTGGCGAGCACAGAACTATGCGAGCAGAAGACCAACTACTGATTGTGCTGCTGGCTTTCACGAGTGGAGGAGAGACAGAGCCTCCCAACTCCACCACTTCTAACTCCACTAAACCCCAGTTTTGGGTGAAACCCTGGGGACCCATACTCATATGGTCCCAGAGCGAAGGGGAGCCAGAAAGGCAGTGGTCTAGAGGTACTGCACGTGTGCACAAGGATTGCTCCAGTGATTACCCAGAAACACATGAGACCCAGGGGCCATGGAGGGTGGGGCCAAGTAGAAGGAAAGGCGATCTGTTAAGCACTGAGACTCCACCCATTCCAAGCGCAACAGAGAGGCTTTTGCAGTTTGCAAGTCTTGTATCATAAGGCTGAATCCAACACAGAAGTTCTCCTGGATAGTGAAAATGCGGAGACAAAGGAAGAGATCACAAACAAAATAAATGGAGGAAAGCAAACGACTGGATATAGAGTTCAACACCATGGTTATAAGATTTTTCAAGAATATCCTAGAAAAGATGGATAAAGTTAGCAAGACCCAAAAGGAGATGAAAAAGGAACAACTAGAAATGAAAAAGGACCAACTTGAGATGAAAAAGGACCAACTGGAAATTAAACATACACTGACTGAAATAAAAAATACTATACAGAGTCCTAACAGCAGACTAGAGGAAGGCAAGAATCAAGTCAAAAATTTGAAAAATAAAGAATCATAAAACACTCAACTGGAAAAGCAAGAAGAAAAAAGAATTCAAAAATGTGAAGATAATGTAAAGAGCCTCTGGGACAGCTTCAAGCGTACCAACATCAGAATTGTGGGGGTGCCAGAAGAGAGAGAGCAAGATACTGAAAACCTATTTGAAGAAATAATGACTGAAAACTTCTCACATCTGGTGAAAGAAATAGACTTACAAGTCCAGGAGGCACACAGAACCCCACATAAAAGTAATCCAAAGAGGACTACACCAAGATACATCATAATTAAAATACCAAGAGCAAAAGACAAAGAGAGAATATAAAAGCAACATGAGAAAAAACAGTTAATTACCTACAAGGGAGCACACATATGATTGTCAGCTGATTTCTCAACAGAAACTATGCAGGCCAGACGGGAGTGGCAAGAAATATTCAACGTGATGAATAGCAAGAACCTACAACCAAGAATAATTTATCCAGCAAAGCTATCATTCATAATTGAAGGGCAGATAAGAGCTTCACAGAAAAAGCTAAAGGAGTTCATCAACTCCAAACCAGTATTATATGAAATGCTTAAAGGTTCTCTTTAAGAAGAGGAAGAAGAAAAAGTTAAAAGACAAAAAATTACGAACAAGAAATACATATCTATCAACAAGTGAATCTAAAAATTAAGTGAATTAAAAATTTTATCAACAGAATAAACTAGTGAATATAATAGAATCAGGAGCACAGAAAGGGGGTGGACTGATAATTCTTGGGGAAAGGGGTGAGGGGGGTGCAGGGAGAGACTGGACAAAAATCATACACCTATGGATGAAGTCAATGGGTGGGGGAGGTAAGGGTTGAGGGAGAGGTGAGAGCCTGGTGGAGGGGAGCTATGGAGGGGAAAAAAGAGAAACAAATGTAATAATCTGAATAATAAAGACTTAATTTAAAAAAATTGTATCCTGCTTCTTTGCTGAGTTCATTTATTAACTCGTAGTTTTTTGAATGGAATCTTTAGGGTCTTCTATGTATAATATCATATCATCTGAGAATAAATGACAGTTTTACTTCCTATTTTCCAATTTGGATGCCTTTTATTTCTTCTTCTCATCAGATCTTTAAACCTAGTACTTCAGTAATATATCGAACTGTATTGGTGAAAGTGGGCACCCTCTCTTATTCCTTTTCTTAGGGGAAATTATTTTAGCTTTTGCCCATCGAGTATGATGTTGGCTGTAGGTTTATCATATAAAGCTTTTATTATATTGAGGTATTATAATAAATATAATATAACATAATATGATATGATATA
The DNA here is from genome assembly GCA_011751065.1 of Lasiurus cinereus. NCBI lineage: Eukaryota > Metazoa > Chordata > Mammalia > Chiroptera > Vespertilionidae > Lasiurus > Lasiurus cinereus. The sequence goes on from JAAGEH010000012.1 coordinate 5,207,731, forward strand.
ATATAATATATATAAATATAATAAATATAATATATATAATAAATATAATATAATATAATATTGACCTCTCTATTTCTACTTTGCTGAGAGCTTTTATCAAAAAAGGGTTTTGAATTTTGTCTAATGCTTTTTCTGCAATTTATATAATCATGTGATTTTTGTGTTGCAATCTGTTAATGTGCTATATTACATTTATTGATGTGTGGAGATTGTACCAGCCTTGCATACCCATATACCCACTTGGTTCTGGTATATAATATTTTTAATGTATTGCTGGACCATATTTGATAAAATTTTATTGAGGATTTTAGGGTCTTTGTTCATCAGAGATATTTGCCTATAATTCTCTTTGTAGTGTCTTATTGGTTTTGGGATTCAATTAATGCTGGCCTCATAGAAAAATCTTGGAAGTGTTCCTTCCTCTTGAATTTTTTGGAATAGTTTGAGGAGCATCGGTTTTAGTTTTTTGTTTTTTTGAATGTTTGGTAAAACCGCCCTGTGAAACTGTCCAGACCAGGGCTTTTGTTTGCTGGATTTTTTTTTTTTTGAGGTAGGCCTGAAATGCTATGAACTTGCATCTCAGTGTTGCTTTCACTGTGTCCCACATTGTTGTGTTTTCATTGTCATTTGCTGTCAGAATGTTTTTTATTTCTTTTTTGATCTCTATGGCAACCAAATTCATTGTTTAATAGCATTTGATTTATTCTCAATGTGTTTTATTGTTTTTGAGTGTTTTTATTTCTAATTTTATGCCATTGTGATCTGAGAAGATGCTTGATATGATTTCAATCTTCTGATGTCCTGTGGTCTATCTTTGAAAATGTTCCATGTGCACCTGAGAATAATGTATATTCATAGCTTTGGGGTAGAATGTTCTGATGATGTCAATTCCATCTACTCTAGGATTGCTGTTTCCTTACTGACTTTTTGTCTAGAAGATTTATCCAGTGATGTCAGTTGGGTATTAAAGTCCCCTGATGTGATTGTATTGCTATCTATCTCTCCCTTGATCCCAGAAACTATTTTATGTATTGGGTGCTCCTGTATTGGGTGCATATATGTTTACCAGAATTATACCCTCTTCTTATATTGATTCCTTTAGTATTATTAAGGGCCTTCATGATCTTTTATGGCCTTCACTTTTGAGGTATACTTTGTCAGATGTAAGCATTGCTATCCCTGATATTTTTCATTTCCATTTGCCTAAAGAAATTTATTCCATCTCTTCTCTTTCAGTCTGTGTGATTCCTTTGATCTGAGGTTGGTCTCTTATAGACAGAATATATATGGTTCATGTTTTCTTATCAATTTGGCTACCCTATGTCTTTTGATTGGAGTATTTCATTTATTTACATTTAAGGTTATTATAGACAGGTACTTATTTTTTCCCATTTTTTTTATGCCTGTGTTTTTCCTCTGTTTCTATTTCTTCTTCTTACAGCAGTACCTTTAGGATTTCTTGCATTTCTTTTTTTTTTAATATATTTTATTGACTTTTTACAGAGAGAAAGAGAGAGGGATAGAGAGTTAAAAACATTGATGAGAGAGAGACATCGATCAGCCGCCTCCTGCACACCCCCTACTGGGGATGTGCCCGCAACCAAGATACATGCCCTTGACCGGAATTGAACCCGGGACCTTTCAGTCTGCAGGCCGACGCGCTATCCACTGAGCCAAACCCGTTTCGGCTTCTTGCATTTCTTGTTTGGTAGTTATAAACTCCATTAGCCCTTTTTGTCTGTGAAGCTCCTGATATCATCTTCCATTTTGAATGATAGCCTTCATAGATAGAGCATTCTTGGATTCAACATATTGTCTGAAATCTAAACACCTCCTACCCCTGCAAGGGGAAATAGACTTTTGAGTGATTAAGATTGACAGCTGCTGACAGGTAAATGCAGGCAGAGGTGAAGCCCAGAGAAGCAGGCGAACTTTACTGAACCAGCCCTGAGACCCATGCAGCTAACAAGTATATTTTAAATGGAAACTTGAATCTTTCTGTTTGTTTTCAAGGCCTGTGGAGACATACACAGATGGTTGATCAGTGGATCTTTGGATAGTTTAGGGCAGCAGCAGCAGCAGCAGCAGCAGCAGCATATCCCCAACAGCTTGTAAGAACAGGTTTGGGGTGAGCCACATAATTAAACAATATGTGAGAAGTCTCCATACACAAAATAGATAACATTAAAGACAAATTACATTAGGAGAACACAAATAATTCATGTAGGAAGCTTGCTTTGAACACTCAGCCAGGGAGATCTGAGAGACTGCATCTACATAGGACCATCCCCCCAAAAAGCTGGGTGTTATAGTAGTTTTGTATAAGACACAGAAACAAATACAGAGGGGCAGCAAAAATGGGGGTAAAAGGAAACAATCCCCAAAGGAAAGAAAAAAAGGAATCACCAGAAAAGAAAGTAAATAAAATGGAGGCAAGTAATTTGACAGACAAAGAATTCAAAGTAATGGTTATAAGGATGCTCAAACAGTTGACTGAGAATTACAAGCAACTCAATGAGAATTATAAGGAGCTGAATGAGAAAAACAACATGGATAAGAATCAAGAGGAAATGAAGAATGACATAGCTGCAATAAAGAACACCCTGCAAGGTTTCAACAGTAGCTAGAAAAATCTGAGGACCACATCCATAAGTTAGAACACAACATAGAAAATGAACAAACAACAGAAAACCCACTCAGAGCAGTAACTGAAAAAGAAAATAAATTAAGAAACAGGGAGAGAGTTTAAGGGAGCTTTAGGACATGAAATGAAGTAACATCTGTATAATAGGGGTACCAGAAGGAGAAGAAGCTGAACAAGGAATAAAAACCTGTTTAAAGAAATAATGACAGAAAACTTCCCTGACTTGCGGGGGTGGGGGGTGGGGGGGGGAAGTCACACGAATCTAGGAAACACAGAATTCCAAATAATATGAACCTAAGAAGACCCACACCAAGAAATATCATAATTAAAATGGCAAATGTTAAAGACAAAGAAAAAGTTTAAAGGCTGCAAGAAAGACAGAAAGTTACCTACAAGGCAACTCCCATTATTTATCAGCTGATTTCTCAAAATAAACACATTAGGTTAGAAGGGAGTGCCATCTTACCTAGTAATAGAGAAACATGTAATTTGACGGTATCTCCGCTATACCCACAGCCAATCAGAGTGAGTTTGCAAATTAACCCAACAAAGATGGAAGTTAATTTGCATACATACCTGGGTCCCAGGAACCTCCTCTGCACCCATGTTACTCCCAGCCGGCCATTGGGTGGAGGCTTTAGGCTTGGGAAAGGGCCGAGCCTGAGATCAGCAGGGCGGGGTCCCCTTCCCAAGCCTAAAGCCTGGGAGCTTGTGATTGGAGGTGTGGGGTGGGGAGGGGGATTGAAGGAAAAACTCCTTCCCAAGCCTAAAGCCTGGGGTGGAGGCTGTAGGCTTGGGAAGGGGCTGAGCCTGGAATCAGAGGGAAGCGGACAAAATAAATGAAAACTTATCCTGAGGTTTAAAAAAAAAAAAAAAGAAATGTCATATCCTATGAAAGACACATCCTGAAAATGCTTAAAGTAAGTTGTAATTTTTTCATGGTGAAGGGACTGGAGTCTGTGTTAAATGAAAATACCTTGGCTGCAGTGACTGGCAGTGGCTGCAGCAGCAGGGTGATGGGGCTGGAGCCTTCCCCTGATCAGCCAGGTCATCTCTGCAAAGGGAAGCCAGACTGCCACTTAGGTCTATTCCCAATGGGGAGCGGGTCTCAGCCATCAGTACGACATCCCCTGAGGGCTCCTAGTATGTGAGAGAGGGCAGGCTAAGCTGAGGGACCCCTCCCCAGTGCAAAAATTTGAAGTATATAATGGTGGATGTGTTTTCCTGTCCCACTTGACAGGAAAACTGATGTCCTGTTTGTGGGAAGGATCTCCCCTCCAAGTGGCTGCCAGTGAGGTTGGGGCTCTCTGGCTTTTGCTCTGATATTGTTGAATCTGGTCCCTTGGTCTATCTATCCAGGGTCTCCTGGAAGCTCCTTTAGTGCAGATGAACATGAGTCACTGTCTTTTTCTGGCACTAGGCAACCTGTTTGAGGTCTGAGAGGTTGAAGCCTCTAGTAGTCCAGTGGTCAGGCACTCCTTAGCCTAAAGCCACAGTTTGCCACTCTGTTGACAAATGAATTTGCTGACCACTGGCCTAGAGGCTTGGTCTGCCTTGAGCCTCGCAATTGTCCCTGTTCTGAGTTTTACTTCCTTTTCCCTCAGATCTGGACCTTCAGTGTCAGCTTCAGATGCTTGGGGAGGGGGTTCACATAGTCCCTCTGACATACAACTCCTTATGAGGACCCAGAGTCCATTGATCTGTAACTTATTGCATGGCCCCAGAACCACAGTGGTGTCACTTGCAAGATCCCCCTGGTGTGCGCTCATTGTGTGTGTTCCTGGAGCCCTGTGTGGAGTTGGTGTACTACTAACTGTAGGAGTTTTGGAGCCCATGGCAATGCATATGAAGAGGCTATTCTAAATATCAGTATATTCAGCTGCCATCAGACAGCTGATGGTTTTAAAGCAGCAATTGAATCATTAAGATTTTAAATTAAGCCTAACCAATTTGGCTCAGTGAATAGAGCATTGGCCTGCAGACTCAAGGGTCCCAGGTTCGATTCCAGTCAAGGGCATGTACCTTGGTTGTAGGCACATCCCCAGTAGGAAGTGTGCAGGAGGCAGCTGATTAATGTTTCTTTCTCATCGATGTTTCTCTCTCTCTCTCTCTCTCTCTCTCTCTCTCTCTCTCTCTCTCTCTCTCTCTCCCTTCCTCTCTGTAAAAATATCAATTATTTTAATTGATCTACCTGTGCTGAAATTTATTACTCTAAGCCATATTATGGTATATCCAATTTAAATCTATCAAGGTGAATTGTTTTTTATCCTATCTTTGGTAAAAACAAAACAAAACAAACAAAAAAACCTTTAAGAAACATTTCTCTCAATTTTGTTACAGTGAAGAATGATATTTGGGGAATAGACAATTGATGTAGGTTTGTGGATAAATGATATGTAGTTTTCCTATTTTTCTTAATGAGAAAATTATACTGTTAAAAGTAGATTGATTACAGTCATCAACCATAAAGAAAGCAGCATCAACAATAATTCAAAATGTTTGAACTAAAAATATACAATTGATGTACAAATAATGTGTTCCCTTAACTGACCTAATTTTATTAATTCATCCATTAGTTCCTTAATTACTCAATGGAGAGATAAAGCCCCCACTGGGCTAGATGCTGTGCTAAAATCAAAATACATTGGAAACAAGCCTTTTATCTCAAGAGCTTTCCAGTTAAGAAGATAAGTCCTACATTCATTTTGTAACACTACTGTTTAGCTCTATAAATGCCATTCTGCTTGAGCATTACACAATGTGGCTGGCAAAGAAGGAGAGGAGCATTCCAAGTAGTAGTGGCATGTGCAAAAGCATAGCCATTCTGGGTGCCTTAGCCATCTTCATATCCATTTTTTCCCCCCTCATCCTCAAATATAGAATTCTGACCAATGTAGCTAAGATGTCTGGTTATCTCTTTTGAATTTTGAGTTCAGTGCTGGCACAATGCTAAAGAAACATGCATAAGTTTTATTGGTCTAGAGTTCATTGGTTTGGCCAGCTATTTGCTAACTGAAGGGGGGAAAAAGGCAAATATATATATATCTAATACTAATAAGAATTATAATAACTTAGTAAATAAAAATAGGTTTTGGGAGGAACTCTTTAAATGTAAGATTTCTACATTTTTTCATAACCCATAAACACATTTTATTTTTGCCAAACAAAATAGAAAACAAGTGATAGTAGATACTATAAATGTAAAAGTATTTTGTAATCCAAAAAGTATTAAATCAGTTAAAATAATTGATAATGCTAATAATAATATAACAATGTTCATTTTATAAATATAAAATATCTTTTTTTCTTAATATTTCAATTACATAGTTCTATTGATCACCCAGTAAGTTTTTTGGTTTGGATCCCAAGAATGAGTTTTATTTCAAAGAATTACCAAATCTTTGAGATTTTCTCTATATAAGATTTTATATCCCCACTTTCTTTGATCAAAAGCATCAGAGAATGTGGCAGTGGGATTAATTTCAAGAACTTTAGTATCTAACTGAAATGAAATCACTGGTTATGCAGATTAGTTGAGGAAGTTTAACAGCTAAATTTAAATAAAATAAATTATTAAAATTGTTTGATGGCTGATTTTGGAAGATTTTATCCAAACACTAGTGGCCTAGTGCATGGATTTTTGCATATTTAAAGGTAATTAATTAGAAGAAAAATTTAATATTGCTATTCACCCTTTCTCTATAATAGAAGTGTTAGAGATGAAAGAAAAGTAGTAAAATGTATATGAAAATAACATACAAATTGATGAATAAATAAACAATAAGAACATGATATAACAACAAAGACATGATATAAAAACAACAGAAATATGATATAAAAACAACATGGATAAGAACAATGACTGATAAATTGATTAATCTTATTCTAATATCCCCCTGTGCTCCATATTAAGAGCAAAAACACTTTCAGAGTGATTGACTAATTTCCCTTGTGATGAAATATTTACAACTTTAACTTTAAAGTCACTTGCTCTTTGAATTTGAGAGAAAGCAACATATAACTATGTCCAAAAACGGGTTTAGGTAGGAATATTCCTTCTTTGTCTAGAGTTTGTCTTTGTGATTGATTGATAGTCATTACAAATGTTGGCATCATGGGAAACTATCTTAGAATTAATTTAAATGGGAGGCCAGTGTCAGATGCAATCAGAATGTCTTTCTGCAGATCCTGTTAATACTTCAGCTTTGACTATGTTAGGTAACAATCTTTTGATAATAAATCTAGTACCAATACAAAGACCTTATTTACTATTAAGATTTCTCAGTAGCATGATTGCACCTACTTTCAATTTTAATTTATAACATGGCATTCCCAAAGAATTAATACTATTAAGAAATTCTATTGGAAAATTTATCTCTCAAATGGTACGTTATGCCAATAATTGATCTTCAGATACATTCTGTCAATGATGCTGCTTTCTTTCAACTTCAGAATGTTAACAAAAACAACCAAATTCACAATTTACAATGACAGATCCAAACACATGTGTGCAATTGGAGTCAGAGAGAGGCTTATATGTATTACATGTGCGGTCAATATGTGTTTCTAAATTGCCAGTGCACGTCATATGTACCAGCTGGTCAGTTGGTCAGACAGTTGGACAGATGGATGGTTAGTCACAGAGACTTTTATGTATGTAGATATACATTAGGTCATTAGGTCACATCTTTAAAAAAACTGAGAGCAATTAAATCCTTGATATGATCTATGTGAAATGAATATTAAGTGCTTCAGAAACTAACATAAGACAAACAGCTAATATCAAACCCACTACCAATATTCTTAAAGATTTTTGATAGCCTACTCTTATCAGTAAAACATTTTAATATATCCCCAACATATGTTAATTTGTTTATTTATTATACCATTTATTACTATTCTATACATTATAAAATATATGCAATATAGAAAATTTTAGAAGAATGGAATGAAAAACTAAATAATGTTTTAAATGGTTTTACACTATTATTAGCTAAGTGAAGTTAGTTGTTAATGATAATGGATAAAAATCCAAATTTAAGGTTAAATTCTTAAAAATGTCTAAAACTAATTGAGCTAGATTTTATAGAACTGATGAATTTTTTCTCTTAATGGAGTTGAGATAGATATTATAGTAGGGCTAGAGGCCTGGTGCATGAAATTTGTGCTCTGGGGGGAGTGTCCCTCAGCCCAGCCTGCATCCTCTTGAAATTGGGGACTCCTTGGGTAGGGTTTCTAGGCATGGCCAGTGGTCAGGGCCTATTGGGGCTTTCCTTCCCCTGGCTGCTGGCAGCTAACCCTACCCCCGCTGCTGCCACTGCTTGCCATCTGTGTTGTGCTGCCCCCCCTTCCCTACCACCAGTTGTCTGCCTCTGCAGGTGACAGGCATGTGGTGTGATTGCTTGGCCTCCCTCTTTGGGGCAATCAGAGACCCTCCCTTCCCCGACCAATCATTCACCCTGTTGACCGGTGGCCTAGGCCTCCTCTATGGGGTGATCTATTGTTGGACCCCCCTCATTGATTGCCCCACAGAGGGTGGCCTGGGCTTCTCTCTGCAGGGTGATTGTGGGGCAATGGTGGGGTCCCCCAACCAATCGCATCGCACTCACCTTGGCTGGCCTGGCATCAGTGTGTGTCACAGCATGGTCATTGGAAGTTCATCCGGACAGTCATTCTGCTGTTCAGTCATTCAGTCAATTTGCATATTATGCTTTTATTATTGCAGATAAGGAGTAGATCCCATTTAGAGATTTTTTGTTCACCTGTGTTTTATTCAGTGTTGTCTGCAATCCCTGTTGTGTTTTTTTTGTATGTATGTGTTTTTTGTTTGTTTTTTTGTAGGAACCTTTTTCTTCACTTCTCCCTCATGTGAAGGTTATTTAAGTTAAATCTAGATAGATAACATAATCCACAAAGCCACTTAATCAACCATATAAAAACTGTCATATACTTAAATGGCATAGACTTGTTGCAGGGGCAAAAGAATGAAGGGATGGTTAGAAATACATTGTGTAATTGTTATCTAAAATATTAAGTTTCAATTTCAGTCAATTGTAGCACTAAACAATAGAAGACATTCATCAAAGATTATATTGGAAGCAAATATTTTTATAAATTGTAATGTAAAATTGCTATTCAGTATTTAATGTGTTTGGGAATAAACATATAATAATCTCATTAAAAGTAAGTCATTTAGATAATCAACATGTCGATATATTAAAAAAATAAACCTAAAAATTAATGAAGTGATTTACATTTTAAAATAACTTCTCAAATAAACCATACTTTCAACGAATTATCCCAGGAACTTTGGAGATATATATGTATATATTCTAGAAGATATGTAGGTATATATAGCTGCATCTTGAAAATTTGAGAATTTTCATTTCATGGTTGTTGCCAATTCATTGCCAAAAGAAATCCCCAATTTGAGGTGCAGAGAAAAAGGAAACTATTCAGTGCAAACAGCTCAATTGTGAAAACAACCAAGCTGTTAGGCAGCTCTGTTAGGCTAGACTCTGCTCTGCTCCAACCAGACATCTCGAGTGTTTCAGACATCTTTGATGCTCCAGCTCCAGGATGGTGAATACAATCTTTAGTGGAAAGTGAATGTGCATTTTCCTAGCCAAAGAAGAACTGGCATATATAGACCAAAGTCTTTGTCCCTGGTCCCTGATTGGTCCAACCTCATACAAATGGGGACTCCAAAATCCTCATTTTGATTGGTCCAAAAGACACTGTCCTGATTGGTCAAAATAGAGCCACTTTGGTTGGTTGGAGTCCTATCGGTTGAAATAGGATTCCAGGAACTGCTTTATAAGAGCTGGCTCAGAAGGCAGAAACACAGTGCAGACAGGCAGTTCTGTGTAGACTTCTCTTGGAAAATCAATTTGCATGATTGTGATGAAATGGCTGCTAGGCTCTATGTTTTGTTTTGTTTTTAATTTGAGCCAAGTTAATCCACCAAGAGCCCTTTTCAGTGGATATCTTTTCTCAGGATCCACAGAATGCTACAGCTTGTGCCATTTCAGTCTGCTTGCATAAGTAAATAACTCTATAAAATTTAGAAATATGCCTCAACTATATCTCATCTCTTTTTCCTTCATTGTTTTTCAATATTTTTAAGTAGAGCCCAAACAATTTTTTTGGTTTTTAAATTAGGTTGAAAGTAACTATAACCTGATAAATATTAGAAATGGTTCCTTGATGTCAAAATCTCCTGGATAAAAATTAATTTTCATTAGCAATATTATATAAATAATAATTGTAACTGGTAGAGGGATGTGATAAAAATTAGCCAAAGTTCTCCCTCTGAAATGATCTGTGCTTTCCCCTATTATGTTCTTTATGGATTTAAAATATATATTTTTAAATATTTAATATTTAATATCAACATAGAAAGTTTATAGCAATTTGGAAATAATAACATTTACTATTTAAGAAGTATTTGTTTTTTTAAGTTGCTTTGCATTAATTATGGTTTTCTGCAGCACACTCTGTGAACAAGATACACCCACTTCACTCATCACTCCTGTGAACATTTCTTTCACCCAGTGCTTCCCAAACTTCCTCCATTTTGCAGGCAATATTCATGATTTTTATCACATCCCTCTACCAGCTACAATTATTATTTATATAATATTGCTAATGAAAAGATTTCTTTTTTATAATTGCCAGCATTTTTATTTTATTATTTTTTTCTTATTTATTTATTTATTTATTTATTTTAATTAAATAATTATTTATTATTATTTTTTCCTCCTATTGCCCTCCCCACCCCCCAGTACATGCCCTCATCCGTCCCCCAACCCCACCCCCCGCCTTCCCCCATTGCCCTGTATCTACTGGCTATGCCTACATACACATGAACACAAGTTCTTTGGTTGACCTCCTATAGGCCCCTCCTCCCCAACTTGCCCTGCCTTCCCACTGTAGCAAGACAGTCTGTTCATTGCTTCTTTGCCTCTGCATCTGCTTCCCCGCCTCCATCCCCTGTTTCTTGTCTTTAAAAACATCTTGCCCCTGTAGGCTAGAAGTAGACCCACCAGAGCAAAAGAAAAATGATTGAGTTCCAATTTCAATGTCCGATAGCTTTGAGTTCCAGTTTCAGTGTCAGACAGTTACTTATTTGTACATGTCATCAATGGTATCTGGATACTGGACAGATGGTGGCAATGCCTGTCCGACCCTCTCTGGTTTGGTCCTGGGCATTCTGTAGCGATGCTCAGCTGCTAACTGCTCAAATGGCAAGGCGTCCTCAGCGTCATCCATCTCTGGGACTGTTTCTCCCCTTGTCTTCGTGTTTGGCTCAGACCTGTCAGTTCCTCTCTGTTGCAGGAGTCCACTTGGTCTTGGAGTTGTTTTCTGAAAGTATATAAACATATTCTCAACCAAGAGTTAATACAGGAATCTTTTCTATAAAATTGACTTAGGATCTTTTTTATTTTTGCCTACCCGCTTTTCCTTTGGCTTATTTTGACACCATGTGTGTTTTTCATAAGAGTCTTGCTGTTAGCATTATAAATGGAAATTAATTTTCTAAAGTGAGAATTTTCTAAATGTAATTTATTTACCAGATAATTTTCCTTACATGCTATTATTCTACTCCCCCTGCTCCGCCCCCCCCCC
>JAAGEH010000012.1:5219102-5252907 GCA_011751065.1 Lasiurus cinereus
CTTATCTCGGGAATTCAGGTTCCTTCTCCAGGCAGGGCTCAGCTCACACCATTTGGCAAGAGACACATCCATTATACCAGCCACCTCGAGGCTTCAACCTCAGTGTGAATAGAGATCTAAGGCTAGAGCTGAAGGCCATTGGGTTATGAGAAGAGGGTCCCTCTTGGCAAAAGAGGAAAGAGGGACAGTATAGAATGTTTAAGTGCCTTCCCAGTGCCTCAATTCCTTCTGAAAGGAATTAAATCCTTTCATGTCCTCTTTTTAAATTGTTGCTAAACATTCAAAGTGTTAATTTGTACGTTTGTTTGGGGTAGTTGTACAATATACTGTTGTGAAATATCAAAAATTAAATGATATTGTAGGATAATATCATGTAAGGATATTCTTTGCTCTAGGACATGGCAATTCAATTTCAAACAGGCTGACAATTTCTTTTTGTAACTTTATAAACTATTTCAGGAAGGCAAAAACACAGATTACTTACCTTAACTCAAGAGGCCAAATATATTGACTTTCAATTATGATCCTTATGATCTTTATTTTCTTCCAAAATGATTTTCATGTTTCAGACTTTCATTAAAAAATCTTTGTCTCATGAAGCAATTTCTCTTAAGGTTATGGAGACCACTGTATGAATTTCCTCTCCTGCCACACCTTCCCCATTGTCTGTGCCCAGTGATTATGCTCATTCGCATGTACGAAGGTCCCTTTGTTGATTGCTCCCCCTTATTCCCACCAACCCCCACCATCCCCAAGGTTTGATGCTTTGATTGATGTTTTTCATTCTCTAGATCTGATCTTGATTATCAGCCTATGTCATTCATTATATTTCACACTTGAGTGAGATCATGTGATATTTGTCTTTCTCTGCCTGGCTTATTTCACTAAGCGTAATGCTCTCCATCTCCATCCATGTTGCTGCAAATGGTATGAGCTCCTTCTTTTTTACCACTGCATATTATTCCATTGTGTAGATGTACCATAGTTTTTTAATCCAATCATCTGTTGATGGACACTTAGGCTATTTCTACATCTTAGCTATGGTGAATTGTGCTGCTATGAATATTGGGGTGCATATATCCTTTTGGATTGGAGTTTCTAGTTTCTTGGGGTATATTCCTAGTAGTGGGATCACTGGGTGAAATGCAAGTTCCATTTTTAGTTTTTTGAGGAGACTCCATACTGTTCTCCACAGTGGCTGCACCAGTCTGCATTCCCACCAGCAGTGTACGAGGGTTCCTTTTTCTCCGCATCCTCACCAACACTTGTCCTTTGTTGATTTGTTGATGATAGCCATTCTGACAGGTGTGAGATGGTACCACATTGTTGTTTGATTTGCATCTCTCTGATGATTAGTGACTTTGAGCAGGTTTTCATGTGTCTCTTGGCCTTCCTTCTGTCTTCGTTCGAGAAGTGCCTATTTAGATCAGTTGCCCATTTTTTGTTTGGGTTGTTTATCTTATTTTTGTGAAATTGTATGAGTTCCCTGTAAATGTTGGAGATTAAACCCTTATCATTGATATCATTGGCAAATATGTTCTCTCATGCAGTGGACCTACTTGTTGTTTTGTTGATGGTTTCCTTTGCTGTGCAAAAGCATTTTATTTTGAAATACAGTGGTACCTCAAGATACGAGTTTAATTCATTCCATAACCTTGAGGCGTGGGAAACTATGAGACACTCGAGTCAAGGTAAACCGGAGGGTCGTGTGCAGCTGGCCAATCTGAGCGATTACTCCTATCTCAAATGTTGCTCATATTTCAAAGCAAAAATCGCTCGCTTAACTGCTCATATATCAAAAATCTTGTATGTTAGGGCACTCATATCTCCAGGTACCACTGTAGTCCCATTTGTTTATTTTTTCTTTAGTTTCCATTGCCCGAGAAGCTGTGTCTGTGAAGAAGTTCCTTCCGCATATGTCAGAGATTTGCTACCTGTGGATTCTTCTAGTATTTTTATGGTTTCTTGTCTCATATTTAAGTCCTTTATCCATTTTGAGTTTATTTTTGTGTATGGTGTAAGTTGGTGGTCTAGTTTCATTTTTTTGCATGTTTCTGTCCAATTTTCCCAACACCATTTGTTGAAGAGACTGTCTTGACTCCATTGTATGTTCGTGCATCCTTTGTGAAATATTAATTGAGCATAGTGGCTTGGGTCAATTTCTGGGTTCTCTATGCTATTCCATTTATCTATGTGTCTGTCATTGCTCCAATAACAGGCAGTTTTGAGAACAGTGGCTTTGTAATTCAGCTTGAAATCTGGCATTGAGATCCCACCTATTTTGTTCTTTGTAAGGATTGCTGCAGCTATCCGGGGTCTTCTTTTATTCCAGATGAATTTTTGGAAAGTTCATTCTAGATCTGTGAAGTATGCCTTTGGTATTTTCATGGGGATTGCATTGAATATATAAATTGCTTTGGGTAGAATGGACATTTTGATGATATTGATTTTCCCAATCCATGAACATGGTATGTTCTTCCATCTGTTTATGTCTCTCTCTATCTCTTTTTTTTAGAGTTGTGTAGTTTTCTGCATATAGGTCTTTTACCTCCTTAGTCAAGTTTATTCCTAGGTATCTTGATTTTTTTTTTGGTGTGATGGTAAATGGGGTTGCTGTTTTAGTCTCTCTTTCTGTAAGTTCATTATTGGTATATAGAAATGCCAAATATTTCTTGGTATTAATTTTGTATCCTGCTACATTGCTGAATTCATTTATTAAGTCTAATAATTTTTTGATGTAGTCTTTAGGATTTTTTATGTACAGTATCATATCATCTGCAAATAAGGACAGTTTTACTTCTTCTTTTTCTATTTGGATGCCTTTTATTTCTTTTTCTTATCTGATAGAAATGGCTAATACTTCCAGCACTGTGTTAAATAGGAGTAGTGAGAGTGGGCATCCCTGTCTTGTTCCTGTTTTTGCTCATGGAGTATGATGTTGGCTGTGGGTTTTTATATATGGCTTTTATTATGTTGAGGTATGATCCTTCTATTCCTATCTTGCTGAGAGTTTTTATTAAAAAAGAGTGCTGGATTTTGTCAAAAACTTTTTCTGCATCAATGGGTATGACTATGTGATTTTTATCTCTCAATTTGTTTATGTGATGTATCACATTTATTGATTTGCAGATATTGTACCATCCTTGCATCCCTGGGATAAATCCTACTTGGTCATGGTGTATGATCTTTCTGATGTACTGCTGGATTTGATTTGCTAGTATTTTGTTGAGGATTTTGGTATCTATGTTCATGAGGAATATTGATCTGTAATTCTCTTTCATTGTGTTATCTTTATCTGGTTTTGGTATTAGGGTGATGCTGGCTTCATAGAAGGAGTTTGGAAGTGTTCCTTCCTCTCAAATTTTCTGGAATAGTCTGAGAAGAATGGGTTTTACTTCTTCTAAGAATGTTTGGTAAAATTCCCCTGTGAAGCCACTCTGGCCCTGAGCTTTTGTTTGCTGGAAGCTTTTTGAAGACTGCTTCAATTTCTTCCTTAGTTATCCATGTGTTTAGGTTTTTTGAATCTTCTGTGTGAGTTTCAGAAGGTTGTGTTTTTCTAGGAATATGTTCCTTTCCTCTAGGTTGTGAAATTTGTTAGTATAGAGTTGTTCATAATAGTTTTTAACAATCCTTAGTATTTCTGTAAGGTCTGTAGTTATTCCCGCTCTTTCATTTCTGATTTTATTTATTTGGATCTTCTCTCTTTGCTTCTTGGTGAGCCTGGCTAGAAGTTCATCAATCTTCTTTATTCTTTCAAAGAACCAGCTCTTTGTTGATTTTTTAGTCTCTATGTCATTCATTTCTGCTCTGATCCTTATTATTTCCTTCCTTCTGTTCACAGTGGGCTTTTCTTGTTGCTCTCTTTATAATTCTTTGAGTTGTTGAGTTAGGTGATTCTTTACTATTTTTTCTTATTTTTTGAGGTAGGCCTGTAGAGCTATAAACTTCCCTCTCAGCACTGCTTTCTTTGTGTCCCATGGCATTTGCATTGTTGTGTTTTTATTGTCATTAGTCTCCAGAAAATTTTTAATTTCTTCTTTTATCTGGTTTATAACCCAATCATTGTTTAGTAACTTGTTATTCAACTTCCAAGTGTTTGACTTTTTTGGAATGTTTTTATTGTAGTTTATTTCTAATCTTATGATATTGTGGTCTGAGAAAATGCTTCATATGGTTTCAATCTTTTTGAATTTGGGGAGACTTTGCTTATGACCCAATATGTGGTCTATTTTTGAGAATGTCCTGTGTGCACTTGAGAAGAATGTGTATTCTGTAGCTTTGGGGTGAAAAGCTCTGAAGATGTGAATTAGGTCCATCTGATCTAGTGAGTTATTTAGAATTGCTGTTTCTTTTCTGATTTTTTGTCTAGAGGATTTGTCCAGAGATGTCAGTGGTGTATTAAAATCCCCTACTATGATTGTATTGCTGTTGATGTCTCCCTTGATATCCTCCAGGAGTTTTTTTATGTATTTAGTGGCTCCTGTGTTATGTGGTATATGTTTACCAGAGTTATATCTTTTTGATGAATTGCTCCTTTTAGTATTATTTAGTGGCCTTACTTATCTCTTGTTATAGCCTTTACTTTGAGGTGTATTTTATCAGATGTAAGTACAGTGGTACCTCGAGATACGAGTGCCCTAACATATGAGATTTTTGAGATGCGAGCTATTGAGCGAGCAATTTTTTGCTTTGAAATACGAGCAACATTTGAGATATGAGTAATCGCGCGGATCGGCCGGCTGCACATGACCCACCAGTTTACTGGGACACAAGTGTCTCATAGTTTCCCATGCCTCAGTTAGTGTGCTTGTTTACCTCATCATCGAAGCATCTTTTGTGCATTTACATACTTTATCACATTTCTTTTTATAACCATGGGTCCAAAGAAAGCAAGTGGAAAGATCAGTGCTCAGAAGAGGATGATGTCTATTGAATTAAAGCATGAAATCATAGAAAAATATGAGCAAGGTGTGCGAGTGGCTGACTTGGCGAGGCAGTACGGGAATAGTACTTCAACGATATGCACTGTGCTTAATCAGAAGGAGTCTATAAAGGGTATAACACCAGCTAAGGGTGTTACAATAATTTCTAAGCTCCGTAGCTCTCTCCATGAAAAGATGGAGAATCTACTGATGGTGTGGGTGACAGAGAAGCAGCTTAAAGGAGATACATTAACACAGGCATCATACGCGAGAAGGCGCAAGCGATTTACGGTGATTTGCTGGAGCAGATCCCAAGCACTTCCACGGACGAAGCATTGAAAGACTCATTTAAAGCCAGTAGAGGCTGGTTTGATAACTTCAGAAAAAGGTCCAGCATTCACTCCATCATCAGGCATGGTGAGGCAGCAAGTTAGGATGTGAAGGCAGCTGAGGATTACCTCAAAACTTTTAATGAACTGATAGAAGCCAAAGGATATATCCCCCAGCAAGTCTTCAACTGTGACGAGACAGAGCTTTTCTGGAAAAAGATGCCGAATAGGACTTATGTAACGGCAGAGGAGAAGGTCATGCCAGGCCACAAACCCATGAAGGATAGGCTAACTCTCGCACTGTGTGCCAATGAAAGTAGCGACTGCAAGATCAAGCCTCTGCTCGTATACCATTCGGAAGACCCCAGAGTCTTTAAGTCACATAAGATTTTAAAAGATAAACTGCAAGTTATGTGGAGGGCAAAACCGAAGGTATGGGTCACCAGGCAGTTCTTTGTGGAGTGGGTAAACCTGGTTTTCGGCCCTTCTGTTAAGAAATATCTACAGGAAAACAACCTAACCATGGAAGCCCTCCTCGTCCTTGACAATGCTCCTGCTCACCCACCGAACCTCAAAGATGAACTCCTCGAAGAGTTCAAGTTTATAAAGGTTGTCTACCTACTTTCCAACACCACTCCTATCCTGCAGCCCATGGATCAGGAGGTGATTTCTAATTTTAAAAAGCTGTACATCAAGCACCTGTTCCGGCGCTGCTTTGAGGTGATGGAGAACACAAACCTCACCCTTCGAGAGTTCTGGAAGAACCACTTTAACATCGTGATATGCCTCAAAATTATTGATCAGGCATGGCTGGGTGTTACAATGAGGACTTTGACCTCTGCATGGAAGAAGCTGTGGCCTGAGGCCGTAGCTGAAAGAACTTTCGAAGGATTCGAACCCAAGGTGCCAGTGGAGGAGGAGATAGTGTCTCTGGAAAAATCCGTGGACCTGGAGGTGGATGAGAGAGAGGTGAATGAGCTCATCAAGGAGCACTCTCTGGAACTCACCACGGAGGAGTTACAAGAGTTGCAGTCTCAGCAACATGCAGAGGTTCTCCAAGAAATTGGTTTCGAAGAAGAGCCAGAGGTGGAGGAGATCTCTATAAGTGAGATAAAGGAGATCTTAGGAATGTGGGAGAGGGTGTCACACTTCGTGGAAAAGAAACACCCCGAAAAAGTTGCTACTGGTCGTGCATCGGAGCTGTTCAATGAAACTTGCCTCACCCATTTCAGAAACATTCTGAAAGGGAGGAAGAGGCAAACCTCGTTGGACACGTTTTTTTTGAAATCGACCAAAAATGCAAAGACCAGTAGCAATTAAGTTCAGTGAAGATTAGTTAAGTTACATTCAGTTTAGGGATAAAGTGAAACATTAAGAGTGTCATGAGTAGGTAAATACACTTTATAAAACCAGTTTATTCCTTTACATTCTCTTTTATTATGTTTTTATACAATATTTGTCATTTATAAATACATCTTTCTTATTCAAAAACACGTAACAAGAACAACTGGGGTGGCATATTGAGGGCTGGAACGGATTAACAGCATTTCAATTGATTTCATTGGGGGAAATTTGCTTTGAGATATGAGCATCTTGATATACGAGCAAGGTTACGGAACGAATTAAACTCGTATGTCGAGGTACCACTGTACCCTATTTTTGTTTTTCAGGAAAACTCTATATAATTATCTCTCAAATATTTAATGAATGAAACAAAACAGTCATTATGAACATATAAACTGCTACTATAGATTTTTATCTTTAGTTTTTTAATGTATTTTCTGTCAATCATATAATTTCTTGTTTACTAGGGAAATTGATAAATTCTTTGTCATATCAACACAGCTGCTTTCTCAGCTTGGCATAATAATACATTGCAGGTTTTCTCAACTCACAGTATTCATAGCAATGGAATTTGATAATGTTGGTATTCATCATTTCTAGTTATTTGAATTGCAGGATGACCTTATTCACTGTTTCCAAGAAATATATTAGATCTCACTGCTCTTCTTTACTCATTTCAATAGAATATGTTTTGATTTCACCATTTTCTTTTAGATATACATGAAGGTTTAAGAGTGCCATTTGTAATGTAACAATCTTGTCACTGGAAAATGTAAGATTTGGCTGCCAATAAAACAATTGTAGCTATGCAGAGGAAATATCAAGTATTTCCTTTAACAGAGACTGCTTAATTTTTCACCTTTTCTTCTTTTCAAGTATTTCATTATAGATTCTTGATTAGATGAATTAAACTGATTCAATTGACAAGGTATCTTTTTATCAGATAATTTTTTTGCCAATGACAGCTTTGAAAAATTTGATAATAGTTCTAGTAGCATATACACTCGATTTGGTAAGACTGGATCCTTTGATTGGCAAGTTAAGTGGTAAATATTTGTAAAAGTTCCTAATTAATAAGCATGTGAAGTTAAAATAATACAATTTCAGAAGAAAAAGCATTATTTTGTGTGGAGAATCAAAGAAGTCTTCATGAAGTAAGTGCTATTTGACCTGCGTTTAGACACTGGACACATGGGAATGGAAAAAGCTTATTTTAGTAAAGAGAAGAATGTAAGGAAGGTCATATAGATAAAGAGGTGTAGGCAGTCACATTGAAGAGTAAAGAGACGTTTAGAGTACTTATGGGCACAGTCACAAAGAAAAGTATAATAGAACTTTTTCAGTTAAAAAATAGGCAGGAAAAAGATAAAATAAATGTGAAGATTTTGTTATAAGAGGGAGTGCATCCCATCTCCCCCTGTTTCTAGGAGGAATGGGATTCTTCAGGTACTGCTGGAATAAGAATTTCCAGAGGCCCCCACAGGAGGCTGTTATGGTAGAAAGCTTTATTTCCCCTGGTTTTCTGAAGTTCCATTTGCCTTAGTCCAGTCATAGAAGAAGTGTAGCTGGGATTTTAGTAGCACTAAATTCAGAGCCAATGTCCAGAGTTTCTTTTCCATATTGGAACCAGGTCCAGTTCAGCATCAGTCCAGCTGCAGTCCACTAGTCCATTGTATGTTGGTTCTGCATGGTTGTGAATCATAAAGGAAAATGCAAGAGTATCAACAGAGTGTAACCTGAACAAGTCCTAAGAATCCTGAAAGCACAACAAAGTGGTCTCCTTTGTTCAGAGAATAATGTATTCCAAATCTTTGCTCTCTTGCAGTGACCACAACCATTCTGGACAACCATAGTTGATCGCATGTGTGACTGACAGACAAGTATCTTCCCCTATGTCACCTTAACTTTACTGGGAATGCATCTACTTTCCCTTTATTGGATTCCTTCCCCCAGTGTTTTGCAGGGAATCTATACAAATAAAACCTAGGTGGCCTTTGCATCTTTGTGCAATGTCCTCACGTATTCACAACATGGCTGCCCCCATGTCATCACTTGATGGCCACCACAAGATGGCTGCCACAAAATGACCAGCAAGGGAGGGCAGGTGTGGGTGATCAGGTTGGCAGGGAGGGAAGTTGAGAACAAACAGGCTAGCAGGGGAGGACAGCTGGGGACAATCAGGCTGGCAGGGGAGCAGTTAGGCATCCATCAGGCAGGCAGGCAGAAGCAGTTAGGGGCAATCAGACAGGCAGGCAGGTAAGTGGTTAGGAACCAGCAGTCCTGATTGTGAGACATATGTCTGACTGCTGGTTTAGGTTCAATCCTGACAGTTGGACATCCCCTGAGGGGTCCCAGATTGGAGAGGGTGCTGGTGGGGCTAAGAGACACCCCTCTAGTGCATGAATTTCATTGCACTGGGCCTCTAGTATATCTATAATGTCTCACCTTCCCTTTGCTCCTTTTATTTATTTTTATGTATTAAACTAGAGGCCTGGTGCATGAAATTCATGCATGGGGGGTCTCCTAAGAACAGCCTGCACCCTCTCTAATCTGGAACCCCTCAGACTTCTCTCTCACAATCCTGGATCGCTGGCTCCCAATTGCTCACCTGCCTCTCTGGCTGGTTGCCTCTAACTGCCGCACCCCCCCCCCTTCCTCCATGCTGGGCTGATAACCCCTTACTGCTTCTGCATGCCAACCTGATCACACGTAACTTAGCCCCTGTCAGCTTGGTCACCCCTAACTGCCCCCGCTGCCCTTCAGGTCATCCCCAACTGCACCCCTACCAGCCTAGTCACCCCTCACTGCCTGCCCTGCCAACCTAATCACCCCCAACTGCCTCCCTGCTGGCCTGGTCACCCCAACTGCATTCTCATGCCAGCATGGTCACTCTTAACTGACACCGCCCCCCTCTCCCCTGTCAGCCTGCTCACCTCTTACTGCCATCCCTGCCAGCCTTGTCATCCCCAACTACCCCCTCTGCCAGCCTGGTCACCCCTAACTGCCCCCTCCAGCCAACTTGGTTGCCACCAACTGCCCCTCCTCATGGCCTGGTAGCCCCCAACTGCCTCCTCCATGTTGGCCTGGTTGTCCTTCATGGCCCCCTGCTGGCCTGGTCACCCCACACAGCCAGCTGTTCAATTGTTTGGTTGTCTCTCACTAACCTCCCTGCCATCCAGGCTGACAGGGAAGCAGTTAGGCATCAATCAGGTTGGCAGGGGAATGGTTAGAGGATGATCATGCTGGCAGACAGAAATGGTTAGGGGCAATCAGGAAGGCAGGTGAGCAGTTGGGAGCCAGCAGTCCTGGATTGTGAGAGGGATGTCCGACTGCTTGTTTAGACCTGATCCATGTAAAATTGGGCCTAAACAAGCAGTCGGACATCCCTCAAGGGGTCCCAGATTGGAGAGGGAGCAGGCTGGGCTGAAGGAACACCCCCTGCACAAATTTCGTGCACCAGGCCTCTAGTTAATAAATAATACCACAAGAAAAACTGTTGTGCATACTCACAACTGTACTTTTGCCAATCCCTGTATTATCCTCAGTGCCTCTTCAGAGGGGGATCCTGAGACTGTTAAGTAAGTTGCTTAAGGTAATATAGACACTAAGTGATGGGATCAGAAGCCCTCTGTTCTTCTGATACAAGACTGAGAATTACTGCCTTAGAATCACTGCCATGACACTGACTTCAAGAAACCCATGGCAGAACTGCATCTGACTTAAAATCTATGTGATGGGGGCTAGATGATTTTGATACAGGAGTTTTGAAATTCACTGCCAAATTCAGATCCTAAAAGAATTATATTTCCTAAGTATTTTGTTTAATAAATATTATCTATATCTATATTAGTATTTTACTGTTTTAATTATTACACCTTTAAAATATGATTATAGGTCTATTGGTATTCTTTGGGCCAAATAGTTGAAAGTATAAAAATCATGAAGAGAATAAGCACTTGGCATGTTCAACAAATTTTCTGTATAATACAACCAGAATATTAAAATTAGAAGTATTTTTCAAAAATTTGCTATGAATCCTGAAAAAATTACTTATATTTAAAATTTTTATATAATTCTTAAAAAATTATTTAAAATGTTTGCTCATCTTTATAATGTTAAATTATAAATAAATATTAAAAATTCTACTCAATCTACAAGATCTACAAGAAAGCACAAAATTGCAATTAACATATTGGTGTATTTCCTATTATTCTCTTTATAGAGTTATTTTGGTTTTGTTTATTCAATTATAATCATACCATTTATATAATTTTTATTTGCTATTTCATTTAACATACAGTTTACAGGAATCATCCTTATATAATGACAGAGAATAATAAGTTTTATTATAGTATGATATTCCTTCCTACTTGCGAGTTATAAGTTAACTATGGTTATCTTAACCAATCCCCTACTCATGTGTTTACATTATTTCAAATTTTATGCAATTATGAATTAAGCCTCACTTAATTTCCATATAAAAGCTTATAAAATTTATACTAACAAAGATTATTGAATTATTTCAAAAAATGTGTACTAGAACATATAAAATGTTAGTATTTCTTGGATATTTTGCCCAGTTTACATTCTATTCCTATATTGGTATTATAATATTTTAGCTATCATAACTTAGAAATATGGTTCAGTTCCTAGTATAGCTTGTGAAATTCATTTATTGTCCTTTCAAAATATTCTGTGCATTTCTTTTGTGTATTTAACTTTCAGAAGAACTTTAGATTTGTCAGGTTGGAAAACAAATCAAATAAAAATTTCCCTATAATTTTCACTGAAATTTCATTATATCTATAAAGTAATTCAGAAGTAACTGACATTCTTAAACTATTATTTTTGACATACAGAAAAATTATTTGTCCAATTTATTCTACTTTTATCTCTCTCAAAACCGGAACCAGTTTGGCTCAGTGAATAGAGCGTTGGCCTGCGGACTGAAAGGTCCCAGGTTCAATTCTGGTCGGGGGCATGTGCCTTGGTTGCAGGCATATCTCCAGTGTGGGGCGTGCAGGAGGCAGCTGATAGATGTCTCTCTTTCTCATCGATGTTTCTGACTTTCTATCCCTCTCTCTTCCTCTCTGTAAAAAATCAATAAAATATATTAAAAAAAAAACTTTATCATTTTACTCATGTAAGCCAATAAGGTAAATGTGATTATCCTTTCACTATTTTTTTTAACATTTATTGAGGTATAACTTACATATAAAGTTTTCATTTTAAGTATGTAATTAGTGATTTTTTAATTAAATTATAGAGTATTTCAACCAGCAACACAATCCAGTCTTGGAACATTTCTGTCTAAACAAAACAATTCCTCTTTTGACTGATGATTTATAACTAACTTCTTCAACAGCTAAAAAAAAAAAATACTGTGATTTATTGCCTCTTGCATATATTGAGATATGTTCTATGAATGTGTTCTATTTTGGAAAGTGTTCCATGAGCACTCGGAGTGAATGTGTATTATGCTTTTATTTGGTGGAGTGTTCTAAAGATCTTATGTCAAACTGATAGAATAAGTGATATAAAAGATATCCTTGTTAATTTCTAAGTAATTATTCCATCACTTAGGATTGGGGTGAGTGCTGAGGTCTGCAACCATTATTTGTCTCTTTCTCTTTAATTGTCATTTATTGCTTCATTTACATGGGCATTTAATACATATACCGAAGGGCCAGATTATTATGATCTCTATATAATAAAAAGCTAATATGCAAATTGTCCCCTTGACCAAGAGTTCAACTAACAGGCAGGCCAGCCAACCACCCATGTACCCTCCCCCTGGCCAGGCTGGCTGGAACTCACCCATGCATGAATTCATGCACCAGGCCTCTAATATATATAAATATATATATGTTTTTAAAATTAATTAATTTTTTTTTGTTTTTAAAAGGGGAGAGTGCGAATGCAGTCCCCCACTACCACAAATTATGCAGTCGAGTTTCCCACATTTGGGGAAATTGCAGGGATCAGCACATCCAGAGTGCAATGGATAAGCCTTGCCCTGGGAAAACCACCTTCGTGATCATGGTATCTCCCCTGCCAGGTAAATATATATATATGTATATATATATACACACATATATATATGCATATGTATATGTATATGTATATGTATATATGTATAGTTTTCATTTTAAGTATGCAATTATATATATACTGAGTGGCCAGATTATTATGTGTTCAGAGATCATAATCTGGACACTATGTATGTGTGTGTGAGAGTGTGTGTGTGTGTGTGTGTGTGTGTGTGTGTTTGTCCCTCATCCCAGCCTTCACCATCTCAAATCTGGGACCACTTGAGGGATGTCTGACTGCCTGTTAGGGCGCGATCCCACAAGGTAGTCAGACATCCCTCTCCCAATCCAGGACTGCTGGCTTCCAACCACTTGCCTGCCTGCCTACCTGATTTCCCCTAACCGCTTCTGCCTGTCAGCCTGATCACCCCCTAACCACTTCCCTACCAGCTTTATTAATACCTAACCGCTCCCCTGCCAGCCCGATTGCCCCTACCTGTTCTCCCCTGTTAGTATGATCACCCCTAGCAGTCTGCCCCTGCAGGCCTGGTCTCCCTAACTGTCCTCCCTTGCTGGCTTGGTGGCCCCCAATTGCCCTCCTCTGCTGGACCAGTCACCTTTTACTTCCCTCCTCTGAAGGCCTGACTGCCCACAACTGCTCTCCCTTGCAAACCTGGCTTCTCCCAACTGCCCTCTCCTGGCAGCCATTTTGCATCCACATGGGGGTGGCCATCTTGTGTGTTAGAGTGATGTTCAATTTGCATATTACCTCTTTATTATATAGGATATGAATCTATATAAATAAAAGAGAAAGGTGCAAATTGACCATACCTCCATGGTGCCCACCAGCCAATCAGGTGTGAATATGCAAAATAACCCAACAAAGAAGGCTGGTTAATTTGCTTATGCAGGCATGGAGCAAAGACTGAAGGCTCTAGCCTGAAAGAAGACTGAAGACTGAAGACTGAAGAGAATATGACTGAAGACTGAAGAGGCTTGACTTCTCCACTGTGGTTGGAGCAGAGAAGCATAGCCTTGAGGTCTGGCTTCACCACTGTGGCTGAGCAAAGGCCTAGGTCCCAGGTGCTGGAGGAAAACTGGTGCCAGCAGCCAGGGGAAGGAAGGCCTATTGCACAAATCTTCATGCAATGGGCCTCTAACATATATATATATATATATATATATATATATATATATATATATATATATGTTATATATATGTATATATGTATATATATGTATATATATGTTATATATATGTATATATATGTATATATATGTATATATATGTATGTGTGTATATAAACACACACACAAAAAAAGATATATATATATATATATGTATATATATGTATATATGTATGTGTGTATATAAACACACACACACATAAAGATATACTATATATTCCATTTCCCTGTCAAAATGACTAGCATTATGAAATGTTCCTCTTTATATCAAGTTTTTTTTTTATTAAAGCATGTTTTCTCTGATATTAGTGCATTTACTCCAACTCTTAAGATTACTCTTTGTGTGGTGTCTCTTTTTCCAGCTCTTTAACTTTCAACCTATTAGTACTACACCTGAATTTAAGATATAGTTGGATATTGTAGGCAGATATAGTTTGATATTTTGTGTTTGTTTTTAAAACTCAGTTTGACAATATTTGATTTTTGATTGAAACATTTAATCTACTTATATGTAAAAAATATTGATATAGTTGGACTCCTGCTAATTTAAAAAAAATTTTGACCAAAGGAGATATGCTTATTTATTTTAGGAAAAGAGGAAGGAAGGAAGGGAGAGGGAGAGAGAAAAATTGATGTGAGAGAGCACTTGGTTGCCCTCTTTTTTAAAAATTAATCTATTGCTTTCATTTTTTTCCCATTTTTTTATTAAGGTATTACATGTGTACATATTTTCCCATTGTCCTCCCCCAACTCCTATACATGCCCTCATCCCCCAGTGTCTTGTGTGCATTGGCTATGCTTATATGCATGCATACAAGTCCTTCAGTTGATCTCTTATCTACCCTACATCTCCCTAAACTTTGCAATGTTATCTAACAGTCTGTTTGATGTTTAATGCCTCTTTATCTATCTTTTTGTTCATCAGTTTATAACATTCTTCATTATCCACAAATGAGTGAGTTCATGTGGTATTTTTCTTTCATTGACTGGCTTATTTCACTTAGCATAATGCTCTCCAGTTCATCCAGATTCCTGCAAATGGTAAGAAATCCTTCTTTTTATGGCAGCACAGTACTCCATTGTGTAGATGTAGCATAGTCTTCTGATCCAGTCATCTTCTGATAGGGAACAAGGCTGTTTCCAAATCTTGGCTATTGTAAATTGTGCTGCTATGAATATAGGGGTGCATATATCCTTTCTGAGGGTGTTTCTAGTTTCATGGGATATATTCCTAGGAGTGGGATTACTGGGTCAAAAGGGAGCTCCATTTTTAGTTTTTTGAGGAAACTCCATACTGTACTCCACAGTGGCTGCACCAGTCTGCATTCCCACCAAGAGTGCACGAAGGTTCCATTTTCTCCACATTCACGCCAACTCATGATTTGTTGATGATAAACATTCTGATAGGTGTGAGATGGTACGGTATTGTCATTTTGATTTGCATGTCTCAGATAATTAGTGACTTTGAACATGTATTCATGTGTCTCTTGGCCTTCCTTCTGTCTTCTTTCAAAAAGATTTAATTTAGGTCTGTTGCTCATTTTTTAAATTAGATCATTTATCTTCCTTTTATCAAGTTGTATAAATTGCCTATAGGTGTTGGAGATTAAACCTTTATCAGTGAAAACATTTGCAAATATATTCTCCTATACAGTGGGCTTTATTGTTGTTTTGTTAATACAGTAGTTTCTTTTGCTGTGCAGAAGCTTTTTATTTTTATGTAGTCCCATTTGTTTATTTTCTCTTTAGCTTCCATTGCCCTAGGAGCAGTATCAGTGAAGAAATTGCTTCAGCATATGTCTGAGATTTTAAAACTTACGGATTCCTCTAGTATTTTTTATGATTTCCCATCTTATGTTTAAGTACTGTATTCATTTTGAGTTGATTTTTGTGTATGGTGTAAGTTGGTGGTCTAGTTTCATTTTTTTCTGCATGTATGTGTTTAATTTTCTCAATACCATTTATTGAAGAAACTATATTGACTCTATTGTATTTTCATCCCTCCTTTGTCAGATATTAATTGAGCATTGTGGTTTGGGTTGATATCTGAATTCTCAATTCTATTCCATTAGTCTATGTGTCCATTCTTGTCCCAGTACCAGGCAATTTTGAGAACAGTGACTTTGTAATATAGCTTGAAATGTGATATTGAACCTACTTTGTTCTTATTTCTTGGGATTTTTGTGGTTATCTAGGGTCTTTTTCATTCCTGATGAATTTTTGTAGAGTTCTTTCTAGGTCTGTGAAATATGCCATTAGTATTTTAATGGGGAATGCATTGAATCTATAATTTGCTTTGGGTAGTACTGACATTTTAATGATTTTGATTCTCCCAATCCACGAACATGGTATTTTCTTCCATCTGTGTATGTCTTCTTCTATTTTTTTTTATCAGTGTCCTGTAGTTTTTGACATATAGGTCTTTCACCTCCTTAAATAAGTTTATTCCTAGGTATCTTAATGTTTTTTTGTGCAATGGTAAATGGGATTGCTTTTTTAGTCTCTCTTTCTGTAAGTTTAGTATTGGTGCAGAGAAATGCTATAGATTTCTTGGCATTAATTTTGTGTCCTGCTATGTTGCCAAATTCATTTACTAAGTCTATTAGTTTTTTGTTGGAGTTTTTCAAAAATTTTATGTACAATATCATGTCATCTTTTCCAATTTGGATGCCTTTTCTTTCTTCTTCTTGTATAAATGCAATGGCTAATACTTCTAGTACTATGTCAAACAGAAGAGGTGAGAGTGGGCATCCCTGTCTTGTTCCTGTTCTTAGGGGAAATGGTTTTAGTTATTACCCATTAAGTATGAAGTTAGCTGTGGGTTTATCATATATGGCTTTTATTATGTTGATCTATGAACATTCTATTCCCACCTTGCTGAGAGTTTTTATCAAGAAAGAGTGTTGGATTTTGTCAAATGCTTTTTTCTGTATCAATTGATATGACTATGTACTTTTTATGTGTCAGTTTGTTTATGTGATATATCACGTTTATTGATTTGTGAATATTGTACCATGCTTCTATTCCTGGGATAAGTCCTACTTGGTCATGGTATAGGATCTTTCTGATGTACTGCTCAATATGATTTGCTAAAATTTGGTTGAGGATTTTGGCATCTATGTTCATGTGGGATATTGGTAATTCTCTTTCATTGTGTTGTCTTTATCTGGTTTTGGTATTAGGGTGATGCTGGCTTCATAGAAGAAGCTTGGAAGTCTTCCTTACTCTTGAATTTTTTGGAATAGTCTGAGGAGGATAGGTTTTAATTCTTCTTTGAATGTTTGGTACAACTCCCTGATGAAGCTGTCTGGCCCGGGCTTTTGTTTGCTGGAAGTTTTTGATGACTTCTCCAATTTCTTCCATAGTTATTGGCCCATTGAGTTGTTTAGATTTTTCCTGATTGAGTTTTAGAAGGTTGTTTGTTTCTAGGAATATGCCCATTTTTTCCAGGTTGTCCAGTTTTGTGGAATAGTGTTGTCCATAGTATTTTTTAAACAATTCTTTGTATTTCAGTGGGGCCTATTGCTATTTCACCTCTTTTATGATTTTATGTATTTGGATCCCCTCTCTCTCTTTGCTTCTTGGTTAGCCTGGCTAGAGGTTCATCAATCTTGTTTATCCTTTCAAAGAACCAGTTCTAAGTTTTGTTGATTTTTTGTATTTTTTTTTGTCTCAATGGTGTTTATCTATGCTCTGATCTTTATTATTTACTTCTTTCTGCCTACCCTGGGCTTTTCTTGTTGCTCTCTAACTCTTTGATTTGTAGAGTTAGGTAATTTATTACCATTGTTTTGTTTTTGTTTGTTTGTTTGTTTTTTTGCAGTAGGCTTGTAGAGCTCTGATATACCCTCTCAACAGTGCTTTTTCTGTGTTTCATAGATTTTGAATTGCTGTGTTTTCATTTTTTGTGTGTGCCATTATGTTTTTTATTTCCTCCTTGATCTCTCTGGTTACCCAGTCATTGTTCAATAATAGCATGCTGTTTAGTCTCCATGTGTTTGATTTCTTTGGATTGTTTTTATTGTAAATGATTTTCAATTTAATGCCATTGTGATCTGAGATGATGCTTGATATGATATGATTTCTATCTCCTTTAATTTGAAGAGACCTTGCCTATGACACAACATATGGTCTATCTTTAAAAATGACCCATATGCACTAGAGAAGAATGTGTTTTCCGTGGCTTTGGGGTGAAATGTCTGAAGATGTCAATTAATTCCATATGGTCTAGTGAGTCATTTAGGACTGATATCTCTTTGCTGATTTTTTGTTTAGAGAATTTGTCCATTGGTGATAGTGGGGTATTGAAGTCTCCTACTATGATTGTATTGCTGTCAATCTCTCCCTTGATATTCTCCAGGAGCTTTTTATTTTTTAATGTATTTGTGTGCTCCTGCATCAGGTGCATATATGTTTACCACAGTTACTTCTTATTATTGGATTGCTCCCTTTAATATTATGAAGTGGTCTTCCTTATCTCTTGCTATATCCTTCTCTTGGACTTCTAATTTATCAGATATAAGTATTGCTACCCCAGATTATTTTTTTCATTTCTATTCACCTGAAAAACATTTTTCATTCCTTGTGTGTGGGTATTTTGAGATGGGTTTCTTGTAGACAACAGATATATGGGTCGTGTTTTCTCATCCAATCCGTTACCCTATATCTTTTGATTGGGGCATTTAATCATTTACATTTAAAGTTATTATTTATAGGTACTTATTTGTCACCATTTTTATTCCTTACTCCTGTGTTCATTATTCACTTCCTTTTTAAAAAAATTTACAACCATTTATTGATATCATCTACTTTGCAGTTAGGAAATACTTACTTTCTGTATATTAAGCAAGGTGTTGCGACTAACATTTGGAACACACACTGGAATGCAGCAATTTCTACAGCATGGAAGTCTTGCACTTTTTTAACAAATAAAGAGCCCACTGAGAAAAGGAAGGCAGACAATAATATGTAAAACAAGCCAAGTCCAGGACAAGGTGCTTTCTGTGTTGCATCTATGCCGCCATCTTGGTTTTCCCTGCTTAAATGAAATTTCACCCTATAAAATGGACTCTCTTTAACTCACTGAGAAACATTCCTCACCAAGCTGTTTTTTTTTTAAACAGACCCTTTAACATTTCTTGCATTACTGGTTTAGTGCTAATAAATTTCCTTAGACCTCTTTTGTCTGTGAATCTCCTGATTTCACCTTTAATTTTGATTGGTAGCCTTGCTGGGTATAGTATTCTTGGATTCAGAACCTTCCCTTGCATGACTTTGTATATTTCATTCCATTCACTCTGGCCTGATGAGTTTATGTTGACAAAACACTTGCTAATCTCGTGGGGATTCCTTTTTAGGTAACTTTCTTTCTCTCTCTGGTCCCTTTTAAGATTCTTACTTTGTCGTTGGTGTTTTCCCTTTTAATTATAATGTGCCTTAGCATTAGTCTTTTGGGGTTCATTTTGCTTGGGACTCTGTGAGCTTCTTTGATTTGTGTGGGGTTTTTCTTCCCTATATTAGGGAAGTTTTCTGTCATGATTTTTTCAAATAGGTTTTCTATTCCTTGCTCAGTTTCCTCTCCTTCTGGAACCCTTATTATGTAGATGATGTTTTGTTTTGTGTTGTCCCAAAGTTCCCCTAGGCTATTCTCCTGCTTTTAAATTTTTTTCTAGAAGGTGTTCCTACTTGAGTATTTTTTTCCTACCTTGTCTTCTATCTCACTGATGTGGTCCTTTGCTTCTTCTAGGCTACTTTTGATGCTTTCTATTGTGTTTTTTAAAGCAACAATCTCATTTTTCATCTCCTATTGGTTCTTCATTTTCTCTTGGCTCTTACTCATATTGTCAAATTGGTTTTCCATTCTTTTCAGCCACCTTATGACTATTTCTCTGAATTCTTTCTCTGACAGGTCGCTCCATTTTGTTACTTCCTTTTCTGGTGTTGCCTGCTTTTCTTTCATATGCAGGCTTTTTGTCTCCCCAGGGTCTCTCTTCTCCAGTTATGTAGTTCTAGTTATGTAGTTCTCTCTTCTGTGTTGATTTTAAGGCACAAAGTAGAACACAACCAGGTACAATGCACAAAGTACTACACAGAAACCTATCCACGATATTAATAACCCAAAATAAAGATGATTACCAGAGAAAGGCAAATTAGGGGATAGGGGAGAAAGAAGAAGTGAGAAAGAAAAAGAAAGGAGTGCCAAAATAAAAAAGGGGGAAGGAAACAAATTGTAAGAGAGAAAGGAAATTGAATAAGAAAGAAAGAGGAACAAACTATCTATATGGAGAGAACAGTCCAATAGAAGAGCCACTAATTCCAACAAATGCCAGCAACAGTATCTGGAGATGAATACAAACTACAAACAACAACTACTATCAAGTGAGGTGAGGGAAAACAGAAACAAACAAACAAACAAAAACAAAGCAAACACAACAAAACAAAACAGAAGAATAAGCAAAATAATCTCACAAAAAAGCATAAAAATTAATATAATTAACATTCAAGCAAACAACAAAAGGACAGAGAGAAAAATAATTTTTGGGATAGTGAAGACAGAGAAGAGAGAGGTGTGTATGGCCTTGGAGCAGTGGATTGGAAATTATATATATAAGTAGGGTGAAATTTTAACAGGGGGTAAAAAGTAAGAATAGGGAAAATCTAAAGTAGGAAAAGGGTAAGAGAAAAAGGACAACAAAAGGGGAAATTTAGGAAGACAGTGATGGCATACAGGTAGAGTTGTTATAGAGTAAAATGATACTAAAGGAAAGATGAAAATAGAATGTAGAACACTAATCCCACAGTAAAATAAAGAGAAAATGAAATGACACTTTTTTTAACAAAAAGGTAAAATAGTAGTAGTAATAATACAATTAATTGGAAATGAAATGTAATTATTAAAATGATAAAATCAAGTGAAGATAAAAAGAAAAAAATATTTTCTTAAGTAAAAGATGAAAAATAAAAAATAAAAGTAATAAAATGTACAGTAGTGAAGGTCATTCACTTCCTCTCTTTCTATTTGGTACACCTGTTTTCCAATCAGGACAGTATTGCAGTTTCCTGCATTCCACTGCTCCTCAGTGTTGTAAGACAGTCCTGATTTTTAAGCAGGCAATGTATCTTAATTTCTTGTATTCCTTCATTTGTGATTATTCAAGAGTCAATTTGTAATTCAGCCCCTGGGTGGCAGTGTTTCTGGATTGATCTCGGAATCGATAGGTCCTCTCTAGTCTTTGCATAGATCCTGCTTTCCCTGTGGCACTCAATACTGGTTTGTGGGAGTGGGCTCTCTGATGGTCACTCCCTGTTCTGATTCACAGTTTCCAGAAAAACAACTTTCTCTTGTAGTCTCCTAGGCTGTCCCCAACTGGGTGATCCTATGTATTGGGCTTAGCAATCAGAAGCAAGGATCTAAAGAAGAAAAGGCTGAAGTGTGCAAACTCCAGAGCTGCATGCAAGTCTATGCAGTCCCCTTTCTCCCTCATGGCCAAGCAGCTGGCACACTTTTAAAACTCCCAGGCTGTTCTGCATCAGATAAAAATGGGTTCCTTTTTAGAGATCCCCTCTCTTAGCAGCTCTGAGGACCCCCTCCCACTTTCATGAATCACACCAGCCCCAACAGCTAATGATTTCTCTTGGTGCAGACTTCCCCTGGTCCTCTAGCTCCCTCAGTACGCATGTTTCTCAGTCCTGCTGGGAGCAGAGACTTCACCTTATCCCAGACGAAATCCTATCTTTCCGTCGTGGAGTGTAGAGTTTCTCTGAATCCGTGTGTTTGTGCCAATTAGGGACTAGTGTTCTGGAGTTTGCAGCTGTTTGGTGGTTGCCGCAGATGTAGATTTTGAGGCTTCCGATAACATCCATTTCCCCCTTCAAGATGGCTTGGTCTCCATGCCTGAGCTGGTGGCTCCAGGAGGGAATACAGCAGCAGTGGAGGCTGCCCAGTTAGGAGAGCCCCATCCAGCAGTGCCCCACCTTCTCCTGGAGTATAGTTGTACCTTAACTCACCAACAAACATTCTCTGTGCAAGCCTCAGCTGTTTTTTCTGTCTGCTCCGGGACAAGGCTTGGGACACATCTGTCTATTTCGCCGCCACTTTTTTTTTCTCCTATTGAACTTGGTTGCCTTCTGTAGGCACCCCTCAGGGATCAAATCTGCAACTTAAGTATGTGCCCTTACCAGAAATAGAATCCACCACCTTTCATTATACAAGATGATGCTCCAACCAACTGAGCCACACTAGCTAGGGCTGGACTTCTATTTTAATATTTTTCTATGTCTGGGGTATTTCTTGTCCTTTAGCTTTATTATATTACCTTCTTTTATTTCAAATAGATATACTTTAGTGTACTACGTTAATTCTTTATTTTTTAGACTCCTTTTTAAGTCATTTTCTTAGTGGTTGCTGTGGGATTTACAATAATCAGTACTTTATTACAATCCACTGTAAGTAATTACAATCTACTTCAGGATAATAATAACTATTGTCAGAAAAAAAATAGACATTTTGCTCTAATATAGCTCCATTTCCTTCCTTTTTTATGTTATTTTCATATATCTTCATATGTTGTAAGCTGAGTAATCCTATATAATAAAAGCCTAATATGCTAAGTGTCCAGTTGCCCATTCAACTAATCAAAGCATAATATGCTAATGTTATGCTAAGGCCACTCAACTGCTCACTATGACATGCACTAACCACCAGGGGGCAGAGAGTTGACCGGTCGACCAGTAGCTATGATATGCACTGACTATAAGAGGGCAGATGCTCCAACCAATAGGTTAGTTTGCTGCTGGGTCTGGCCAATTGGGACTGAGCAAGACGGACTGGACATGCTATGGGGACCTCCTACAGTCCCTCCCTGACTGGCCAACCTCCTGTATCCCTCCCTGGACCCGATTGTGCATTAGTGAAGTTCCTCGGCCTGGCATGCACCCTCTCTCAATCTGGGCTAAGGGACTACCTCCTCCCCTAGTATGAGAATGCTGTGCAATGAGCCTCTAGTACAGTGGTTCTCAACCTGTGGGTCGTGACCTGTTTTCTGATGGTCTTAGGTTCTACAGCAGTGACCCACAGGTTGATAACCACTAGCAGCGTTGCCTAAGACCATCAGAAAACACAGATATTTACATTACGATTTACCACTACACGAAGAACTGTATTAAATGGTCACGGCATTAGAAAGGTTGAGAAACACTGCTCTAGTAATTTCATATTATTGTTTTATACCACTGTCTTTTAAATAAGAGTAAAATAGACACAAATCATTACACACATTCTGCCCCACAGACATGCATGTCCTTCCTCATTATTGACATTATTCACCAAAATGGAACATTTGTTACGAAAGTTAACCTACAATGACATTTCATAATCACCCAAAGTCCACAGTCTATCTGAAGATTCACTCTTAGTGTTGTTCATTCTATGGATTTGGAACAATTATGCATACATCAGAGTTTATTATTGCATTATTACTTATTTTATTAACTAGAGGCCATGAAATGAGTGCATGGGTGGGGGGGTCCCTCAGCATGGACTGAACCCTCTTGAAATCCAGGACCCCTCAGCGGGATGTCCAACTACTTGTTTAGGCTTGATCCCACGAGGATCCCTGTGGATAAGGTTTAAACTGATATGGAGAGAACCACTGGCTCCTAACTGTTTGCCTGCCTGCCTGATGGCCCCTAACTGCCTCTGTCTGCCTGATTTCCCCTAAACACTTCTGCCTGTCTGACCACCCCTAAACACTCTGCCTCTCTGATTGCCCCTAAGAACTCTACCTGCCTCATCACCCCTAACCGCCTCTGCCTGCCTGATTGCTCCTAAGCACTATGCCTGCCTACTTGATTGCCCCTAACCACCTCTGCCTGCCTGATCATCCCTTACTACTCTGCATGCCTGTCTGACTGCCTCTTACTGCTTGCCTGCATGCCTGATCACCCCTAACCACTCACTGGGAGCAGCTGGCTGGGGTGAGGGACCATGGTAGCTCTGGACTGTGGTTATTCTGCCATTTCAATCTGCTGGGCTTTTATTATATAGGATTACTTGTATTACATCTATACACCTACTTTTGCTCGCCCAACTATATGCATCAATACAGTATCAAACAGAATATTTTCATTACCCTAAAAATCCTCTATGCTCTTTCTATCCATCTCCTCTCACTACATGGCAACTGCTGATCTTTTTACAGTCTCCATATTTTGCCTTTTCCAGAAGGTCATATAGT
Source organism: Lasiurus cinereus (assembly GCA_011751065.1). NCBI lineage: Eukaryota > Metazoa > Chordata > Mammalia > Chiroptera > Vespertilionidae > Lasiurus > Lasiurus cinereus. The sequence continues at coordinate 5,243,150 of JAAGEH010000012.1, forward strand.
TGGCATAATACCAGATGTAGCCTTTTTATATTGGCTTCTTCCATGTCTTTTGTTGTTGTTTTTAATTGTCACTAAGGATATTTTCCCATCGATTTTTAGGAAGAGTGGGAGAGAGAGGGAAAAAGAAACATGTGAGAGAAACACATCAATTGGTTGCCTAGGAACAGGACCTGGGCCAGGAAGGAGCTTGAAACCAACGTATGTGCCCTTGATTGGAATCAAACTGGGACCCTTTGGTCCCCTAGCCAATGCTCTACCCACTGAGCCAAACCAGCTAGGCCCTTCATGTCTTTTTATGTCATTAACTTTTCCAGTGTTATGTCTTCATGTGGATTCAAGCTATGATCTGTTGTCATTTTTGTTCATCCTGAGGATTTTCTTTAGAATTTCTTATAAGGCAGATATGCAAACAAATTTTCTTTATTTTAGAATCTCTTTTATTACACCTTTAGTTTTTTGATGAGTAGTTTTGCTGGATATAGAATTTTTGATTGAGAGTTTTTTCTTTGAATGTGTCATCCTGCTGCCCTTTGGCCTCTACTATTTTTGTTTTATTTTATTGTGGTGGTATTGGTCAACATGAACATATAGGTTTCATGTGTGGATTTCTAAGTTACAAAATTTGTATATAGCACCATGTGCCCACAATCCAAAGTCAAATCATCCCCATCAAATCATGTTAAGACTCCCTTTACCCCCCACCTCCCTCCCTTTGGCAACCACCACAATGCTGTTTGTGTTCATAAATTTTATATCTCACATGTGTGAAATCATATGATTCTTTGATTTTTCTGCCTGACTTATTTCACTTAGCATAATGTTCTCAAGGTCCATCCATATTTTTACTAATGACACTATTTCATTCTTTCTTATGGCTTAGTATTTCATTGTGTATATGTACCACATCTTCTTTACCCAGCCCTCTATCACAGGGCACTTTGGGTGTTTCCATGTCTTGGCAACCATGAATAATGCTGTAATTAAACAGCCAATAGATATATGAAAATATATTCAACCTCAATGGCAATTAGGGAAATGCTAATTAAAACTACAATGATTCTGCTTTTAAGAAGTGATGGGCCTCCTACATATAGATTTTATTCACTTCCACATTAAGAACCCCTCCCAAATTCATTTAGTTTTTCTGGAGTCTGCCATGTCCTCTTTTGCTCAATTTGATTTTCTTCTTCCAAAGCCACTTTCCTAACTTTGACTCATTTTTCTCTTTATGATATATTTCTATATTAAACATTTAAAAATTATCCGATGCATTGCTTTCTGCCATAAACTCTACTTAATCCGATACTACTATTAATACTCATGCTTTCCATAGTTTGTTGTAAGTATGCTCATTGCTTCATTTGTAATTTTTCTAAATTTTCTAGCTGTATCTCTTGTAAGTAGTAAACCAAAGGATTTTATTTCATTGTACGATGTACTCTAAGAAACTTTTTAGAGAGCAAATGTAAGCAATTTACAATTTCTATGACTCTTATACAATTAATTTGATTATAGACAAATTAGAAAGTACAGGTAAAAAAAAAGAAAAAAAAAGCCACAATCCCATCACTCATACACAGTGACTGTTACATTTGGAGGTATATACTTGAACACATTTCTATACATTTGGGGAGAGGACGTCAAATATACCATTCTGTAGTATGATTTTTACTTATTTTTCCAAGTTAACACATTTCTTCAACATGATTTTAAGGGTAGCTAAATGTCCTATTTCAAATATATGTTTTTATAACCAATCTCTCTATTGTACATTTCTTTCTACTTTTCTATTATAAATACTAGAAGCCTGGTGCATAAATTTCGTGCATGGGGGGAGGGGTGTCCCTTAGCCCAGCCTGCACTCTCTCCAATCTGGGACCCCTAGGGGGATGACCAATTGCCGGTCAGACATCCCTTTCACAATCTGGGACTGCTGGGTCCTAACTGCTCACCTTCCTGCCTGCCTGATTGCCCCTAACCACTTCTGCCTGCCAGCCTGATCGCCCCTAACCACTCTCAGCCTGATTCATGCCTAACTGCTCTCCTGACAGCCTGATCTCTCCCAAATACCCTCCCTTGCTAGCCCAATAGCCCCCAACTGCTCTCCCCTGCCGGCCTGATCGCCACCAACTGCTCTTCCATGCTGGCCTGCTTGCCTCCAACTGCACTCCCCTGCCAGTCCAATCGCCCCCAACTGCCCTCCCCTGCTGGCCCGATCGCCACCAACTGCCCTCCCCTGCCACGATCAGCCTCCTCCTCTGGGACCCGCCTCTTCTGTGTGAGGTGGTGGAGACACCAGGATCGGTCTCTTCCATGTCACATGGAGCTACAAGACCCTGCTCACACAGGCCTGTGCAGAGCAGTCACCAGGCCCCTCCTCCACTGTGTGCATGGCCACCTTGTGGTGGCCATCTTGTGACTACATTGTGTGGGAGGACCACCTAGGCTTTTATTAGTATAGACAGTAGGGCCCAGTATACAAATTTGTGCACCTTGAAAGGAACTGTGGACTATGAGGCTGCAGTGAGCACAGGGGTGGGTCTCAGCCCATCCTCCACACCCCTGCCTGGCACCTCCTGCCTTGGCCCCCAGTCTCCTGTCTGTTGGCATCCCTGTGCCTGCCACAACTCTGATGTGTTAACAGCACTCACACCTGCGGACAGTGTGGAGCAATTAGGGCCAGTGCCAGCAGTAGGGGTGAGTATGGCCAGTGTTATCAGCAGGTGTGAGAGGTGGCTGCTGCCCCAATCACTCCTCAGGAACAGGGGGAGGGGAGAAGCCCTCAGGGGCAATTGGGGCCAGCAGCCACTGCTCAAACCTACTGCCAGTGCCAAGCAATTGGGACCGGTGCCAGGCACCAACAGCGGTTGTGAATGGTGGCTCTAACACTGGCAGCAGGTGTGAGCCTCTGGTCGGACTGCACTGCATGATAGCAAAGAATTTTCAATAACCACCAGAGGCTCTCCCCAGTGACAGTGCCCCATCTTGGTTTGGCGCCCCTGCTCACTTGCTCCACCATCCTGCCACTGCTGATGCCCACCATGTTTCATGCTCTGCTGCCTGCTGCCAACACCCACCATGTTTCGCACTCACCCCCTGGTCATCAGCACACGTCATAGAGATTGGTTGTTCTATTCAGTTGTTCCACCATTCCATTTATTTGTATAGTAGGGTTTTATATATATATGCTAGAGGCCTAGTGCACAAAATTTGTGCATGGGGTCCTCTCAGCCCACACCCTCTCACAATCTGGGACCACTGGTTCCTAATGGCTCACCTGCCTGCCTGCTTTATTGCCCTTAACTGACCCCCCTGATTCCCTAGTCACCCCAAATGCCTCTCCTGCCAGCCTGGTGGCTCTCAATTGCTCCCCCACCAGCCTGATTGCCCCTCACTGCCCCTTTCCTGCCAGCGTGGTCACCACTAACTGCCCCCTCCTGCCAGCCTGGTCACCCCACACAGCATGCTGTTTGGTTGTTTAGTCACCCCTCATTTCCCCCCCTGCTGGCCTGGTATATCCATGCAGCCTGCTGATCATTCATTTGGTCAACCCTCACTAACCCTCCTGCCAACTTGGTTGCCCCATGCAGCTTGTTTGCTCTTCCATTTGATTATTTCAGTTGCAACTGTCACTTAGGCTTTTATATATTTAGATTAGAGATGTCTTCCTATCTATGTTTTCCTATTCATTTTATTATTACCTTGATCTATAATTAATTCAAGATTTGTGACCAATTTTAAGGTTCATAGTGAAGAATGACAATTTACTTTCCAAAAAAGTAACTAAAATTTCAACTCCCAGCAGGTACTTATGGAAAGAATCCACAAACTTAGGATTGCCAGAAAAAATATTCTAGTTAAATATGAATTTCAGATATTCAGCAAATATGGTTTTAGTATAAGTATGTCCCAAATATTGACTATGTACTGTTTATCTGAATTTCAAATTTAATTGTGCTTCCTCTATTTTTATTTATAAATATATATATGTAAAACTTAACCCCACTGCACCTTTGTCAGAATTGAGTATTAATTTATAAAATATCTGCCAAATAAGAAAAGCAGAATTTTTATATATAATTCATTTTTAAAATAAAAACTGTTTAAATCCCTTTCTAAATTATACATAGTGGGTTGGGTAAAGGTAGGCTTACAGTTGTTCACATGAAAAATACAATTCTATTGAATAAAAGAGAAACATGCAAATTGACCATACCTCCCTAGACCCACAAGCCACACCCAGCAGCCAATCAGGAGTGAGTATGCAAATTATCCAAAGATGGTGGTAACCATGGAGCTGGAGCAAATAAGAGGTTTGGGTTACCCCCAGCAATAGAGGGAGCCAAGCTTTATGCTCACCCTGGCTGGCCCTGGTCTCTGCTCCAGGCTACAAGGTTTCAATTATAGAAGATAAATAAATCCCAGGCACCTGCTTCCAGCTAGCCTTGGCCTCCACTCAAAGATGCCCTGAAAAAAAAAAAAAGGAAAAAAGGAAGGGCTGGGAGCTTGAGTCACTGATAGATAGTAGGGCCCAGTGCACAAATTCGTGCACCTTGAAAGGAACTGTGGACCATGAAGCTGCAGTGAGCATAGGGGTGGGTCTCAGCCCATCCTCCACACCCCTGCCCGGCCCCTCCTGCCAAGGTTCCTAGTCCCCTGTCTGTTGGCATCCCTGTTCCCACCACAACCCCCATGTGCTAACATAACTCACACCTGCGGACAGTGTGGAGCAATTAGGGCCAGCACCAGTAGTGGGTGTGAGCAGGGCTGGTATTATCATGGTCAGCCTGCAAACAGCCATTATCCTCTTACCCAGGCTTTCCAGGCACCCCAAGTGGATCCTCCACCCTGAAGGGGCTGTGGCCAGGCTTCAAACTGCCCTCACCCCCTCACTAAGGCTGGCCACACCCCTGAGGTGTAAGGGTCCCTGCTGAGTGCTTTGCCAGCCTGCAAACAGCCATCAGCCCCTCACCCAGGCTGGCCCGGAACCCCAGTGTATACCCCTACCCTGAAGGGGCTGTGGCTAGTCTGAATAAGGTCCTCAGCCCCTCACCCACAGTGGCCAGGCACCCCAGTGGGACCTCCATCCTGATTCGGGACACCCTTCAGGGCAAACCAGGTGGCCTCCATCCATGCACTAGGCCTCTATCTATACTAATAAAAGTATAATATGCTAATTAGACTGGGAGACCTTCCGGGAGACCTTCCTGACGTTTCTCTGGACAGAGCCATGGTGTTGGGGCTGAGGTAGAGGTGGTTAGAGGCCAAGAGGGGAGGGAAGTTGTGGGTGATCAGACCAGGATGGGACAGCAGTTGTGGATGATCAGGCTGGTAGAGGGGGGCCATTGGGGGTAAGCAGACCAGCAGGGGGCCAGTTGGGGGATGAGCAGGCCAGTGGGGAGGGAAAATGAGGGTGAGAAGACCAGCAGGGGGACAATTGGGGGTGAGCAAGCCAGCAGGGGAGGCAGTTAGGGGAGAGCACAATGGCATGGGGGCCAGTTGAGGGTGATCAGGCTGGCAAGGGAGAGTAGTTGGGGGCAAGCAGGCCTGCAGGCCGGCAGGCAGGTGAATGGTTAAAAGTCAGCAGTCCTGGATTGTGAGAGGGAAGCCTGATCCCTATAAACTGTCAGTAGGACATCCTTCAAAGGGGCCCAGATTGGAGAGGGTGCAGGCCAGGATGAGGAACACTGCCCCTGTGCATGAATTTCTTGCACTGGGCTACTAGTCATATCTAATAAAAGAGTAATATGCAAATTGATAGTACTCTGCTACACCCACAAGCCAAGACTACCAGCCAATCAGGGGTGAGTATGCAAATTAACCCAACCAAGATGGCTGCAGCCACAAAGAAAGCAGGAAGTTTGGATTGCAACCAGCAATGGAGGAAGCCAAGTTTTTGCAGCCCTGGCCTGCCTTGGCCTCCACTTAAAGTTACAAAGTTTCAATTATAGAAGATAAATAAATCCCAACAAAAATGGCTGTGACCATGGTGCAAGCAGAAGGCACGGCTCTGCTGAAGGCTACAAAGTTTAAATTATAGAAGATAAATAAATCCCAGATACCAGGGCCTCTGCTTGGGTGGCCAGGGGGCATGGCCAGCCTGCAAACCACCATGGGCACCTTGCCCAGGCCACCCTACACCACAAGGGAACCCCAACCCTGATTTTGGGACATCTGTCAGGGTAAACCAGCCGGCCCCCACCTGTGCATGGCCTCCTCCAGAACCCGAACCCTGAACAGGGAACCCTGAATCACGTGGGATGTGGAAAGGGGCTCCCACACATGTGGTCAAAGATGACTGCCCTCATGTGGACACAAGATGGCCACCACAAGATGGCTAGCAGGGGAGGGCAGTTGGGAGAGACCAGGCTGCAAGGGAAGCCAGTTGGGGGTGATCAAGCCTGCAGGGGAGGGCAGTTAGGGGTGACCATGCCAACAGAGGAGGGAAGTTGGGGGGCAAGTGGGCCTGCAGGGAAGGGCACTTGGCCAGATCAGGACTTCAGGGGAGGGCAGTTAGAGGTGACCAGGTCTGCAAAGGAGGTTAGTTAGGGGCAAACAGGCTGGTAGGGGAGCAGTTAGGCATCACTCAGGCTGGCAGGGGAGTGGTTAGGAGGTGATCAGGCTGGCAGGCAGAAGCAGTTATGGGCAATCAGGAAGGCATGCAGACAAGCAGTTGGGAGCCAGCAGTTTTGGATTTTGAGACGGCAGTCGGACATCCCTCAGGAGGTTCCAGATTGGAGAGGGTGAAGGCTGGGCTGAGGGACTCACCCCCTCATGCATGAATTTTGTGCACCAGGCCTCTAGTAATTAATAATGCAAGGATAAACTCTGTATTTCACATACTCACAACTGTAAACCTACTTTTGTCACATCCTGTATGCATATATTGACATACTAAGGACGTTTTTCTAATTTATGTTCTGTAAATTTTTAATATATAGACTTTATAATTTTTATGTAGCAAGAATTATCAATTGTCTTTACTTTGATTTCTGGCTGCTCTTGTGATTAAAAAGTCCTTACCCATACAGATATTAGATATTTATCTGCATTTTCTTCTGATTTTTGTTTTTGTTTTTCTTTACATATATTTTGGCCTACTTAGAATTTGTTTTGGTGTATATATATTTTACTTTTTTCAAATAAAGAAAATATAATCCTTTTTATATTGAATATTATTTAGGCAAACTTTATTCAGTGTATTGTAGTAAATAAATACTCATAGAGTTTATAATTGTTTTTATTAAGTACAGTGGTACCTCCAGATATGAGTGCCCTAACATACGAGATTTTTGAGATACAAGCCGTCGAGCGAGTGATTTTTTGCTTTGAAATATGAGCAACTTTTGAGATACGAGTAATTGCGCGGATCAGCCTGCTGCACACCACCCACCAGTTTACCGCAACTCGAGGGTCTCATAGTTTCCACGCCTCAGTCAGTGTGCTTGTTTACCTCGTTGTCGAAGCATCTTTTGTGCATTTACATACTTTATCACATTTCTTTTTATAACCATGGGTCCAAAGAAAGCAAGGGGAAAGGTCAGTGTTCAGAAGAGGATGATGTCTATTGAATTAAAGTGTGAAATCATAGAAAAATATGAGCAAGTTGTGCGAGTGGCTGACTTGGCGAGGCAGTACGGGAATAGTACTTCAACGATAAGCACTGTGCTTAAACAGAAGGAGTCGATAAAGGGTATAATGCCAGCTAAGGGCGTTACAATAATTTCTAAGCTGCGTAGCTCTCTCCATGAAAAGATGGAGAATCTACTGATGGTGTGGGTGATGGAGAAGCAGCTTAAAGGAGATACATTAACACAGGGCATCATATGCGAGAAGGTGCGAGTGATTTACGGTGATTTGCTGGAGCAGATCCCACGCACTTCTACGGACGAAGCATTGAAAGACTCATTTAAAGCCAGTAGAGGCTGGTTTGATAACTTCAGGAAAAGGTCCGGCATTCACTCCATCATCAAGCATGGTGAGGCAGCAAGTTCGGATGTGAAGGCAGCTGAGGATTACCTCAAAACTTTTTCTGAAATGATAGAAGCCAAAGGATATATCCCCCAGCAAGTCTTCAACTGTGACAAGGCAGGGCTTTTCTGGCAGAAGATGCCGAATAGGACTTATATAACGGCAGAGGAGAAGGCGATGCCAGGCCACAAACCCATGAAGGATAGGCTAACTCTCGCATTGTGCACCAATGTGAGTGGCAACTGCAAGATCAAGCCTCTGCTTGTATGCCATTCGGAAAACCCCAGACTAGAGTCTTTAAGTCACATAAGATTTTAAAAGATAAACTGCAAGTTATGTGGAGGGCAAACTCGAAGGTATGGGTCACCAGGCAGTTCTTTGTGGAGTGGGTAAACCTGGTTTTTGGCCCTTCTGTTACGAAATATCTACAGGAAAACAACCTAACCATGCAAGCCCTCCTCGTCCTTGACAATGCTCCTGCTCACCCACCAAACCTCAAAGATGAACTCCTCGAAGAGTTCAAGTTTATAAAGGCTGTCTACCTACCTCCCAACACCACTCCTATCCTGCAGCCCATGGATCAGGAGGTGATTTCTAATTTTAAAAAGCTGTACATCAAGCACCTGTTCCGGCGCTGCTTTGAGGTGATGGAGAACACAAACCTCACCCTTCGAGAGTTCTGGAAGAACCACTTTAACATCGTGATATGCCTCAAAATTATTGATCAGGCCTGGCTGGGTGTTACAACAAGGACTTTGACCTCTGCATGGAAGAAGCTGTGGCCTGAGGCCGTAGCCGAAAGGACCTTCGAAGGATTCGAACCCAAGGTGCCAGTGGAGGAGGAGATAGTGTCTCTGGAAAAATCCGTGGACCTGGAGGTGGATGAGAGAGAGGTGAATGAGCTCATCAAGGAGCACTCTCTGGAACTCACCACGGAGGAGTTACAAGAGTTGCAGTCTCAGCAACATGCAGAGCTTCTCCAAGAAATTGATTTTGAGGAAGAGCCAGAGGTGGAGGAGATCTCTACAAGTGAGATAAAGGAGATCTTAGGAATGTGAGAGTGGGTGTCACACTTCATGGAAAAGAAACACCCCGAAAAAGTTGCTACTGGTCGTGCATCGGAGCTGTTCAATGAAACTTGCCTCACCCATTTCAGAAACATTCTGAAAGGGAGGAAGAGGCAAACCTCATTGGACACGTTTTTTTTGAAATCGGCCAAAAATGCAAAGACCAGTAGCAATTAGTTCAGTGAAGATTAGTTAAGTTACAATCAGTTTAGGGATAAAGTGAAGCATTAAGAGTGTCATGAGTAGGTAAATACACTTTATAAAACCGGTTTATTCTTTTACATTCTCTTTTATTATGTTTTTATACAATATTTGTCATTTATAAATACATCTTTCTTATTCAAAAACACGTAACAAGAACAACTGGGGTGGCATATTAGGGGCTGGAACGGATTAATGGCATTTCAATTGATTTCAATGGGGAAATTTGATTTGAGATACGAGCTACCTGATATATGAGCAAGGTTATGGAATGAATTAAATTCGTATCTTGAGGTACCACTGTATTTTCATAGGAAATAATTATTGTTTCTTATTTGTTTTCAGTTTTTTTTAATTTTAATAAATCTTAATTGTTCTGATTATTACAATTGTTCCTCTTTTTTCTCTCCATATCTCCCCTCCTCCCGGTTCCCATTCCACCCTCTGCCCTTACCTCCCCCCCACTGTCTTCATCCATAGGTATAATATTTTTGTCCAGTCTCCCTGCACAACCTCTGT
>JAAGEH010000012.1:5252917-5313938 GCA_011751065.1 Lasiurus cinereus
CATTATTTCTTCAAATAGGTTTTCAGTATCTTGCTCTCTCTCTTCTTCTGGCACCTCCATAATTCTGATGTTGGTATGCTTGAAGTTGTCCCAGAGGCTCCTTACACTATCTTCACATTTTTTTATTCTTTTTGCTTTTTCCTTTTCCAATGGAGTGTTTTTTTCTTCCTTGTATTTCAAATCTTTGACTTGATTCTTGAGATCCTCTAAGTCTTCTGTTTGGTTTCTGTATAATATTTTTTATTTCAGTCAGTGTGTGTTTAATTTATAGTTGGTTCTTTTTCATCTCCTCTTGGGTCTCACTAAATTTATCCATTTTTTTTCCCTAGGAAATTCTTAAAAAACCTTATAACCATGGTTTTGAACTCTATATCCAGTCGTTTGTTTTCCTCCATTTCTTTTGTTTGTGATCTGTTCTTTAGTCCCCGCATATTTTGGTGCTTCCCTGAGTTGGTAGAGTAGCTTTGTGTGCTTGCTGTCCTATGTGGCCCTATAGCTCTACCTCCCCAGTTACCTGAGGTGAACACTCTTGGTGCACCCCTTTGTGAACTGTATGTAAAGCCTTGTTGTATAAAGTCTTGATTATTGTTGGTATCACTGGGGGGAATTGACCTCCATGCCAATTGGTTGTGAGGATCAGCCCTATCTGTGCATGCAGGCTTGTCTCCAGACCTCTGCCTGCTGTGCACATGTGAACTTCTGGAACTCTGCCTTATGGTTCGCCTGTGTTTTCCTGCACTCTAGGGACCCACCGTATGAGTTTGGGTCCCCAGAGTCTCACCCCAAACTGGGGTTCAGTGCAGTTGGACCTGGATTTCAGTGCTATTGTGAGGTTCTGTTTTCCTCCTGCTAGAGGAAGCCAGGCACAATCAGCAGTCAGTGCTCTGTGTGTGCACTTTTGCACCGCATACTTTCATGAGCCCCCAAACTTCTGTCTTTCTCAGCTCCCTTAAGTTTCCATGCACTCCTTCCTTTTCACAGCAGTCCAGATTCCCGCTATGAGTCTCGCCTGGATCTGGGGTTCAGTGCAGTTGGGATTTTTCGACTCCTTCCCGCTAGAGGAAGCCAGCCAGACCCTCCTCCACCTGTCCTCTCAAGGAGTGTGTCTCCATATCTCAGCTTTTTATAGCTCCTCTGAGTCTTCATGAGACCCTCTTTTTATTTCTAGTTGTAGAATTTTCACTCATCCAGCTTTCCTATGGTTCTGGATGGTGTCTGTTCTGTCTTTTAGTTGTAGTTTTGAAATTGTTGTGTGAGGCAGCAGCTTAGGTGTTCACTTATGCCGCCATCTTAGTTTCTCTCCTCCATGGACCTCTTAATAATGGGAATAATTAAATAATGAGAAATGTGTCATTAAGCAATTTCATCATTGTGTAAACATCATTGAATACACTAACACAAACCTAGAAGTATAGCCTACTACTGAAGTATATATGCTGGACTTTTTTATGAGTGGTAGACAGACAGTAGGTTTGTTTATATCAGCATCATCACAAAATATGAGTCATGCATTGCACCATGACATTACAACAGCCATAACATTACTAGGGAATAGGAATTTTTCAGCTGCATTAGAGTCTTATGGGACCACAGTTGTATATACTGTCCGATGTTGATCTAAAGATAATTGTATGGTGAGTGGATAGTTACATTTTAAACTGTATAGATTCATTCCTCAGAGCTTACATGATTCATTCCTTTAATCAGTGGCATTATTATTATTTTTGATTACTAAAAACCTTAATGAAGTACAAAGGCAACATTTCTATGGTCTTCATTGATTTATTAATTTATAAAACAAGGATATATGAGCTTCTGTAGTAAAGTCAGTAACACAGAGCAAACATTCTGAACTTTTGATTAGTTTTATGAATAATTTCAACTATGAATATAGCAAATTCTTATTTGTATTCAATTAGAGGTAAGGATAAAACAGAGTGTGCAGTGTACTTTATTCACCATGTCAGGATAAATAAATGCAGCATCAGGATTTGACCACTTAAAAGGCCTGCAGAAAAGATTAGACAAGCCATTTCTATAAAATAAATTATCCTTTTTTCTTATAAATGAAAGTATTGTATACATTTGGAAATGTAATGGCGGGGGTGGGAGTGGGTTGGTAGAAGATTCTGAGAAACAAGAGAATATGGGGCGATGAAAAGGACTTCTAAAAAGTCTTGTGTCTATCAAAAGGTAAAATTAGAATGTTGAAATAACTTTATCCTTAATTCTAATTATTTCTAATTGATTGACTTTAACAGATAATGTGAAGGGCAGAAATTACTGAGGAATAATTGAAATATTTAACAAGCCTGGTATCACAGTACCCTCTATCACATGGTTATATTTATATGTACCAGTTGCTTTAAGATACACATAAATTCATGTAGAACGTTTTTGGTTTTAGAGTTTAGCTTATTACTTTTCAGAAATGGGGTCAGAAGGCCTTCTAATTTACCCAGTTTTAATACTATCAGTATTCCTCCTGCAAGAAGAAAGAGCAATGACAATGCAACCCCGAACTCTAAATTATTCCAGGCAGGATTCTAGCACCAACAATTTAAGTGTCACAAAGAATTTATGAGTTATAATTTTCTAGTTCTACCCATACCTTACTAGTTAGAAACTTTCAGTTAAGACCAATTTGTTTAAATAAGCCTTCCATGTTCAAATTTGAAAACAACTGTTATAGGAGAAATGCTCAGAGAAATAGTCAAGTTAGTAGGTACTGTTATATGCATTCCAAGGGGAACATTTTACCAACTTTCACTATATATAGTTTGACATTCAATCACCATTCCAAAGAAACATAGAAAACAATCCACTGCCAGCTACCTAGTAGTGTCATATCTACAAGCTCCCAAGAAAATATGTTTTCAAGCATAATTCATTATCAAGAGAGAGTTTTTGTTGATTTTTCTGACTTTGGGGAAATTATTTTCCCTCTCAGGTTATCTAAAATAAATATGCCATGCAAACAAGTCTCCTGTCTGTTTCTGAAGATACCTTTCTGAATTTTCTAAGCCTATTTTAAAGCTGTTTATCCACGAAACTCTGCTTTCTTCATGAGTTCCAAACATGTGCACTTTACAATACTGCTTTAATAGGTGACAGGAAACAAAAGTTTTTAGCACAGTGGCCAATTTAAGCCCACAAAGCCCAGGCCATCTTCCCACCAAGCGAGGAATGGACATTGCCAATCTCCACAGACTAAAGAAGAAAAAATAAAGTGAGAATTTTTTTTTCTGGGCTTAACACTGTTCTGGGCTACAAACATAATGTTCTGGGCTGAAAACATTGCACAGCTTCTCCATTGCCCCAGGAGGCAGGGTGCGTTAAGACAGAGGAAGATGGAATAGGTCACTAAACAATGGGTCAGTTGGAATTTGGGGGGAGAGGGTGGTTCATGATCTGGCCAAGCATGCCCAGGTGTTGTACCTGTGCCCTGAGTTTCTTGGAAATGGCTGAAATAACTTTTGTAACCTTTAGATTGTCATTGTAAGAGTCCCAACTCTCTCTCGTGGTTTCTAAGTATAAATTTGCTGTAACACCTGTGGTCTGGACTGCAGTTCAGCCTTTGCCATGGTGAAGTACTGCAACTGTAGTCGCTGGCCAGCTTATTAAGGCTCATAAATTTTGATCTCTGTCTCTAGTGGTCATCTCTTCTGGGTTGCCCCATAACATTTGGAGGCCCCAGTGAGATACACTTTGGCCACGTTGCCAGTAGACACCCCAAGTGAGGACACTCCAGTCTCTGTCCCAGGTTCCAGGGAGGCGGAGTGCCTCCTCCAAAATTCGCAATCCACCAGTGAGAGCCACCTGGACCTCCACTGGGGAGGTAAGTTCTGGTTTCTGTTTGCCTCCAGTGAGGAGGTAGGCACCTGGTTTCTGTTTGTGGAACGTTCCCCTGGTGGACTACAGAAGGGCTGGATGCAGCAGAGCCTTTGAGTCCAGACACACAGACATGATGGTGTCTGGGGTCCCTGTTACGTGTGACCTTAGGGTGCATGTGTCTGGTTTGTCTTGTCTTTCTTGTCCTTGTCTTTGTTAAAATGGGTCAGGGTCAGTAGTCTATGTCTACCCCCTTACATTGTTTTCTTAAGAATTTTCAGGACTTCAAATGGCATGGAGAAGACTATCGGACATAGGTTAATAGTTTTTATTTGCAGAGATTGTGTGAATTAGAATGGCCTACATTTAGGGTTGGGTGGCCGTCTACCGGGACCTATGTCTTAGGAATGGCTTATAAGGTTCATCATATTGTTTATGGCTGTTCAGGTCACCCTGACCAAATCCCTTATATGCAAATTTGGATTGACATCCTCACTGAAAAACCCTTTGGTTGAAAGGAAATTGGGACAGAGACAGATCATTTTATTGGCTCATCCCCCAAAAGAAGACAAGAAGGTAGACCCTAAGGTCTTGCCAAATGATCCTGAGGACAGGGTCCTCAACCGCCAACCTCCTCCTTATATTCCCACTCCAGAGCCCCAACTGGAGGTGGGTCTCCTGGCCTCGAAGAATGCTCCAACACCCTCACAAATGCCTCCTAGCTCCGATGCCCCGTGGCCTTTGGCACCAACATTATTAACTGGACAGACAGGAGGAACCCCTGAGAACCCAACCCCAGCAATACCTTTATACCCCGCAGTCCCGCAGGCACCTCTGCCTAGAGTGAGAAAAAATCTGGACCCAAGTCCATGGCCCCTGGGGGCCTGGGACAATTGGCCTCTCCCTCAGATTCTGTCTTCAAACAACCCTTTCAGTCCATCCCACACCCGGACCTGGACCCCTTATGGTCCACCAGACCTGAACAGCAGAGGAGAGAAAGAGGTCTCTGTGGCCCTGCTTCCATGTTCCCTCTTCGCTAGGCAAGTCCCCCTGATTTAGGACCTGATGGTCAGCCTTTTATGGTATATTTTCCATTTTCAACCAGTGACCTTTATAACTGGAAGAACCAGAATCCATCGTTCTCCCAGAACCCCCAAGAATTGATTTCACTCCTAGAGTCAGTCTTTTTCACCCATCAGCCCACCTGGGACAACTATCAGCAGCTACTTCAGACACTTTTCACCTCAGAAGAGAGAGAGAGAGAGTAAAAGAGGAAGTTAGTCCTTGGGCCAGATGGCCAACTCACCACAGACCCAGGGAGGATCGAGGCTGTTTTTCCATCTGGAAGGCCTCAATGGGATCACAACACTGATCGGGGAAGAGAGGCTCTTGACAGGTATCGCCAGACTCTCCTGGGGGGTATCCGAGCAGCAGCTTGGAAGCTCACCAACCTTTCTGAGGTAGCAGAAACAGTCCAGGGACCAAATGAGAGTCCCGCCGCCTTCCCCAAGAGGCTCTGTGAGGTATATCGGGTGTACACCCCAATAGACCTTAATGTCCCAGAGAATTGGCGGGTTATCAATGTAGCGTTTGTGTCCCAGTCGACCCCAGATATTAGAAAAAAAATCATAGAAGTTAGAAGGCTTTGAGGGGAAGTCACTTTCAGAACTGGTTGAGATCGCCCAGAAGGTCTTTAACAACCGAGAAAATCAGACTGCTAACCTAAATGCCAGAATGGCAAAGGTCCTTCTAGCCGTGAATGAAGTGAGGGGACAGCAAAGAGGGACGGGAAGAAAAGAATGGGAGAAGAGAGGACAGAACCAAAAGACCTGGCTGGGGAAAAACCAGTGTGCCTACTGTAAGAAAGAAGGACACTGGAAACGGGAGTGGCCTGAGCAGCCAGGGAATAAGGCAGTCCTGGTGTTAGTGGAAGAAGTGGACTGAAGGCATC
This sequence comes from Lasiurus cinereus, assembly GCA_011751065.1. NCBI lineage: Eukaryota > Metazoa > Chordata > Mammalia > Chiroptera > Vespertilionidae > Lasiurus > Lasiurus cinereus. The sequence continues at coordinate 5,258,700 of JAAGEH010000012.1, forward strand.
AGGGCTCTGTGGGCCCCCAGGAGCCCCTGGTAATGCTAAATGTGGAAGGCAAACCAGTAGATTTTCTGATAGACACTGGAGCCACCTTCTCTGTACTGCAACACACGGCTGGGCCAATTTCTAAGGACAGAACTCTCATCCAGGGGGCACTAGACGAGTAAAGTCTTACCCCTGGACACAAGCCCAGATTGTTAACCTCAGGGAAAAGACTGTTACTCATTCCTTCCTTGTTATGCCTGCATGCCCTTATCCCCTCCTAGGGAGGGATCTGCTCAGCAAATTCCAGGCCCCAATTTCTTTTGAAGGAGGGGATCCTCAGGTAGTTTTTCAGGCACCGGTAAACCAGGAAAAAACAATTCTCCTCCTCACTTGTCCTCTAGAGGAGGAATACAGGTTGCATGAAGGACCTTTGGAAGCCCCTCCACAGGATCCTTACTTCAGGAGACTCCGAGAGGAAATACTGGAGGTCTGGGCAGAAGGGAATCCATCTGGGTTAGCAGCTCATAGACACCCTATAGTGATCCAACTAACCAATATGGCCACCCCAGTTAGAGTACGACAGTACCCTATGAGTCAGAAGGCGAAAATAAGGATAGCAAAGCACATCCTAAAATTAAGAGATGCCGGGATCCTGATTCCCTGCCAGTATGCATGGAACACTTCTTTACTCTCCATCCAGAAGCCTGGGACAGAGGACTTTAGGCCAGTCCAGGACTTACGAGAAGTTAATAAAAGAGTAGAGATTATACACCCAACGGTGCCCAACCCGTACACCCTCCTGAGCCTGCTCCGCCCTGAACACCGATATTATATGGTCTTAGACTTAAAGGATGCCTTTTTCTCCCTCCCTTTTGTGCTGCAGAGCCAGCCAATTTTTGCTTTTGAATGGAAATATCCAGAAAAGGGGGAATCAGGACAGTTAACCTGGATAAGGCTTCCCCAGGGATTTAAGAACTCCCCTACCTTGTTTGATGAGGCTCTGAACCAGGACTTAAAGGAGTACCATCATAATTACTTGGGTGTCACCCTACTCCAGTATGTCGATGACCTCCTACTTGCTACTGGGGACTGGAAGAAATGTCAACAGGCAACTCAGGACCTGCAGGTGACGATAGATCAACTTGGGTACCGTGTATCGGCTAAGAAGGCCCAGCTCTGCTCAACCAAGGTAATGTATCTTGGATACAACATCAAAGAAAGTAAACGGACTCTCTCAAATAATAGAGTTTAGGCCATACTCTCAATACCCACCCCAAAGACGAAGCAGCAGGTACAGGAATCCCTGGGAGCCGTGGGATATTGCAGACTTTGGATCCTGGGTTTTGCTGAAATAGCCAAGCCCCTATATTCAGCTATAGGGGGTAAAAACTCAGGCCTCTCCTGGACAGACATAGAGGAAAAGGCATTCCAAAAGTTAAAGCAGGACCCCATGAGTGCTCCAGCTCTGGCACTGCCTAACCTCACCAAGCCCTTCCAGTTTTATGTGGCAGAATCTCAGGGGGTTGAAAAAGGGGTACTAACACAAACTGTGGGACCCTGGAAGAGGCCAGTTGCCTACTTATCTAGGAGGTTGGACCCAGTGGCTGTAGGATGGAGGGCTGTCTGAAGGCTATAGCAGCTATGGACATACTGGTTAAGGAAGCTGCTAAACTGACTTTTGGTCAAGACTTGCAAGTGGTTGCACCCCACGCAGTAGAAACCCTACTGCATAGCCCACCTGAGTGTTGGTTATCAAATGCTCGTATTACCCAGTACCAGGTACTCCTGCTAGACGCCCTGAGGGTAAGCTTCTTGAAGACTACAGCCCTAAACATGGCCACTCTCTTCCCCAATGAAAGAGCTGAAACTCCCCTCCACGACTGTGAAAAGACCCTGACTACCCTAACTTCCTTGAGGGCCGACCTAACAGACCAGCCAATCTCCAACCCTGAGGAGACCCTATTCACTGATGGGAGCAGCTTTATGAACGATGGTATCAGTTATGCTGGGGCAGCTGTAGTTACACAAGGAAGAGTCATATGGGCACAATCCTTAGGACGTGGGACTTCAGCATAGAAGGCAGAACTCATAACCCTCACTCAGGCCTTACATTGGGAAAGGACAAGAGAATCAATATCTACACGGACAGTAGATATGTCTTTGCCACAGTGCATATATATGGAGCCTTATATCAGGAGAGGGGCCTTCTAACCTCAGGGGGAAGGGTATTAAAAATGCTCCAGAGATACTAAACCTTCTTTCAGCCATTTGGGGCCCTAAAAAAGTTGCAGTCATCCACTGCAAAGGGCATCAAAAGGACAATTCCCCTGTGGCGAAGGGGAACCAATTTGCTGACAAAATGGCAAAGGAGACTGCAAAAAGACCAGTAGGGCCCCCAGTGGGCAGCCATACCCACTCAGAATCTGAAGCCCAACCCCAGGTACACCCCTGAGGAAGAGGATACAGCCAGGAGGTTACAGGAGAAAGAAATACCAATGCATGGCTACAGTTACCAGATGGGAGACCATTTGTCCCAGAAGCCCTTGGACGGACTATCGCCTCCCAAACACACAGGAGCACACATCTAGGAGGAACTAAGTTAGCTGAGCTGTTAGTAAGAGAATACTGCATCCCTGGGTTGCATAAAATGGCCTGGGATATAGCCAGGAGATGCCAGGTCTGTGCACAAGTGAACCCAGGACCTCCAATACCTGCCCCATCAGGAACCTGGTTTCGAGGTTCAAACCCTGGTGAACACTGGGAAGTCGACTTCACTGAATTGCCCAGTGGACTGGGAGGATACTGATGTCTTCTAGTGTTTGTGGACACCTTCTCTGATTGGCCAGAGGCATACCCAACCAGGGCTGAAACAGCACAGGTAGTAGTTAAGAAACTCCTCTCAGAAATTCTCTCCTGGTTAGGCCTACCTTTTATTCATGGGGTCCAACAATGGCCTGGCGTTCATCGCTAAGGTAATCCAATCTTTAGTTAAGGCCCTTAGGGTCACGTGGAAATTACATTGTGTTTATAGACCTCAGAGTTCTGGACAGTTTTGGACACTTAAGGAAACCCTAACTAAACTAAAATTAGAGACTGGTGAGAACTTTGTAAGTCTCTTCCGCTTTGCCCTACTCAGGGCTTGCTGCACCCCATATGTAAAAGGGTGGACTTCTTTTGAAATCATGTTTGGCCATCTGCCACCTCTTTTCCTGTGGCTAAGGGAGGAAGATCTAGCTGTATTATCCAATATAAATCTCAAGTCTGGAGCAGGCGCTCCAGAGCAGTACAGCGGCTACAAGGCGAATCGTCAGGGCAGCACACCAGGAAGCCCACCCACTGGACCTGGATAGCCCACCTGTGTGTGCTCCTGGCTACCAGTGAATCCCTGGGGAAGGAGGAGAGGAATCTGAATCAATGTTTTGATTCACTGTAAAGACTAGTAGGGAATGTTTTAGGCTGCAAGGATAAAGTTCTGGGCTGAAAACATTGCACAGCTCCTCCATTGCCCCAGGAGGCAGGGTGCATTAAGACAGAGGAAGATGAAATAGGTCACTGAACAATGGGTCGGTTGGAATTTGGGGGGAGAGGGTGGTTCATGTTCCCACCAAGTGTGCCCAGGTGTTGTACCTGTGCCCTGAGTTTCTTGGAAATGGCTGAAATAACTTTTGTAATCTTTAGATTGTCATTGTAAGAGTCCTAACTCCCTCTCGTGGTTTCTGAGTATAAATTTGCCCTAACACCTGTGGTCTGGACTGCAGTTCAGCCTTTGCCATGGTGAAGTGCTGCAACTGTAGTCGCTGGCCAGCTTATTAAGGCTCATAAATTTTGATCTCTGTCTCTGGTGGTCGTCTCTTGCGGGTTGCCCCACAACAAACACTAAAAAAAGAACTGTTTTCTCTCTATTTGTGTGTAGTCAGGGTGTGTGTGGGGGGAAGTAAGTTAAATAATGCAATAATTAATAAACAATAATACAAGAATAAACTGTGTTTCAAAAACTCACAACTGTAAAACTACTTTTGCCCCTCTAGGTATTGTCAAATTCCTGACTAAAGTGGCTGCAACAGACACCTTCCTGCCAATTCAATGTCCACAAATCCTTCCCAGAACTCAATGGTCTTAATCTTTTTAATTTTTATAGAGCTAACTGAAGTATCGTTCATTTTATTGTGCAAGTAAATGATGAGAGTCGGTGAGTCTCCACAACACTTCAGCACACATTGTGAATGTAACTGAAAAGACCCCATGAGGAGACAGCATGGACTCCGCCAATATCATGAGGCAGCAGAGCCTGGAAAGCTATAGGGTGGGGCAAAAGTAAATTTACAGTTGTTCCTATTAAAGAAATAACACATTAATAAATAATAATACAATAATAAACTCCGTGTTGCGTGTACTCACACCTGAAATTCTACTTTTGCCCAACGCTGTACAAGCAGCTTCCACTTCAAAGCCCCTCCTCTGGGCGGGAACCCAAATCCTTCCTTTCCTCAAGGTGGGAAAGAAAGCCATAGCAGTTTATTCTGTGGATCAAATTTTTAATTCACTTAATTTTTAGATTCACTTGTTGATAGATATGTATTTGTTGTTCATAATTTTTTATCTTTTTCTTCTTCCTGTTCTAAAAGAGTACCTTTCAGCATTTCATATAATACCGGTTTGGAGTTGATGAACTCCTTTAGCTTTTTCTTCTCTGTGAAGCTCTTTACTGCCCTTCAATTCTGAATGATAGCTTTGCTGGACAGAGTAGTCTTGGTTTTACGTTCTTGCTATTTATCACATTGAATATTTCTTGCCACTCCTATTCAAAGGGAGTGGACTGACAATTCTCAGGGGAAAAGGGGGGAGAGGTGTACAGAGAGAGACTGGACAAAAATCATACACCTATGGATGAGGTCAATGGGGGGGAGGTAAGGGTAGAGGGAAGGGTGGGAGCTGGGTGGAGGGGAGCTATGGAGGGGAAAAAAGAGAAACAAATGTAATAATCTGAATAATAAAGATTTAATTAAAAAAAAAAAGCCATGGCGGTTTCTCAGGTAGAGCCTCAGAACAAGGCTCGGCTCACTCGGCACCAGATGGCGCTGCCGCGCTAGGGAGCTTTGGCTCCCTGCAAAAACAGCTTTGGCTTTTTTTTGCAGGGAGACAGGAAGCGGCGTCACCGGATGCTTGCTTTCGTGTCTGTCGCCGGAAATGCACATTGGCGCCAGCCTCTGGTCCCGGACTCCCGAAGGGTTCCCGAGGGACGGTGGAGCTAGAACCGGAACCAAATGGCGACCATTGGGACTCAGGGCGGAAGCCACTATCAGTGGGAGGGAGCTGGTTCCTGGGGCCTGCGCCTCGCATTGGCGGAAGCTGAGGGGGCGGGGCCTCTTCTCGCACGCGCGCACGTTGCCGACGTCAGCGCCTCTGGCCCGCGCGTCGGCTCCTTGCTTGCTTTGATTGCTGGTCCCAGGAGGCAGAAATGGCGGCGTATTTTTTGTTTGTTTTTTTCTTCCCGCCCACATGATTTGAGTTTCTGGCTGTGAGTCAGGTTTCTGGAAATCTTGTGGAAAGTTAGTAGTGTATGATACTACTAACTCGCGCTGTATTTTCCTCTTAACTCATAAGGGACCCAAATGCTTGCTGGGCGCGGTCCCAGTCCCAGTGATGTATAGACAACCTTTCCCCCAAGTCTCTCCCTGAACTGGCTCCACACACCCAGGCTGTTTCTAAGCATCAGGCCTGAGGCGGTAAGGGTGTCATCAAAGAAAGGGATGCAGGCAAATGGACGTTTCCTGTGGAAGCGAAAACATTTTTTAGTTAAGGAAGCGTGCCTTTGGCTTTTTAGCAATGCCTCAAGAATTTCAGGAGCTCATGTTCTTTATTTTATCATTTTTGTCAGAATATACATTTTATATTCTATAGTGTGGTCTTAGTTCTTATAAAAATTTCTTAACTAAAGAAAGGCCTCTTGTACAAAGCATTCCAAAGGAAAGTTCTGCCCCTTTTCCATTTTTACAAGATAGAGGGAAATAATTTTTAATAGATGGCCCATAATAACTCATTGGCTTTGTTTTGTTTTTAGTGGCAGGAAGAAACAATGAAGTTCTTACAAAAATGAAATCTGTGCATCTGTATCCACCCTCTTAATCTATGCTGTAATTCTAAAAGTGTCAGTTGCAAGGGACTAAGTTCTCTGAAGAATTTTTTCAGCCTTGGTAAACACTCATTTTTGTGTTTAAGAGTTCTTTCCAGTCTGTGGCCTACATGAAAACTGATTGCTTGTGAAACCGGGAGTAAAAGGAATAGACTTAAAGCATGATATACAAGAGAAACAGGTGAACTGGGCAATACTGTAGGAGAAAGGTAGATCATATGGCATAGCCAAATGAAGGCATTTTACTATTTTTTTGATAAAACATGTTGTGGTCTTGGTACAATGTTAAGAAAGTTGTCTGACTTGAAAGCCATTACATATATTTATGTGAAAAACCAGAAAGAAATGTAGGCAATGTCATGATATCATTTGATTGATTAGAAATAAGGTGATCAAGAGACAAAATCTTGATCCAGGGAGAAGAATGTAATGGAAGATACCAGAAAACATGTGAAAGAGAAGCCAGAACTAAAGACATAATTTGAGATGGAAAGGCTGGTTTGGAATATGGTAAGAAAAAATAGTGTGTAGGCTGTGGGAACCTCTTTCCACGTCCCGCGTGGTTCAGGGTTCCCGGGTCAGGGTTCGGGTTCTGAAGGAGGCCGCACGCAAACAAAATGAGAGACTGAAAGCATTAATTTGGCGATATTGGGGGGCCAGGCGGGAGCCTTCCTCTAGTGGAAAGGACTGCCACTTGCTCTGGCCTTTTTCTCCCTTTTATTAAGGCTTTGGGACACACCCCTAGCCTTTAGGCAGGAAATAACAAAAACAGAAATTAACAAGAAACAAACATAGAGGTTGCTTCAACCAATAATGTTTCAACTAAACAGTGAGTAATTAGCTCTGACCTTTCAGAGCAATTAAGGTTGACCAGCCTTCTGGCTTCCTGTTTACATCCATTTAGTGAGAACAATATTTGGTTTCCGACATCTCCCCCATTTTCTTTTCCTCTAAAAAATCTTGCACCTACAGACTAGAAATAAATATTAAGAACAAAAAATGAGACAAGCAACAATGGCTATGCTAAGAGGTAAATGAATAAGTCTATAGTATCTTTCTTTCTGGATCAACAGTCCTTTGAGTCCCAGTTTCAATGTCCAACAGTTTTTTGAATGTACGTATTAGCAATGATATTTCAGTTCTGGATGGTGGACAAATGGTGGCAATGCAGGTCCAACCTTCTCTGGTTTGGTCCTGGGCAATCTGCATCGATGCACAGCTGCTGACTGTTAGGATGGCAAGGTGTCGTCAGCATCTTCCATCTCTGGACTGTTTCTCCTCTCATATTCATAGCTGGAGCATTCTCTGTTGTAGGAATTCACATGGTCTTGGAGCTGTTTTTCTGAAAATATATAAACATTCTCGACCAAAAGTTAGTAAAGGAATGTTTCTATAAATTTGACTTTGGATCATTTTTATTTTTGCCCAAATGATTTTCCTTTGGCTTATTTTAATACTATGTATGTTTTTCATGGGTGTCTTGCTGTTAAGTAAAAAATTTTTTAGATGTAATTTGCTTACAGGATGCTTTTTCCTTACATAATATTACTGTACTATCCCCCTTTTTTATGTAATTATGATGCTTTTGGAAAATTTTTTATAATGCAATTATGACTGCTTTATGTTTATTGCATGTTAAGTAATTTTACCATGCAATGAACTACCAATAGAAATTTAAGTTAATACTTTAGGAGTAACTTTTTTTTCCGTGCAATTAAATTTTCTTGAATATTCACCTATTTCAATTAACCAATTAAATTAATTTGAAAATTTAACTACTATTTTATTGTTAAATTTAATATTCTAACAACAATCTTAGTTTTATCCTGTAAATATTAGTGGAAAGGATTATTTGCATTCTTGAATAGGCCCTGAGCATTCCTGGTGTTAAGTTGGATTTAGAATATAGGGCAGCTGTCAGCCACGTCTGTCTGTTGCTGGGTCCCAATCTGAGCTGCACCAAATCTTTGTCTGTCATTTGTGTCCCAAACGGAGCTGGGCCAAGTCTCTGTCTTGTCACCTGGATCCCGATGGGAGCTGGACGTGGGAAGTGAAGCAGCCATGGGGCAGGAGACCTCCCTCAGAAGGGGAAAAGGTTCAAGCCCCTGCAATGTTGGGGGGTGAGAATCAACCTCTGTTGATCCCCAAGTTTTCTCCTGATGGCCCCTCTACGACTGTGCCTGTTTTAGGTCAGGAACTACCATATGGTACCAACCCACCTTACCCGTCATTGGAAAGCAGGGCGGCATAAGGCCCAGTTCCTGGCTTAGGCGGTGGTCGGTGTAACGTATAAGTTCCAGTTGCCCGTCTCTGGCTAACCAGCCATCCTCCGGGGCCAAGCAGGTTGATGTGAGGTTCAGTTCCGTCTCCTTGGACGCTGATGCCCTTGTGGCCTCCACGCCCAGTACCTGCCTTGGGATCCCCTCGCCTGCTGGAAGGGTCCCAGCACTGATCACATATCTTGGGGAACCCAGGTTTCTTCTCCAGGAAGGGCCCAGCTCACACCATTGGATGAGAGACAGAGTCATGGTACCAGCCAACACTAGGCTTCAACCTCAGCATGAACAGAAAGCTCAGGCGACAGCTGTGGGAGGGTCCTTCTTGGCAAAAAGAGCAAGAAAAGCCAATATAGAATGTTCAAGTGCCTTCTCACTGTCTTAATTCCTTTTATGTTATTTATTTATTTATTTATTAAATTGCTACCAAATATTCAGAGAATTAGATTGTAAGTTTTTTGGGGATATTTGTAAAAAAAAATTATAATGACATTGTAGAATAATATTATGTAAGGAAATTCTTTTGTTCTAAGCCATGGCAATTCAATTTTAAACTGGCTATCAATTTCTTTTTTGTATAGAGAAGGTCTTAGTTACTTTATTAGAATATTTAATCAAATTGCTTACAAAAATATTGGCTCTTTATTTAGCTGAAAACTTTGATTTTTATTTAAAAAGCTAATTTATTAATTAAAGTAGGTATCTCAATTTAAAAAGCAAAGCAAATTTAGTAAATGGTTATGTCTGATTCACAAGCCACAAATGTTGCCCTGCCTCTAGCTTAAGAATACAGGTGGCTTTGGGCTTTTTGTCATTTTAAATTCTAATGTTGGAATTTTAAGAAATATTTACTTAATTTTGCCCGTCTTAGAGACTACAAGAAACAGGGGAATCAGTACACCTAACGGTTCTTACCTATGAAGGGTCAGGAATATAAGTCAAAAATACTTCCCCATGTGTCCCAGGAAATATTACCGTACAGCTGGTAACTGTATTGCAAGAAATACGTTCTTAGGTGTCTGTACCGTCCTCTTTACCATGCTCCTGGTGACATAGGACCCCAAATTCCTGTAGGAATAGCTTGCAGAGCAATATCAGGAGTCAAAGTGACTGCTATGGTGCTGTTAAGATCCAGGCCTGCGCTTCCTGGAGTTGCTTGGATGAAGGAATCCACTGTGGGCCTTGCAGGGCAGGTTTCCGCTATTAATAACGGGGCTGGGGGGCACCCCTCTGGCCGTTTCCGGCGGTTGACTATACCCTGTATCTTGATTTAGAGGCTGCCCATTTCTATGAAATTTTGATTTACACTGTCTTGCCCAATGGTTACCTCTCTGACATCTAGGACACCGAGAGACTGGATCTCTCAGAGGCTGAGTGTTAATGTCTCTCCCTAGAGTGCTACCTTGTTTCCTTCTTAGAGGCCAAAACCTTCACAACATTTAAAATATAGTTATTAATTCTTATTTGATAAAGCTTTCCATGAAATTTCAAGTATATTAGATCGGTTAAATTTAAGAAGATGTCCTTTAAAAAGAGAGAACGAATTTCTTGTATTACTCTGGGCCCATGGAGCTTTACAAGAATCATCTCTGTTAAAGCCTTGAAGTTTTAACATGGAAAAAAACCATCAAATATATATATTCATATATGATTTAAAGATTATAATATTTTTGTAATTATCTTAAGATATCAATTATATTTTTAAACGGTCAGTTGGGAATCACAGAATTAATCCTTTTTTATTAGACCAATCAACAATGTATTTTGAATTCCTAATTATTAGAGAAATTTTATTTTCTCCCAATTTAATTTGCATTTAGCTGAAAACCTTGATTAATAGCACAAAATCTTTTCCTTTTGGTTCCTTTACGCCATTTTTCTTAAAAATAAAGACCAGTTCTGGTTTTTCTTTTTCTGCAGCTTTTGCGGAGAGATTCCAGCTTAAAACCCTGTCTAATATGTCCAAAAAGGTGGACAATTGCGTGCATTTCTTTTTAAGCCGGGCTTCTCTCCTCACGAGTACAGAAATTCCAGAGACATCTCTAAATTTTTAAAACTTTTTCATGGCAAGAAAGGAGACTTTAGATTAGTATACTGGGAGAGTGGACTTTCATAATGGATTGCCACAGTGTCTCTCTTCCTCCACATCCTGCTTACTTCAGGGGAAAGCATCAGTAACAGATCTGGCTGAATTTCTTTTCATGCTTAAAAGATAAAGACAGATCTTAAATTTTTTCTTTCTTTTTCGCTTTCCGAAGTAATAACTAGCACCTAATTTGGCCAAGATTAGCATTTCCCTGCGATTTCTCTTATAATTTTTAAGTGAAACCTTAAGTAATCTCACTGCAGGAGAGCAGAGAGCCTTGCCCTCTCCTGCCACCTTTGAATTTCTCCACACCAGAGGCGGTTTCAGCAGTGGAGTTTCACTTATTACAGATTTCAGATTCCAAATGCAAACTAAGATTTTAATTTGAACAAGAAACCACATTATTTAAGCTTGCAAACCAAAAGTCTATAATACAGTTTACTTTATATTTATAACCGAATTCTTCCCCATTAGCCCGGCTAGCTCAGTCGGTAGAGCATGAGACTCTTAATCTCAGGGTCGTGGGTTCGAGCCCCATGTTGGGCGCCAGATGTGGGAACCTCTTTCCACGTCCCACGTGGGTTCAGGGTTCCCGGGTCAGGGTTCGGGTTCTGAAGGAGGCCGCACGCAAACGAAATGAGAGACTAGAAAGCATTAATTTGGCGATATTGGGGGGCCAGGCGGGAGCCTTCCTCTAGTGGAAAGGACTGCCACTTGCTCTGGCCTTTTTCTCCCTTTTATTAAGGCTTTGGGACACACCCCTAGCCTTTAGGCAGGAAATAACAAAAACAGAAATTAACAAGAAACAAACATAGAGGTTGCTTCAACCAATAATGTTTCAACTAAACAGTGAGTAATTAGCTCTGACCTTTCAGAGCAATTAAGGTTGACCTGCCTTCTGGCTTCCTGTTTACATCCATTTAGTGAGAACAATATTTGGTTTCCGACAGTAGGCCACAAAATTAATGTGTAGAATAAGGAATAAATTATGATATATCTCATTTAGTTGCTTATTTTGACTTTCTATACATTTCCTGTACCTTTATTTTTACCAACCTTAATACCAGTAAGTTACACTTATATAGCTCTTCACAGTTTATTTATTTATACAATATTTATGTATTCACAAATAGTAGATTTAAATCGCTTCCCTTCAAATACATTTTGTAGAGCAAATTTTGTACCTTTTCCCCTTCCCCTATATACATGTTTTAGTCAAAGTGTATGTTGTAAATATTTTTCACCAAGTTTGTGGCCTTTGAATGATTTTTGAAGAGCAATTTTTAAGTTGGATTTTTCTAGGGTAGTGGTCGGCAAACTATGGTTTATGAGCCACATTTGGTTCTTTGGCCCCTTGAGTGTGGCTCTTCCACAAAATACCAAGGCCTGGGCAAGTCTATTTTGAAGAAGTGGTGTTAGAAGAAGTATAAATTTTAAAAATTTGGCTCCCAAAAGGAATTTCAATTGTTGTAATGTTGATATTTGGCTCTGTTGACTAATGAGTTTGCTGACCACTGTTCTAGGGATTTGAACATATCTATATCTTAAAGTTAATTAGCATGAAGTCCTACATAAAACCTTCATATCCTTTTAATATTCACAGTATATTACATTTAGACATATAACCCACTGAAGGTTAATTTTTCTGTATGGTATAACATTCAGAATTATTATTCCTATTTTTTTAAAAAAGAGAATTCAGTTATTCCAGCAGCATTTGTGAAAGAATCTTCTTTACACCATTAAATTACTTTGGCACCTTAGTTGAAAATCACCAAGTTTTCTGAATCTTTCTTCAGGTTCATTGATAGGTATATGTCTGTCCTTATGCCAACTTATCCAACTTTCTTTTTTCTCATTGTAATTTTAACCAAACAGGTCTTATATATATATTATTAAAATTATTCCTAAGTATTTTGTGTTTTTTAATTTATTATGAATAAATTTTTAATTAAAAACAATTTTAAAAAATTATTGATGTGTGGAGAGAGACAACAATTTGTTGTTCCATTCATTGGTTGATTCTTGTATGTGCCTTGACCAGAGATCAAACCTGCAACCTTGTTTATTGGGATAACACTCTAACCAACTGAGCTACCCAGCAAGAGCCATAAATTATTTTTTAAAATTCAAATTTCCAGGAGGAGACAAAATGGTGGTGGAATAGACAGTTGCGCTCTGAGCCTTATTCCGAAGCAAATAGAGTGAGCAGAAGAAAGGAGTGGAATTTAGCCCAAATTGGTGAAGGAGATGCAGCTGGTGAGACAGTTTGCAGCCAAGAAGGGAAGAGTTCCCTGGTAAAAGTGAAATCAAGGATCTTCGCAAGAGAGTCTGCCAGACCTCTGGGCCCAGAGGATCATGGAGAAATTACAGGGCACCAAGCCTCATCCCTCAGGAAAGGCAAAGCATCTGACTGTGAAAAAAGGGGACACGGTACTGCGGGAAGTAGGGGATTTTGGACCTTGGAGTCTAGATTTTGAATCTGAGCTCAGAGGCAGCCCTGAAGGCCTGGCCAGACCACTGCATCCCTCCTTACATGGGCCCGTGCCTTTCTCTATTGAACCTAGTTTGTAGGACCTTTCAGATACAAACACATATCCATGTCTGAGGAGCGGGAGAAGGTGTGGAGTTGTGGAATTGGGGGAGAGTAGGTTAGGGTTCAGGAAGGGTAGTAGCATATCTGGTGCTGAGTCATACCTGAGTTGCCATTTTCTCTTGAGAGATAGACTCTTCCTCCAGTCTCCAAGCAACTAATATAGCCACACACAGATCCCATGTAAATAATACAAAGGAATATGAATACTCCCTGAGGTCATAGGAGTTGGCCTATAGTGAAATATTTAGACCCAGCAATTGGAAAATGAGAAACAGTACAGTATAGACAATTGGAATTATAAGTCAGCCTAAGGAATGATACTTCATATTTATTTTTATTTTTTAATTTTTATTATCACCCCTTTTTTTCTTTTCTTCTATATTTTCTTGTTTTTGTTTATTGCTTTATTTTCTATTTCTTTTCACATTATTTTTCCATCACTATTTTTATTTACTATTTTTAATTTTTTATACCCTTTCTAAAATTAATTTTTTTCATTATTTTTTGGTAAATTTATTATTTTTTCTTCTCATTCTCATTCTTCTTATCCACTTATTCCTTCCTCAATATTAAATTGAGGTCCTTCCTATATTCATCCAATTCTTAATCTTATTTTCACTATATAAGCTCAGCCCCTACAGATATTGCCCCAATCCTCTTTGCTTGCCCACGGCACTGCAACCACATGAACAGCAGACACATAAGCAGCCTGCTCCTGTCTAAGTAGCAGACACATGAGCAACCTGCCACAGGCCTAAGAGTAGCATCTTCATGTGGCCTGCCTCTGTCCAAGGAATAGCAGCTGTGTGAACAGGCAGTTCCCCCATATGAGGAGCAGCAACCATGTGAGCAGCTTGCCCCATCCAAAGAGCAGCAGCTGATTGAGCAGCATGGGCCCCCTCTAAGGAGCTGGCCCCCTCTAAGGACCAGCAGCTGTGTGCAACCAACACACTGCACCTGTCCGAAGAGCAGCACTTGTGCTGCACAAGCAGCCAGCCCCCTTCCGAGGAGTAGATTCTAAGCAAGAAACCCACCCCTGTCCAACGAGCAGCATCTATGTGAGTAGACTGCCCCTTTCCGAGGAGCAGCAGCCAAGAGAACCACCTGCCCCCATCGGAGGATCAGCAGTTGTGTGAGTTGCTTGCCCCCATCTGATGAGCAGAACCTATGTCAGCAGGCCACTCCCTTCTCAGGAGCAATGGATGCACAAGCCACCTATGAATATCCGAGGAGCAGCAGAAGTATGAGCATCCCACCCCCTTCTGAGGAGCAGCAGCCACATAAGTAGACTGCCCACATCCAAGGAGCAGCATCCCTGTGCAGTCCACACTGGTCTGAAGAGCAATACCCACACACAGTCTGAACTTGCCTGAGAAGAAGCTGGGTGAACACACCATTCCTGTCTGAGGAGCATCAACAGCATGAGCAGCAGCCATATGAGAAGACTGCCCACCATCTAAAAAGAAGCAACTACATAAGCAACCCACACCTGGATGAGGAGCAGCAGCCCTGCAAGCAACCTGCCCCTGTCCAAAGAGCAGCAACATCATGAGTGGCCCGTCCCATCAGGAACAGCAATACACAGGAGCCCCCATCTAAAGAACAGCAGCCATCCAAAAAGTCCGTCCATGTCTGAGGAGCAGCAGCCACATGAGCAGCTGCCCCCCATCCAAGGAGAGGAGGGCACAAGCAACCCATCCCCATCTGAGGAGCAGCAACCTCATAATCAGCCTACCCCCATAAAAGGAACAGCAGCTATAGGAGTAGCCTCTCCTACCAGCCAGAGGAGGCACTACTGCTGTGAACGGCACCTGCCAGAGGAGCTGCTGGTAACTTAGAAGCAGCTGCTACTGTGATTGTCTGAGTAGCAACTGCAGCTAGAGAAACCACTGCCACTCAAGGAGCAGCCCCTACACAGCTCAACATCTAGATCATCGGTGAAACCAAAAATGGGTAGACAAAAATATCCCCAAAGGAAAGGAAAGGAGGAAGCACCCGAAAAGCAGCTAAGTGAAACAGAGGCATGCAGTATGTCAGAAAAAGAATTCAGAATAAGGGTCATAGAGTTCATAAACTGGATAAGAGAAAAAATAAACACCTTATGTAAGAATCAAGAAGAAAGGGATGAAAAACTCAATTTATGGAACAATCAAGAAGAAATGAAGAGTGCTATAGCTGCAATAAAATACACCATGGAAAATTTCAATAGTAGACTAGAAGCAGAGGACCAAATTAGCAAATTAGAAGACAGGGAAGCAAAACACAGCCAAACTGAATTTTGACTGGAGAAAAATATTGAAAGACAGGAGGAGAGCCTAAGGGATCTATTGAACAATATTAAACGAAGCAACATATGAATAATAGGGGTGCCAGAACAAGAGTTAGAAGACCTATATGAAGAAATAATGACAGGAAACTTCCCTGATGTGGTGAAGAAAAAAGTCACACAAGCATAGAGATTCCCAAATAGGATGAACCCAAGAAGACCTCATCAAGACACATCATAATTATGATGGCAAATATTCAGGACAAAGAGAGAATCTTAAAGGCTGCAAGAGACAGACTGAAAGTTACATACTAGGGAACTCCCTTTAGATTATCAAATGATTTCTCAACAGAAACACATCAGGCCAGAAAAGAATGGAAGAAAAATTACAAAGTAATGCAAGCCAAGAGACTGAATCCAAGAATACTCTATCCATAGGTTTGTGGGAAACTTGTTGTGCTTGATAGCCATTTTGTAGTAAGCTCCAGCACATTAGCACTAACCTTGGGCTAGGTTTCTATTACCCCAAACCCTATCTCTTTCCCATCTCTTTCCCGTAAGCCAGGTGTTTCGCCTTAGGGCTAGGAATTTTCGCTAACTTCCTCATTCCTCCTTCTCCCTATAAATACCCTTATCTACTGCTGAATAAATGAGACTTGATCAGAACTTTGTCTTGTCTCCATTCTTTGTGTCTCTTGTCTCTTTCATCCCCACTCCCCCTCTAGGGTCCTCATTGACTTAACCCGCGAGTCAGGACATAGGTTATCATTCAAAATTGAAAGGGAAAAAAGGAGCTTCACAGATAAAAAAAAAAAAAGCTAAGGAAGTTTGTCACTACCAAGCCAGCAATACAAGAAATGCTAAAGGTACTGGTGTTAAAATAAATAAATAAATAAATAAATAAATAAATAAAATGGTAAGAAGAAACACAGACACAAAAAATAAAAATGGCTTCAGATAAGTACCTTTCAATAATATCTTTAAATGTAAGTAAACTAAATGCTCCAATCAAAATACATCAAGTGACTGAATGGATAAAAAAAAAAAAAAACCACACACACACACACACACACACACAAAAAAAAACCCACGATGCATATATTTGCTGTTTACAAGAGACCCACTTCAGAACAAAGGACTCATACAGACTGAAAGTGAAAAGATGGAAAAACATCTTTTAGGCAAATGGAAATGAATAAAAAGCTGGGGTAGCAGTATTTATATCTGACAAAATAGACCTCAAAGTAAAGGCCATCACAAGAGATAAGGAAGGACACTTCATAATAATGAAGGGATATATATGATAAGAGGACATAATTCTGATAAAAATCACCAATGCAGAAGCACCCAAATACATTAAAAAAACACAAAACACATGGAAGATATCAAAGTACAGATCGACAACAATAGACTATTAGGGGAGTTTAATACACCACTGACATCACTCGATAAATCCTCTAGACAAAAAAATCAGCAAAGAAACAGCAATTCTAAATGACTCACTAGATCAGATGGACCTAATTTAATTCTCAGAGCATTTCACCCCAAAGCCATGGAATATACGTTCTTCTCAAGTGCACATGGGACACTTTCAAAAATAGACCACATATTGGGTCACAAGCAAAGTCTCCGCAAATTTAAAAAGATTAAAATTATATCAAGCATTATCTCAGACCAGAATGGCATATTAGAAATAAACACAATAAAATATTCCAAAAAATTCAAACACTTAGAAGCTGATTAACATGCTAGTAAATAGTGATCGGGTTATCAATGAGATCAAAGAAGAAATTAAAAAATGTCCTGGAGACTAATGACAATAAAAACACAAGAATGCAGATGCTATGGGTCACAATGAAAGCAGTCCTGAGAGGGAAGTTCATAGCTCTACAGGCCTACCTCAAAAAACAAATTAAAAAAAAAAGATAATATATCATCTAACTCAACAACTCAAAGAATTAGAAAGAGAGCAACAAAAAAAGCCCACAGTGATCAGAAGGAAGGAAATAATAAAAATGAGAGCAAATATAAATGACATCGAGACAAAAAAAAAAAGAGAGAGAGAGAAACACAAAAGATTAATTAAACAAAGAGCTGGTTCTTAGACAGGATTGATGAACCTCTAACCAAGCTCACCAAGAAGCAACAAGAGAGGACCCAAGTGAACAAAACAATAAATGAAAGAGGAGAGATAACAACAGACCCCGCTGAAATACAAAGGATTATTTAAAAATACTATGAACAACTCTATTCTAACTAGACAATCCAGAGGAAATGGACACATTCCTAGAAAAATACAACCTGCCAAAACTTATGCAGGAGGATTCTAAAAAATATCAATAGGATGATAACTAAAAAGAAATTGAAGCAGTCATCAAAAACTTTCAGCAAACAAAAGTCTAGGAAGAGATGGCTTCACAGGGGAGTTTTACCAAACATTCAAGGAAGAACTAAAGCCTATCCTCCTCATATTATTCCAAAAACTTCAAGAAGAAGGAACACTTCCTAGCTCCTTCTATGAAGCAAGCATAACCCTATACCAAAACCAGATAAAGATAATACAATGAAAGAGAATTACAGGCCAATATTCTGCATAAAAATAGATGCCAAAATCTCAACAAAATACTGCAAATAGGATTCAGCAGTACATCAGAATGATTATACACCATGACCAAGTAGGATTTATCTCAGGGATGCAAGTATGGTACAATATTTGAAAATCAATAAACATGATACATCACTTAAACAAATTGAAAGATAAAAGACACATAGATATATCAATTGATGCAGGAAAAGCGTTTGACAAAATCCAACACCCTTTCTCGATAAAAACTCTCAACAAGATGGGAATAGAAGGATCATACTTCAACATAATAAAAGCCATATAGGATAAACCCACAGCTAACATCATACTCAATGGGCAAAAACTGAAACCATTTCCTAAGAACAGGAACTAGACAGGCATGCCCATTCATCCCACTACTGTTCAACACAGTGGAAGTACTAGCCATTGTGATCAGAAAAAAAGAAGAAAATATCCAAATTGGAAAAGAAAAAGTAAAACTGTCCTTGTTTTCAGATGACATAATACTGTACATAAAAAACCTAAAGACTCCATAATAAAATTATTAGACTTAATAAATGAATTCAGCAATGTAGCAGGATACAAAATTAACATGAAGAAATCTTTGGCATATCTACATACCAATAATGAACTTGCAGAAAGAGAGACTAAAACTGCAATCCCATTTACCATCACACCAAAAAAATTAAGACACCTAGGAATAAACTTAACTAAGGAGGTAAAAGACCTATTCATGGAAAACTACACAACACTGAAAAAGAGACAGAGGAAGACATACACAGATGGAAGAACATACCATGTTCATGGATTGGTAGAATCAACATTATCAAAATGTCCATACTACCCAAAGCAATCTATAAATTCAATGCACTTACCATTAAAATACCAATGGCATATTTCACAAACATAGAAAGAACTTTCCAAAAATTCATCTGGAATAAAAAAAAAGACCATGAGCAGCTACAGCAATCTTGATAAAGAAGATCAAAGTAGGTAGGATCTAAATACCAGATATCAAGCTGTATTACAACGCCACTGTTCTCAAAATTGCCTGGTATTGGCACAAGAACAGACATATAGATCAATGGAATAAAACAGAGAACCCATAAAGCGACTTATACCAAACACAAAAATAAACTCAAAATGGATCAAGGATTTAAACATATGATGGGAAACCATAAAAATACTAGAGGAATCCACAGGCAGAAAAATCTCTGACATATGCCGAAGCAATTTCTTCACTGATACTGCTCCTAGGGCAATGGAAGCTAAAGAGAAAATAAACAAATGGGACTACATCAAAATAAAAAGCTTTTACACAGCAAAGGAGACCATCAATAAAACAATAAGAAAGCCCATTGAATGGGAGAGCATATTTGCCAGTGATATCAGGGATAAGGCTTTTATCTCCAACATTACGGGGAACTTATGCAGCTTAACAAAAGGAAAATAAACAACCCAATAAAAAAAATGGGCATCTGATCTAAATAGACATTTTTCAAAAGAAGACAGGAAGAAGGCCAAGAGACATATGAAAACCTGCGCAAAGTCACTAATCAGCAGAGAGATGCAAATCAAAACAACAATGTGGTATCATCTCACATCTGTCAGAATGGCTATTATCAACAAATCAACAAATGACAAGTGCTGGCGAGGATGCAGAGAAAAAGGCACCCTTGTGCACTGCTGGTGGGAATGCAAACTGATGCAGCCACTGTGGAGAAGAGTATGGCGTTTCCTCAATAAACTAAAAATGGAACTCCCATTTGACCCATTGTTTCCACTCCTAGAAATATAACCCAAGAAGCTAGAAACACAAATCAGAAAGGATAAATGCATCCATATGTTCATAACAGTAGAATTCAACATAGCTAAGATCTGTAAACAGCCTAAGTGTCCCTCCGCAGATGAGTGGATTAAAAAGCTGTGGTACATCTACCCAATGGAATACTATGTTGCAGTAAAAAATGATTTCTTACCATTTGCAACAACATGGATGGAGATGGAGAGCATTATGCTAAGTGAAATAAGCCAGTCAGAGAAAGATAAATATCACATGATCTCACTCATTCGTGGAAGATAATGAACAACATAAACTGATGAACAAAAATAGATCCACAGACAGAGAAATATGAATCAGTATGTCAAACCTCAGGGAAGATAGAGGATGATGGGGTAAAAGGGAGAGAGCAACCAAATGACTTATTTGCATGCATATAAGCCTATTCAATGGACACAGACAACAGGGGGTTGGGAGCATGAATGGGAAGTGGGGGATAATGGAGGAATAAGGACAGATATGTAATACTTGAATCAATAAAAAAATTAAAAAAAATAAAAGATCCTTTTTGTATTTTTACCCCCCTTTTCTAGTTCTTCACAGTTTAGAGGCTAATAAAAAGTCCATCATTGGGAAAAATGGAAGTCCTTCTTAATATGGGAGTCTCAGTGTTGCTAATAAAGGTAGTGCCCTTTTCCTGTACCATTGTCACCACTTCTTTTACTCAAACACCAGAAATAAACCAGTAGACATACCAGTAACTTTCTGTCTTACTTCTGGAGGTGTCTCTGGGCCTTCTTGGAAGTGATATTCTCTTACCAAAGATATGTTCCTAAGAAATACCCTTAGTTCTCGTTTTCTGCCCTTTTCTTCTGTTACCAGGGAAGTTCTGTTTCCACCCAAACCAAACCTTATCATACTGTAGCTATAAATTAAATCTGTCACCTTTGGTACTTCTATAATATAAGCATATCTTCCAGTTAGGTCAGAAGAAATACATCCTTCTAATTTTTTTTTACTTATTTTTATTGTGTTACATGTATACATATCTCCCTATTGCCGCCCCCTACCAGGCATACCCCAACCCCCCAGTGTCTTGTGTTCATTAGTTATGCTTATAGGCATGCATACAAGTCCTTTGGTTGATCTCTTATCTACCCCACCTCTCCTTAACCTTTCTGCTGTAATTTGACAGTCTGTTTGATGCTTTACTGCCTCTATGTCTATCTTTTTGTTCATCAGTTTATAATGTTCTTTATTATCCACAAATGAGTGAGATCATGTGGTGTTTCTCCTTCATTGACTGGCTTATTTCACTTAGCATAATGCTCTCTAGTTCCATCCAGGTTGCTGCAAATAGTAAGAATTCTTTATTTTTTTATGGCAGCATACAATTCCATTGTGTAAATGCACCATAGTTTTCCGATCCAGTCATCTGCTGACTGGAAACTAGGCAGTTTCCAAATCTTAGCTATTGTAAATTGTGATGCTATGAACATTGGGGTGCATAAATCCTATCTGATTGGTGTTTCTAGCTTCTTAGGATATATTCCTAAGAGTGGGATTGCTAGCTCAAATGGCAGTTCTATTTTTAGTTTTTTTGAGGAAACTCTATACTGTTCTCCACAGTGGCTGCACCAAGGCACGTTTTTCTTCACATCCTCGCCAACACTTGCCATTTGTTGATTTTTTGATGATTGTCATTCTGACAGGTGTGAGATGGTATCACATTGTCATTTTGATTTGCATTTCTTGGATAATTAGTGATTTTGAGCATATTTTCATATGTCTTTTGGCCTTCCCTCTGTCTTCTTTTGTAAAGATTCTATTTAGGTCCGTTGCCCATTTTTTATTGGATCTTTTATCTTTCTTTTATTAAGTTGTATAAGTTGGCTGTAGATATTGGAGATTAAACCTTTATCAGTGATAACATTTGCAAATATGTTCTCCCATACAGTTGTCTTTCTTGTTGTTTTGTTGATGGTTTCTTTTGCTGTGCAAAAGCTTTTTATTTTGATGTAGTCCCATTTGTTTATTTTCTCTTTAGCTTCCATCGCCCTTAGAGCAGTATCAGTGAAGAAGTTCTTTCGGCATATCTCTGATATTGTGCTGCCTGTGGATTCCTCTAGTATTTTTATGGTTTCCCATCTTATGTTTAAGTCCTGTATTCCTTTGGAGTTTATATTTGTGTATGGTGTAAATTGGTGGTCTAGTTTCATTTTTTTGCATGTATCGGTCCAGTTTTCCCAACACAATTTATTGAAGAGACTTCTTGACTCCATTGTATGTTCATGCCTCCTTCATCAAATATTAATTCAGCATAGTGGTTTGTGTTGATATCTGGATTGTCTATTCTATTCCATTGGCCTATGTGTCTGTTCTTGTGTCAGTACCAGGCTGTTTTGGGAACAATTGCTTTGTAATACAACTTGAGATCTGGTATTGAGATCCCACCTACTTTATTCTTCTTTCTTATGATTGCTGTGGCTCTTTGGGATCGTTTTTTTTGTTTGTTTGTTTGTTTTTTCTTTTTTTTTTTTAATTCCAGATGAATCTTTTGAGAGTTCTTTCTAGGTCTGTGAAATATGCCCTTGGTATTTTAAGGGGTAGTGCATTGAATCTATAGATTGCTTTGGGTAGTATGGACATTTTAATGATGTTGATTTTCCCAATCCATGAGCATGGTATGCTCTTCCATCTGTTTACGTCTTCCTCTATCTCTTTTTTCAGTGTCCTGTAGTTTTCTGCATATAGGTCTTTTAACCTCCTTAGTTAAGTTTATTCCTAGGTATTTTAATATTTTTGGTATGATGGTAAGTGCTATTGCTTTTTTAGTCTCTCTTTCTGTAAGTTCTCTATTGGTGTATAGAAATGCCATAGATTTCTTGGCATTAATTTTGTATCCTGTTACATTGCTGAATTTATTTATTAAGTCTATTAATTTTTTAATGGAATCTTTCAGGGTATTATGCACATTATCATGTCATCTGCAAATAAGGACAGCTTTACTTCCTCTTTTCCAAATTGGATGCCTTTTATTTCTTCTTGTTGTCTAATTGCAATGGCCAATCCTTGCAGTACTATGTCGAACAGGAGTGGTGAGAGTGGACATCCCTGTCTTGTTCCTGTTCTTAGGGAAAATGATTTTAGTTTTTGCCCATTGAGTATGATGTTAGCTGTGGATTTGTCATATACGGCTTTTATGATGTTGAGGTATGAACCTTCTATTCAAACCTTGGTGAAAATTTATATCAAGAAAGGGTGTTGGATTTTGTCAAATGATTTTTTTAATTGATATGACTATGTATTTTTTATCTCTCAATTTGTTTATATGATGTATTATCTTTATTGATTTGTGGATATGGTACCATCATTATTTTCCTGGGATAAATTGTACTTGGTCCTGGTGTATGATCTTTCTGGTGTACTGCTAGATCTGATTAGTTAGAATTTTGTTGAGGATTTTGGCATCTGTTTTCATGAGGGATATTGGTCTGTAATTCTCTTTCATTGTGTTTTATTTATCTGGTTTTGGTATTATGGTGATACTGGCTTCATAGAGGGTGTTTGGAAGGGTCTCTTCTTGAATTTTTTGGAATAGTTTGAGGAAGATTGTTTTAATTCTTCCTTGAATGTATGGTATAACTCTCCTGTGTAGCTATCTGGTCCTAGGCTTTTGTTTGCTTAAACTTTTTGATGACTGCTTCAATTTCTTCCATAGTTATTGGACTATTGAGATGTTTACATTCTTCCTCATTGAGTTTTGGAAGGTTATGTTTTTATAGGAATATGTTCATTTCCTGCATGTTGTCCAGTTTGTTCATAGTATTTTTTAACAATCCTTTTTATTTCGCAGGGGTCTGTTGTTATTTCTCCTCTTTCATTTCTGATTTTGTTTATTTGGGTCCTCTCTCTTTACTTTTTGGTGAGCCTGGTTAGAGGTCCATCAATCTTGTTTATGCTTTCAGAGAAGCAGCTCTTAGTTTTGTTGATCTTTTGTATTATTTCTTTGATCTCTATATTGTTTATCTCCGCTCTGATCTTTACTATTTCCTTCCTTCTGCTTACATGGGCTTTGTATCTTGCTTTCTTTTTAACTCTTTGAGTTGTAGGGTTAGGTAATTTATTACCATTATTTCTTTTTTTTTGCAGTAGGCTTATAGAGCTATGAACTTCCCTCTCAAGACTGCTTTCACTGTGTCCCATAGATTTTGTATTGTTGTGTTGTCATTGTTTCCATGATGTTTTTTTATTTCTTCCTTGATCTCTCTCATAATCCATCATTGTTTAATAGCATGCTGTTTAGTCTCCATGTTTGATTTCTTTGTATTGTTTTTATTGTAGTTGATTTCTAGTTTTATGACACAGTGATCTGAGAAGATGCTTAATATGATTTCTATCTTCTTGAATTTGAAGAGACTTTTTCTATGATCCAACATATGGACTATCTTTGAAAATGACCCACGTACACTTGAGAAGAATGTATATTCTGTGGCTTTTAGGTAAAATGATTTGAAGATGTCAATTGATTCCATCTGGTATAGTGAGTCATTTAGGATTGATGTTTCTTTGCTGATTTTTTGTTTAGAGGATTTGTCCAATGGTGATAGTGGGGTATTAAATCTCTTACTATGATTGTATTGTTGTCAATTTCTCCCTTGATATCCTTCAGGAGTTTTTTTTTATGTATTTGGGTTCTCCTGTGTTGGGTGTATATATGTTTACCAGAGTTATTTCTTCTTGTTAGAATGCTTCCTTTAATATTATGAAGTGGCCTTCCTTATCTCTTCTTATGTCCTTCACTTTGTGATCTAATTTATCAGATATAAGTATTGCTACTCCAGATTTTTTTTCATTTCTATTTGCCTGAAAAACTGTGTTCTATTCCTTCACCCTCAGTCTGTGTGCATCTCTTTTTGTGAGGTGGGTTTCTTGTAGACAGCAGATATATGGGTCATATTTTCTTATCCAATCCGTTACCCTATGTCTTTTGTTTGGAGCTTTTAAACCATTTACATTTAAAGTTATTTTTGATAGGTACTTATCTGACGCCATTTTTATTCTTTACCCCTGTGTTCCTTTTTTGCTTCCTATTTTTATTAGTTATTATTATTATTATTATTATTATTATTATTATTATTTACATTAGACCCTTTAACATTTCTTGCATTGCTGATTTGGTGGTAATATATCCCCTTAGTCCTTTATTTGTCTGTGAAGCTCCTGATTTCTCCTACAATTTTGATTGAAAGCCTTTCTGGGTATAGTATTCTTAGATTCAGACCTTTTCTTTGCATGACTTTTTATATTTCATTTCATTCCCTTCTGGCCTGATGAGTTACTGTTGAGAAATCAGTTGTTAGTCTTATGTGGGTTCCTTTGTAGGTAACTTTCTGTCTCTCTCTGGCTGCTTTTAAGATTCTTACTTTGTTGTTAGTGTTTGCCAATTTAATGATAATATGCCTTGGTGTTGTTTTTTTTGGGGTTCATTTTCCTTGGGATTCTGTGAGATTCTTGGATTTGTATGTTTTTTTTCCTTCCTATATCAGGGAAGTTTTCTGTCATTATTTCTTCAAACAGGTTTTCTATTCCTTGCTCAGTTTCCACTCTTTCTGAAACCCAATTATGTGGATGTTATTTTGTTTCATGTTATCCCATAGTTCCCTTAGGCTCTCCTCTTGCTTTTTAATTTTTTTTTCTAGAAGCTGCTGTACTTGGGTATTTTTTCCTACATTGTCTTCTAGCTCACTGATCTGGTCCTCTGCTTCTTATAGTCTACTTTTGATGCTTTCTATTGAGTTCTTCAAAGCAGCGATGTCATTTTTCATTTCTTCTTGGCTCTTCTTCATTTCCTCTTGGTTCTTACTCATATTGTAAAATTTGTCTTCCATTCTTTTCAGCCACCTTATGACCATTTCTCTAAATTCTTTCTCTGGGAGGTTGCTTGCCTCCATTTCATTTACTTTCTTTTCTGGTGATGCCTGCTTTTCTTTCATATGCAGGTTGTTTCTTCGTCTGCCCCTAGTCTCTATTCTCTTGATGTCTGGTTATGTAGTTCTCTCTCTCCTTTCTGTGTGGCATGTGAAGCTCCTCTGAATCCAAGTGTTTGCACTGATTTTGGAGTGGTGTTCTGAGGCTTGGAGCTGTTTGGTGAATGCTGCATCTATAGATTTTTCATGCTACCGTAAACATCCACTTTCCCCTTCAAGATGGCATGGTTTCCACATCTGAGCTGGTGGATTAGGTAGGTAACCCGGTAGCTATGGGTGTTGCATGGTCAGGGGAGCTCCATCCAGTAGTCCCCCACCTTCTCCTGGAGTATAGTTTCCCTTAAATTGCCAACAAACACTCCCTGTGCGACCCTCAGCTGTTCTCTCTGTCTGCTCAGGGAAAAAGCTAGGGACACATCCATATATTCCGCTGCCATTTTTCTTTTTTTTAAATTCTGAAAAGAGCACAATGAATAAAGTAATTTGCTCTCTTTTCTGTCTATAAATGTAAGTATCTTAGGAATTTTTTCTAACCTCTTTTTATATGAAATTTGGACAAATATTAGGAAGAAGGAGCTTTGAATCTTAATAAAATATCTTTCTTTCAAGGCTTCCTTGACTTTATAAGTAGTAGTTATTCCTTCAGTTTAGTTAACAAATTTTTGAGCACTCACTATATGCCTGGCCTTAGGTACTAAAAATACACAACTAAAAAGACAAGGTAGAGTCTTCCTCCTTTCAATCCTTCTTCAGAAATCTAGAGCACTGACCACTTTCTATCTCATGTGAAAGTTTCTCCAACTTGTCAACTGGACAAATGCTGGACCCACTGCTAATCTGCAAGCTCTGAAAGGGAAGGTGCTGAATTGTGCTCAGTATGGAATTTCCCATGCTCAGCATGTGCCTACCATAGGGGAAATGAACACAGGTATCCAACCACTCTTTATTAACACCAATTGTATACATAGTACTAAATGCAGTTGAGCACGTTAATGAATGTTAGGAAGACCTGTGAACAGGGATTTTCACTAGGATTTGAAAAATTGATCTGTACAGAGAGAAGACAAAGAGAATTGGTCCTTAATGCCACCTGAGCAATACTAGTGCTAAAAGGATGACTGTGGGATTGAATTAACTTATCTCCACAAGGAGGAGAGGACACTATGACCTGTGCCTCAAGGTTTTGCCACAATTTGAATGGGCCAAGAGGAGAAAAAGGGGAGAATAACATAATGAGGAAGGACTGAATGAGTAATGGATTGTTGTCTGAGGGATAAGGTAGACACAAGCTTTTAAAGAAGCCCTTAATTGGAGAAGATGGAGAATTAAGCTAGATGAGATTAGAGTCAAATAATGAAGAACCTTGAATTCCAGACACAAAATAGGGGACTTTCCTCTTTCTTTCAATACTTTCAAAGATGGAAACAACTTGAAATCATGGGCTGTCTTTACCTCTCTGATAGGTGAATGTTTCTCAGCCCTCAGTTGTTTCTCAACAAGGACATAGTTAAAATTTAGTGACACAGCCATGAAATGTTGCTTTGGTAATTCTAGAGAAACATGCCCTTTATGCTATTTTATCTATCTTGATAGACTACATCTAATTAAATAGCTGATTGTACAATGGATTTTAGGAGGCCTTCAAATGTGGATAAAATAAAAGTCAAACTCCTAATTTCTGGAAAACACACACATATTAGTTACACTGAACAAATAGAAATGACCCATGAGGATTTTTCTCTCTTCTCCAAGATTACTTAAAGTCTACCTCAGAAGATCCCTTGGGAAGAAACAAAGATGGCAACATAGGTGAACACCTAAACTGCTGCCTCGCACAACAATTTCAAAACTACAAATAAAAGACAAAACAGACATCATCCAGAACTACAGGAAAGCTGGCTGAGTGAAAATTCTACAACTAGAAGGAAAGAGAGGGGCTCATGGAGACTCAGAGGAGCTGCAAAGAGCTGAGGTACCAAGATAAGCACTGAAGAGGACAGGAGGCTGAGGGCCTGGCTGGCTTCCTCTGATAGAGACTCCTAACTGCACTGAACCCCTTATTCGACTGCACTGAACCCCAGTTCTGCATGAGACTCATATGGGAGGAGTCTGGACTGTCATGAAAAGGGAGGAGTGCACAGAAATTTACGGGAGCCACAAAAGGGCAGAGGTTTGGGGGCACACATCACTGTGTGCAGAGAGGACGGATTGTTAATTGTGCTGTTGGCTTTCTCTAGTGGGCGGGAGACAGAACCTCCCAACTGTGCTGAACTTCACTTTTGATGGCACTCAACCCCAGTTTCAGATGAGATCCTGGGAACCCAGACTCGTATGGGTTCCGAAGCACAAGGGAAACACAGAGGTGTAGAAGCAAGTGCACATGCGTGCACACAGAGAGAGCTGAAGTGATTACTGAGAGACATGTGAGACCTAGTGGCCACATAGGGTGGGGATGATTGCTCAGCCCTGAGACTCACCCCCCCAGGAGTTCAACAGATAGGCTTTGCAGTTTTGCAAGTCTTGTATCATAAGGCTGAATCTAACACAGAAGTTCTCCCGGCATAGTGAAAATTCAGAGACAAAGGAACAGATCACAAACAAAAGAAATGGAGAAAAAAATGAGTGCATACAGAGTTCAAAACCACGGTTATAAAGTTTTTCAAAAATTTTCTAGAAAAGATGGATAAATTTAGCAAGACCCAAGAGGAGATGAAAAAGGCCCAACTAGAAATTAAACATACACTGACTGAAAAAAAAAAATGTGAAGATAGTGTAAGGAGCCTCTGGGACAAAATCAAGCATACCAATATCAGAATTGTGGGGGTGCCAGAAGAAGAGAGAGAGCAAGATACTGAAAACCTATTTGAAGAAATAATGACTGAAAACTTCCCACATCTAGTGAAAGAAACAGACTTACAAGTCCAAGAAGCATACAGAACCCTATATAAAAGGAATCCAAAGAGGACCACACCAAGACACATCATAATTAAAATACCAAGAGCAAAAGACAAAGAGAGAATATTAAAAGCAGCAGGAGAAAAATAGTTAATTAGCTATAAGGGAGCACCTATGCAAATGTCAGTTGATTTCTCAACAGAAACTATGCAGGCCAGATGGGAGTGACAAGAAACATTCAAAGTGATGAATAGCAAGAACCTAAAACCAAGATTACTGTACCCAACGAAGTTATCATTCAGAATTGAAGGGCAGATAAAGAGCTTCACAGATAATAAAAAGCTAGAGTTCATCACCATCAAAACAATATTATATGAAATGCTGAAAGGTACTCTTTAAGAAGAGGAAGAAGAAGAAAAAGGTAAAGATAAAAATTATGAACAACAAATTTATATCTATCAAGTGAATCTAAAAATCAAGTGAATTAAAAATCTGATGAAAAGAATAAACTGGTGAATATAACAGAATCAGGGGCATGGAAAGGGAGTGGACTGGCAATTCTCAGGGAGAAAGAGGTGAGGGAGGTGCAGGGATAGACTGGAGAAAAATTTTACACCTATGGATGAGGACAAAGCAGGGGAAGGTAAGGGCAGAGGGAGGGGTGGAAGCTGGGTGGAGGGGAATTATGGGCAGGGGAAAGAGGAACAAATATAGTAATTTGAACTATAATGATTTATTAAATAAATAAATAAATAAATAAATAAATAAATAAATAAGGAAAAAACAGATCCCTCGGGTTTTTGGTTCATTATTAGTTTGCAATCCTAAGTCATGGTTTAATTGTGTATAGGAAAAAATAGATGTGATTATCATATCAGTGGTTTAATATTTTAGCATTAATATGTATTCATAGCAATGACTAATCAAAATGACCACAAGAATAGCATTTTTAAAATTTATTGTTACAAAATACAGAAATGAAGAAACTATTTGAATAATATAGATTAAACAACAGAAAGTAAGTAATGGATAAAGACCCAGAAACATAATACATATTTGGAAAATCAGAGTTATTTCCCCAGGAGCTATCAAGTCTGAGGAAAAATTCTCATTTAATTATTTTGTATTTACAAAAATATTAAGCAATCAAAACTATATATGTAAAATATGCCAGTATTGTAGAAGAGCTTAAAATGTAAAATAAACATCCCAATAAGGAAAAAAACACTAACTACATATTTTTATGGCCTCTTCTGCAAAGGGGAAAACACACACACACACACAGAAACACAGTTTCTTGTGGCCAATTTCAAAGATTTTAATAATTAAAATAATTGCCTTTATTAAAAATTCTTATCACTTGATCAAAACAGGACAGAGGCAAAACAAGGATTATCTTAATGTTCTACATTTTTATAGAGTCACTTGAAGCCCAGTGCATGAAATTCATGCTTGGATTGGGGATTTCCCTCAGCCCAGCCTGCATGCTCTCCAATCTGGGATGCATCCTTCTCCAAATGCAGGACTGCTGGCTCCCAACTGCTTGCCTGCCTGCCTGGTGATTTCCCCTAACCACTCCCCTGCCAGCCTCATCAATGCCTAACTGCTCCCCTGCTAGCCCAATTGCCACCAACTGCCCTCCCCTGCAAGCCTGGTTCCTTCCAACTCCCCTCTCCTGCTGGCGGCCATCTTGTGGCAGCCATCATGTGTCCACATGGATGTAGCCATCTTATGTGTTGGAGTCACAGTCAATTTTCATATTACCTCTTTATTAGATTACATTATTCTTTTATCTTCTCACTTATTTGTCACTCAATAAGAACTATCTATTAATTCATCACTTACAGTGTACCAGACACTTTAAAAGTTTTTTATACATATAAACATACAATACCGTGAGTTCAAAGCATTATTACTTTTAGTGTTACAGATGAGGTGCAGAAAGATGGTGTAACTTGTTTATAGTAACAAAGCTAGTGAATGGCAGAACTTGGCTTTCAACCCTGCACTCTAGTTCCAGAGCTGACATTTTTCTTTTTTTATAGTTTTTTTTTCTCTGAACATGTATTTTAATTTTTTTAATTCTTTTTTACTTTTGTTATTGTCTAAAGTTTTACATATGTCTTCTTTTTCCCCAGTTGACACCCCCCCTCATCCCAACCATTTCCACCCCAGGCAAGTTGCCTCTGGCCCAGTGTCTGTGTCAATTGGCTATGCTAATTGTATACATACAAGTCCTTTGGTTGCTCTCTAACCTTCCCCCCTCCCCTGCTATTTGTCTCTGGATCTATTCTTGTTCATCAATTATGTTGATCATTATATCCCACATATGAGTGATTTCATGTGATATTCATCTTTCACTGGCTTATTTCACTTAGCATAATGCTCTACAGTTCCATCCATGCTATTGCAAATGGTAAAAGTTCATTGTTTTTTATAGCAGCATAGTATTACATTGTGTAGATGTTTCACAGTTTTCTAATCCACTCATGCTGATAGGCATTTAGATTGTTTCCAAATCTTTGTTATTGTAAATTGTGCTGCTATAAATATAGGGGTGCATATATACTTTCTGATTGGTGTTTCTGGTTTCTTTGGATATAGTTCTAGATGTGGGATTACTGGATCAAATGGAAGTTCCATTTTTAACTTTTTGAGGAAACTCCATACTGTTCCCCATAGTGGCTGCACCAGTCTTCATTCCTACAGAAGTACAGGAGGGTTCCTTTTCCTCCACATCCTTGCTAGCACTTGTTGTTTGTTGATTTGTTGATGATAGCCATTCTGACAGGTATCTCGTTGTTTTGATTTGCATTTCTCAGATAATTAGTTACTTTGAGCATGTTTTTATATGTCTTTGGGCCTTTTGTATGTCCTCTTTTGAAAAGTGTCTATTTAGATCCTTTGCCCATTTTTTGATTGGATTGTTTATCTTCCTTTTGTTAATTTATGTAAGTTCTCTGTAAATTTTTGGAGATTAAATGCTTATCTGAAATATCATTGGCAAATATGTTCTCTCATGTAATGGGCTTTCTTGTTGTTTTGTTGATGGTTTCTTTTGCTATGCAGAAGCTTTTTATTTTGATGTAGTACCATGTATTTATTTTCTTCTTAGCTTTCATAGCCATAGGAGATGTGTTGGTAAAGATATTGCTATGACATATGTCTGCGTTTTTGCTGCCTATGGAGTTTTGTACGATTTTTATGGTTTCCCATTTTACATTTAACTTCTTTAGCCATTTTGAGTTTGCTTTTGTGTATGGTGTAATTTGGTGATCTAGTTTAATTTTTTTCTTTTTGCATATATCAGTCCAAATTTCCCAGCACCATTTATTAAAGAGACTGTCTTGACTCCATTATATGATCTTGACTTCTTTGTCAAATATTAATTGAATATAATGGCTTGGGTTGATTTCTGAGTTCTCTGTTCTGTTCCATTGGTCTATATGTCTGTTCTTGTAACCATGCCAGGCTTGGTAATATATCTTGATATCTGGTGTTGTGATTCCTCCAGCTTTGTTCTTTCTCAGTATGGCTGTGGCTATTTGGGGGTCTTTTTTTATTCCTGATGAATTTTTGGAGAGCTTGTTTAGGTCAGTGGTCATCAAACTGTGGCTCGCAAGCCACATGCAGCTCGCACACTGCGGTTTGCCACTCTGTTGATGAATGAGTTTGTCAACCACTGTGATAGGTCTTTGAAATATGCCATTGGTATTTTAATGGGGATTGCATTGAATCTGTAGATTTCTTTGAGTAATATGTACATTTTAATGGTATTGATTCTACCAATCCATGAACATGGTATGTTCTTCCATTTGTTTATGTCTTCTTCTATTCCTTTTTTCAATATACTGTAGTTTTTGGAATAGAGATCTTTTTCATCCTTAGTTAAATTTATTCTTAGGTATCTTAATTTTTTGGTGCAATGGTAAATGGAATTGTTTTTTTCATTTCTCTTTCTGATAGTACATTATTGGTGTATAAAATGACTTTAGATTTCTGGGTGTTAATTTTGTATCCTGCTACATTGCCAAATTCATTTTTTAGATCTAATAGTTTTTTCATTGAGTCTTTGGTATAGTACCATGTCATCTGTAAATAAGGACAGTTTTAATTCTTCTTATCCAATTTAGATATATTTTATTTCTTCTTTTTGTCTGATCCCTATGGCTAGCATTTCCAGTACTATATCGAATAGGAGTGGTGAAAGTGGGCATCACTGCCTTGTTCCTGTATTTAGGGGAAATGAGTTCAGTTTTTGCCCAATGAGTATGATGTAGGGTGTAGGTTTGTCATATATGGCTGTTATTATGTTGAGGTCTGATCCCTCTTTCCCACTTTGCTGAGAGTTTTTATCAAGAAAGGGTTTTGCATTTTGTAAAATGCTTTTTCTGCATCAATTGATATGATTTTGTGATTTCTGTCTCTCAATTTGTATATGTGATGTGTCACATTTATTGATTTGAGTATATTGTACCATTTTTCCATCCCCAGAAAAAATGCCACTTGGTCATGGTGTATGATATTTCTAATGTAATGCTGAACCCAATTTGCTAGAATTTTGTTGAGAATTTTAGCATCTATGTTCATCATGCATATTAGCCTGCAGTTTTCTTTACTTGCAGTGTTCTTATCTGTTATTAGGATTAGGGTAATGCTGACTTCATAGAAATAGTTTGGAAGTATGTGTTCCTCTTGAATCTTTTGGAATAATCTGAGCAGAAATAGGTTTTAGTTCTTCTTTGAATGCTTGGTAAACTCCCTTGTAAAGCCATCCAGACCAGAGCTTTTGTCTGCTGGAAGATTTTTGATTGCTGCTTCAATTTTTTTCAGAAGTTATGAGCCTATTCAAGTTTTTTTATTTTTCTTGAAATTTGGGAGCTTGTATTTTTTTCTAAAAATATGTCCATTTCATTTAAGTTGTCCATTTTGTTGGAACAGAGTTGTTCATAGTACTTTTTGTAATTGTTTGTATTTCTGTGGGGTTGGTAGTTATTTCATTTCTTTCATTTCTGATTTTGTTTATTTGGGTCCTCTCTCTTTGCTTCTTGGTGAGCCTGGCCAGAGCTTCATCAATCTTGTTTATCCTGTCAAAAAACCAGATCTTGGTTTTGTTGATCTTTTGTAGTATATTTTTTATCTCTATGTCATTTATTTTCACTCTGATCTTTATTATTTCCTCCTTCTGCTTATGCTGTGTTGTTCTTGTTGCTCTCTTTCTAACTTTTTCAGTTGTATGGTTAGATAATTTATTACCATTTTTTCTTGTTTTTTGAAGTAGGCCTGTAGAGCTATGAACTTTACTCTCAAGACTGCTTTCACTGTGTCCCATAGATTTTGGATTGTTGTGTTTTTATTGTCGTTTGTTGCCATGATGCTTTTTATATTCTTCTTTCTTTTTTTTAATCTTGTTGGTAACTCAGTAATTGTTTAAATGCATGCTATTTAGCCTCCAAGTCTTTGATTTTTTTCCATTGTTCTTATTGTTGTTGATTTCTAATTTTATGACTTTGTGATCTGTGAAGATGCTTGATATAATTTCTATCTTATGGAATTTGAAGACACTTTGCCTGTGTCCCAATATGTGGTCTATCTTTGAAAATGTCCCATTTGCACTTGAGAAGAATGTATATTCGCTGGATTGGGGCTGAAATATTCTGAAGATTTCAATTAATGCCATCTGATCTAGTGAGTCAGATGTTTCTTTTCTGACTTTTTGTTTAGAAGATTTGTCCAGTGGTGTTAGTCATGTATTAAATTCCTGTACTATGACTGTATTTATGTCAATCTCTCCTTTGATATCCTCTAGAATTTTTTAAATGTATTTTGGTGCTCCTATATTGGGTGCATGTACGTTTTTCAATGTTATATCTTCTTGTTGAATTGATCCCCTTAGTATTACGAAGTGGCCTTCCTTATCTCTTGTTTATGGCCTTCACTTTGGGGCCTAATTTTTCAGATATAAATATTGCTACCACAGCTTATTTTTCATATCCATTTTCCTGAAAAATCTTTTTCCATCCCTTCACCATCAGTCTGTGTAAGTTCTGTGTTCTGAGATGAGTCTCCTGTAGACAACATTTATATGCTTCATGTTTTCTTATCCACTCAGCTATCCTATGTCTTTTGATTGTTGTATTTAATTCATTCATATTTAAAGTTATATTGACCAGAGGCTGGGTGCATGAAATTCATCCCTCATCCCAGCCTGTACCCTCTCCAATCAGGCACCCCAGAGGGGACATCTCTCTTAACATCTGGGACTGCTGGATCCTAACCACATGCCTGCCTGGCTGCCTGATTGCCCTTAACCACTCTGCCTGAAAAACTAATAGCCTCCTAACCACTCCCCTGCCAGCCTGATTGAAACATCACCCGTCCCTTGCTGGCATATTGACACCTAACTGCTCCCCTGCTGGCCTGATCACTCCCATCAGCTCTTTCCTGCAGTTCTGGTCACCCCCAACTTCTCTCCCTTGCAGTCATTGTTCCCCAACTGCCCTCCCCTGCTGGCCATCTTCTAACAATGTGGGGGCGGGCCATATTGTTACATGAGGGTGTGAGAGTCAATTTGCATATTACTCTTTACTATATAGGATAGGTATTTGGTTATTGCTATTTTTATTCTTTATGTC
Organism: Lasiurus cinereus; assembly: GCA_011751065.1. Lineage (NCBI taxonomy): Eukaryota > Metazoa > Chordata > Mammalia > Chiroptera > Vespertilionidae > Lasiurus > Lasiurus cinereus. The sequence continues at coordinate 5,293,920 of JAAGEH010000012.1, forward strand.
TGTGTTTCTTCTTTCTTTCCTGTTTCCTCTTTTTATAGCACACACTTTAGGATTTCTTACATTGATGGTTTGTCTGTGAAGCTCTTGATTACATCCTTAATGTGGATTGATAGCCTTGATGAGTACAATATTCTTGGATTAAGACCCTTGGTTTGCATCACTTTGTAAATTTTTTTCCATTCTTTTCTGTTAAGAAATTATTTTATAATCTAATGGGAGCTCCCTTGCATGTAACTTTCTGTCTGTCCCTTGCAGCCTTTAAGATTCTCTCTTTGTCCTGACTGTTTGCCATCATAATTATGATATGTCTTCATGTGGGTCATCTCAGGTTCATTCTGTTTGGAACTCTCTGTGCTTGTGCTTGTGTAACTGTTTTCTTCACCACATCAGGGTAGTTTTCTGACATTATTTCTTCTTCTTCCTGTTGTTCTAGCACTCCTATTATTTGTATGTTGCTTTGTTTCATGTTGTCCCATAGCTCCCATTACACTCTCCTCCTGTCTTTTAATATTTTTCTCCAGTTGCAATTCAGTTTAACTATGTTTTGCTTCCCTGTCTTCTAATTTGCTAATTTGATCCTCCACTTCTCCTAGATTACTGTTGAAACTTTCCATGGTGTTTTTTATTGCAGCTATAGCACTCTTTATTTCTTCTTGATTCTTCCAAAAGTTGATTTTTTCATCCATTTCTTCTTGATTCTTAAAGAAGGTGTTTATTTTTTCCTCTTATCCAGTTTATGAACTCTATGACCCTTATTACGAATTCTTTTTCTGACATATTGTATGCATCTGTTTCACTTAGCTGCTTTTTGGGTGCTTCCTCCTTTTCTTTCCTTTGGGGATATTTTTGTCTACCCATTTTTGGTTTCACCGATGATCTATATGTTGAGCTGTGCAGGGGCTGTTCCTTGGGTGGCAGTGGCTTCTCTAGCTGCAGTTGCTCCTTGGACAATCACAGTAGCAGCTGCTTCTAAGTTGGAAACAGCTCCTCTGGCAGGTGCTGTTCACAACAGTAGTGCCTCCTCTGGCTGGTAGGAGAGGATCCTCATATAGCTGCTGTACCTTGGATGCTGGTGGGATGATTATGAGGTTGCTGCTCCTCGGATGGCAATGTGTTGTTCATGCCCACCTCTCCTTGGATGGGGGCCAGCTGCTCATGTGGCTGCTGCTCCTCGAATAGGAACAAACTTTTTGTATGGCTGCTGTTTTTTAGATGGGGTCTGGCTGCGTATTGCTGCTGTTCCTCTGATGGGACAGGCCACTCATGATGCTGCTGGACAGGGGCAAGTTGCTTGCAGGGCTGCTGCTCCTCATCCAAGTGTGGGTTGCTCGTGCAGCTGCTTCTTTTCAGATTGCAGGCAGTCTTCTTGTATGGCTACTGCTCATTCTGTTGATGCTCCTCAGACAGGAATGGGGTGTTCACCCAGCTCCTGTCTTCTAATTCACTAATTTGGTTCCCCACTTCTCCTAGACTACTGTCGAAACTTCCCATGGTGTTTTTATTACAGCTATATCATTCTTCATTTCTTCTTAATTCTTATGTAAGTTGATGATTTTTTTCATCCATTTCTTCTTGATTCTTACATAAAGTGTTGAATTTTTCTTCCACCTGGTTTACGAACTCTTTGACCCTTATTTTGTATTCTTTTTCTGACATATTGCATCCATCTGTTACATTTAGTTGCTTTTTGGGTGCTTTTTTTCTTTTCTTTCCTTTGGAGGTATCTTTGTCTAACCTTTTTTGGTTTCACTGACTAATCTAGATGTCGAGCTGTGCAGGGGCTGCTCCTTGGGTGGCAGGGGCTTCTCTGGCTCTAGTTGCTCCTCAAGAGGTCATGGTATCAGCTTTTTCTCAGTTGGCAGTGGCTCTTCTGGTGGGAGCTGTTCACAGCAGTAGTGCCTCTTCTGGCTGGTGGGGGAGGCTTCTCCTATAGCTGTTGTTCCTTGGAAAGGAGTGGGATGATTAGGAGGTTGTTGCTCCTTGGATGGGGATGGGTTGCTTGTTTCTGCTGTGTTAGACTTAGTTTTCTTCCATATCAATCATTGTTGCAGTGATCATTTGCTACCTCATCAAATTAATTGAACTGTCTATCTAAATCCTAGCTGTGTTATCTGTTATCTAAGTCACAACTTACCCAATTATTTTGTGGCTGCAAATGTAATTGTCATGCCTGTAACACTTTTATTTCACAACCTCCAAAGGAAAGAAAAGGAGGAATTGTTTCTTTTCTATTTCAATATTAGGTCTTGCCAGCTAACTTTTCATATTTAATTGATTTTCTAATATATTGTTTTAATAAGTGTGTTTTTAAAAATTTAAACATTATTTATTTATTAGAGGCCTAGTGCATTAATTCATACATGAGTAGGGTCCCTCAGCCTGGCCTGTGGGATTGGGCCAAAACCAGCTCTCTAACATCCCTTGAGGGTCTTGGATTATGAGAGGGTGAAGGCGAGGCCAAGGGACCCCACTGGTGAACAATCAGGGTTGTGGAAGAATGTGGGAGGTTGGCTAACTGAGGAGGAAACACGGAGGGCTCTAGGGCACATCTGGCCTGCCTCACTCAGTCCCAATTGACCATATCCCAGCAGCAAAAGCCTCTGTCCCTTGGTGGTTAGTGCACATCATACCTAGCAGCTGAGTGGCTTTAGCATATCATTAGGATATTACACTTTGATTGGTTGAACAGATGACCAGACAACCAGACCTTTACCATATTAGGCTTTTATTATATAGGATCCTCATTGGAGGATATATTTATTGACTTGAGACACACACACACACACACACACACACACACACACACACACTTCAATGTGACAGATCTGCCTTCCATATGATCCCCAGCAGAGATCAAACCCACAGCCTTCGTATGTGCCCTGAATGGGAATCAAACTTGCAACTTTTTGGTGTATGGGATGATGCTCCAATCAACTGAGCAACCTACGCCAGGACTAACTTAAATACCTTTAAAGAGAGATCATGTGGTCTCTGCCTTCTTTGCACTATGGAGAATTATTATTGTGAATTTTTACTTACTGAGTTTCTTTGGGTAATTGACTTTTTTCTCTTCTTTTTAATTTACATTTTATTTTTCAATTACAGTTTACATTCAATGTTATTTTGTATGAGTTTCAGTTTACAGCATAGTGGTTAGACAATTATATTTTTCAAAGTGTTCCCCTTGATATTTTCAGTACCCACCTGGAAGTATACATAGTATTACACTATTGATTATGTTTCTTATGCTGTGCTTTATATCCCCAACACTATTGTTTAACTATAAATTCGAGCTTGTTAAGTCCTTCAAATTTTTCACCTAGTCCCTCAACTTCTCTCTCATCTGTCAATCATTCACATATTCTCTGTATTATGAGTTATTTCTATTTTATTTGTTCATTTATTTTGTTCATTAGATTCCCCAAATAAGTGAAATTATATAGTATTAGTCTTTCTCTGACTGATTTATTTCACTTAGCATAATCTATATTGTCTCAAATTATGAGATTTCTTTCTACTTTATAAACAACTAATATTCTATTGTATATATGTATTACTACATTTTTATACATTCATTTATTAATGGGCACTTGGATTGCTTTCATATCTTGGTTATTGCAAATAATGCTGCTGTGTAATAAGGGTGCACATACTCTTTAGAATTAGTGTTTTGAGTTTTTTTTGATTTCCCAAAGTGTACTTACTGGGTCCTAAGAAGTTCCATTTTTAATTTTGTAGGCCAACACTTTTCCCATCTCTGTCCTTGCCACCAGTCTCCAGGTGGCTTTTTCTGTATGTCCTTGGTTATCAGCTGGTGTTTAGCCATTTTTCAGGTTTATTATTCTATAATTTGGTTGTAATTCCTATTTGGTCCTGAGGGGGAATTGAGTGTAACTTTCTTTTTTATTTGTTTGTTTGTTTGTTTGTTTTTATTTATTTTTCCCCTATTGCCCTCCTCATTCCCCAGTACATGCCCTCATCCGTCTCCCCTACCCCCGCCTTGCGCCCTCCCCATTGCCCTGTATCCATTGGCTATGCCTACATGCACATGCATACAAGTCCTTCAGTTCATAGGCCCCTCCTCCGCAACTTCCCCTGCCTTTCCACTGTAGCACGACAGTCTGTTAATTGCTTCTTTGCCTCTGCATCTGCATCCCCACCCCACCCCCACTCCCTGATTCTTGTCTTTAAAAACATCTTGCCCCTGTAGGCTAGAAATAAACCCACCAGAGCAAAAGAAAAATGATTGAGTCCAAATTTCAATGTCCGATAGCTTTGAGTCCCAGTTTCAATGTCAAACAGTTTCTTGTGTGTACATGTCATCAATGGTATCTGGATATTGGACAAATGGTGGCGATGCTGGTCCGACCCTCTCTGGTGTGGTCCTGGGCATCCTGTAGCGATGTTCACCTGCTGACTGCTCACAAGGCAAGGGCATCCTCAGCGTCTTCCACCTCTGGACTGTTTCTCCTCTTGCCTTTGTGGTTGGCGCAGACCTGTCAATTCCTCTGTGTTGCATGAGTCCACTTGGTCCCTGAGTTGTTTTCTAAAAGTATGTAAACATATTCTCAACCAAGAGTTAATAAAGGAATCTTTTCTATAAATTTGACTTGGGGTCGTTTTTATTTTTGCCTTTTCCTTTGGCTTATTTTGACACCATGTGTGTTTTTCATGGGTGTCTTGCTGTTATCATTACAAATGAAAATTAATTTTCTAAAGTGAAAATTTTCTAAATGTAATTTACTCACCAGATATTTGTCCTTACATGCTATTATCCTACTACCCACCCCCTTTTTAAAAAATATATATTTTATTGATTTTTTACAGAGAGGAAGGGAGAGGGATAGAGAGTTAGAAATATCCATGAGAGAGAGACATCGATCAGCTACCTCCTGCATATCCCCTACTGAGGATGTTCCCGCAACCAGGATACATGCCCTTGACCGGAATCGAACCTGGGACCCCTCAGTCCGCAGGCCAACGCTCTATCCACTGAGCCAAACCAGCCTCGCCCACCCCCCTTTTTTTTTGATTAATGGAGAATTTGGTAAAATTTTTTAATGCAATCTTGATAACTTTAAATTTTAACTTTTTGTGCACAAATATGCCTGTTTTATGTTCATTACATATTAAGCAATTTTACCATGAGATGAGATATCAATATAAATTTTAATTAATACTTTAGAAACAGCTTTTTGTCCAGTATACTTAAATTTTCTTGGGTGTTCGCTTATTTCAGTTCGCCAATTGAAATTAAACTAAAGGCTTGATAACTCTTTTACGTCAAATTTAATACTCTACCAACAATCTTAGATTACCCAGTATATATTAGTGGAAAGGTTTATTTGCATTGAGTAGGCACTGAGCATTCCTAATGCTAGGCTGAATTTAGATATAGGGCAGCTGCTGTTGGCATGTTTCTATCTGTTACCTGGGTCCTGATCTGAGCTGGGCCATGTCTCTGTCTGGTACCTGGGTCCCAATCTGTGTTGAGCGTGGGAAGCAAGGTATCCATGGGGGTAGGAGACCTCCCTCAGAAGGGATGAAGGTTCAGATGCCTGCAAGGTTGGTGGGGGGCTGAGTTCTGTGCCCCACCTCTGTTGATCCCCAAGTTCTCTCCTTATGGCCCCTCTGTGACTGTGCCTGTCTTAGGTTGTTCCTTCCCTGAGGAATCTTACCTGTCTCTGGCTAACCAGTCATCCTCCAGGGCCAAGCAGGGTGTTGTGAGGTTCAGTTCTGTCTCCATGGGAGCCTAAACCCCGGGGCCTCCATGTCCAGCACCTGCCTTGGGGATCACCTCGCCTGCTGGTGGGGGCCCCAGCACTGCTCACTTATCTCCGGAATTCAGGTTCCTTCTCCAGGGAGGGCCCAGCTCACACCATTTGGAGAGAGACAGATCCATTATATCAGCCACCTTGAGGCTTCAACCTCAGCATGAATAGAGAACTCAGGCTACAGCTGAGCACCATTGGGTTGTGAGTAGAGGGTCTCACTTGGCAAAAGAGGAAAGAGGGCCAGTATAGAATGCTCAAGTGCCTTTCCAGTGCCTCAATTCCTTCTGAAAGGAATTAAATGCTTTCATGTCCTCTTTTTAAATTGCTGCTAAACATTCAAAGAATTAGTTTGTACGTTTGTTTGGGATATTTGTACAATATGTTGTCAAAAATTAAATGGTATTTAAGATAATATCATGTAAGGATATTCTTTGCTCTAGGTCATGGCAATTCAATTTCAAATGGGCTGACAATTTTTTTGTAACTTTATATAAACTATTTCAGGGAGGCAAAACACAGATTACTTACCTTAGCTCAAGAGGCCAAATATATTGACTTTGAATTACAATCCTTCTCTTTATTTCCTTCCAAAATTATTTTCATGTTACAGACTTTCATTTAAAAATCTTTGTCTCATGAAGTAATTTTTCTTAAGGTTATGGAGACCACTGTATGGATTCCCTCTCATGCCACACCTTCCCAATGATTATGCTCATTCGCATGTACAAAGGTCCCTCTGTTGATATCTCCCCCTTATTCCCACCAACCCCCACCATCCCTGAGGTTTGATGTTTTGATTGATATTTCTCATTCTCTGGATCTGATCTTGATTATCAGTCTATGTCATTCATTACATTGCACAGATGAGTGAGATCATGTGATATTTTCCTTTCTCTGCCTGGCTTATGTCACTAAGCATAATGCTTTCCATCTCCATCCATGTTTTTGCAAATGGTATGAGCTCCTTCTTTTTTACTGCAGCATAGCATTCCATTGTGTAGATGTACCAGTTTTTTGATCCAATCATCTGCTGATGGGTACTTAGGCTGTTTCCAAATCTTAGCTATGGTGAATTGTGCTGCTATGAACATTGGGGTGCATATATCCTTTCTGATTGGAGTTTCTAGTTTCTTGGCATATATTCCTAAAAGTGAGATTACTGGGTCAAATGTAAGTTCCATTTTTAGTTTTTTGAGGAGACTCCATACTGTTCTCCACAGTGGCTGCACCAGTCTGCATTCCCACCAGCAGTGCACGAGGGTTCCTTTTTCTTCCCATCCTCTCTAACACTTGTCATTTGTTGATTTGTTGATGATAGCCAATCTGACAGGTGTGAGATGGTACCACATTGTTGTTTTGATTTGCATCTCTGTGATGATTAGTGACTTTGAGCAGGTTTTCATATGTCTATTGGCCTTCCTTCTGTCTTCTTTTGAGAAGTGCCTATCTAGATCAGTTGCCCATTTTTTGATTGAGTTGTTTATCTTCTTTTTGTGAAATTGTATGAGTTCCCTGTAAATGTTGGAGATTAAACCCTTATCATTGAGATCATTGGCAAATATGTTCTCCCATGCAGTGGGCTTTCTTGTTGTTTTGTTGATGGTTTCCTTTGCTGTGCAAAAGCTTTTCATTTTGAAGTAGTCCCATTTGCTTATTTTTTCTTTAGTTTCCATTGCCTGAGGAGCTGTGTCAGTGAAGAAGTTCCTTCTGCATATGTCGGATATTTTGCTGCTTGTGGATTCCTCTAATATTTTTATGGTTTCCCGTGTTATGTTTAAATCCTGTATCCATTTTGAGTTTATTTTTGTGTATGATGTAAGTTGGTGGTCTAGTTTCATTTTTTTCATATTTCTGTCTCTTGAGTATAACTTTCATCTACTCTGAAGCTGTCTTGTAGCAGGTAATTTATTTTTTGGTGCATGTTTGTAATGTGTTATCGACTACCTCCATACACCTCATATACATTTTTCTCCAAATTTCTTTTTATATACACTTCAGTGGTTCCTTTGTCATTGTTACTCATTGAATATATATTACCTACTGTTTACAAGGAAATACTATGAGTCCAGGGCTTGAGTGGAGGATTGACTGGGTACTTTGTTGTCTTGTAACAAATATTCTATCACCATATTTGCCATTTCCTCTACTCTGAGAGCACGTCTTCTCTCACTTTTGAACATTGTTGGCAATCTTCTTAAATATGGATTGAATAGTAAATATTCTGGGCTTTGTGAGCCATATAGTTTTCTGTGTCAACTTCTCAACTCTGCCATTGTACCCTGTTTTAGGCTGAATTGTGTCCCCCTAAAATTTACAGTTTTGATTCCTAATTCCCAATGTCACTGTATTTGGAGATAATGCATTTGCCAGTAAGGAAGCAATTAAGGCTAAATGATGTCATTCTTTTAAGATGAGGAAGAGGCACCAGAGATGTGCATTCTTTTAAGATGAGGAAGAGGCACCAGAGATGTGCATGCAGAGAAAAGACCCTGTGAGAACACTGCAAGAAAGTGGCCTAAAATCCAGGAAGAGAGCCCTTTCAGGAGAAACCAACTGTGTCAGCACATTGATCTTGGACATGCATCATCCAGAACTGTGAAAAAACAAAGTTTTGTTATTTAAGCCACCAAGTTTGTTGTATTTTATTATGATAGCCCTCGTATACCAATATATAGCATTAAAACAGTCATAGATAAGATATAAACAAATAAGCATGCCTGTTATTAAAACAAGCTTTATGAATGTTAACATTTAAATTTCATATAATTTTCTGTTACAAAATATTATTCTTCATTTGATTTAAAAAAACAAACATTTAAATATGTAAGAGCCATTCACTGCTCATGGTAGAACAAAAACAAGCAATGGCTGGATATGACTGCTGGTTCTAATTGCAACCCATGCTGTGAAGGGCAATGTGATTCACAGTGAATCCCAGAAGACTTTGTATAATTTTCATCACCCTTCAACCCTGCTCACTTCTGGGTGTAGACATTAATATGGCACTTCAGCTTGTTTTCATGTGCTTGCCTCTCCTGCCTTTCTAATGTGACAGAGCACTTACACAAGGGCACTGCCTTTTTCTCTCAAACTTTTCTAGTACCTAATGTTCTAATAAAAAGTCATGGACTAGACCTTCCAATGATGACAACTGTTTCAGAAAAGTCTGTTTCCTGTTCAGAGCCTAGGTTTGGGGCCACTTTTGGCATCCTCATTCTGACAGAGCTTTCAACTGTAGTTGACTGTATGTCAGTCTATGGTTTAGGCTTATGACTATTTTCCTGTTTTATTGGTGATGGAGGTTTCTCACCTTTGTTTTCTATTATGATGTAGGCTTTAAAGGATAGGGCAGAGTAAAAGTTCTTTTACACACACATTTTTGAATGGAAATCCACCAAAGGCTTCTGAATAATAGGGAATGTATCTTTTCTTCTGCTTCCCAATCATAGCCCAGACCTTAGTTTATAGTAAATATCTGCTGAATCACTAATCTCAGCTTTTCCTAATAAGTATTTCCTTGCCTCTTCTATATACACTGGTCTATTCTCATACATGCTACTATCATCTCCTCTTTGGTGATTCTTTCTCCATTTGGCGGCAGAATGGCCTTGTTATATCATAATTTGAACCTGCCACTCAATAGGAGTTCTTTATTCTTACAATGAAGACCAAAGTCAGGCATATTGGGGGCATTCAATAAATATTTCTTAGATGCGAAGTTGAAGGAAATCCGTAGCCTCAGGACTTAAGTTGGGGCTGAAATAGGTCATTAAGTTATAAAATCTCCTTTGGTAGTTTATTAAATTTTTTTAACTTCAGTTCTTTTCTATTTATAAATATCTGCTTATGACCATAAAACCAAAATAAAATAGTAGATGAATGTATTAGTTTATTATTGTCAACAGGAAATTCTAAGATAGAATTAGACCTGCCAGAAATTTACTGGGAAAGGGAGCAGGGAAAGGTGAGAAAGCCTCATACTGTTTTGAAAGTGGGAAGAGAGAGTAAAAGAAGAGTCATAGAATAAGTATAGTTCCTTAAGAAGTTTGGCCAGACCACTGGGAAGTCCTGTAGCAAAAAGTTAAAGATAGAGAGTGACCTGCTACTGGCTACAGAGGCCTGTATCAGTAACCCCACCAAACTAATTCATGGGGTTGGAACAGCCTGTGGAAAGTATGGCTTCAGTACTATGGAGGGAAAGGTAGATCTAGAAAGGCACTAGCTTCAAGTGTAGATCTCTATGGTGATTTTTTATGGCTGCTAAAACTAGGAAGTCCTTCGTATTAGGAGAGGAGGAACTAAATAAATGCAAGAAAAAATAACTTTCAGTTGTTCAAGGACTGTCCATTTAGCTTATGGGTAATACACTAAACACTCATCAGTCGTGTTATTTTAGTTTCTCATTCCTGCTACATTCCTTTTGTCCTTTTCATTACTCATCATTTTTATGCAGAAGTCAGCAGGAACAAGAAACAAAAACAATCAGGACATGATTTTCTACCATAAAGGACTACCAGAAAGGCAGGATCAAAACCCTGCCTTTCCCACCTTAATTTTTTTTTAACTGTTCCTTTTTGGGGAATGCTTTTCTTAAATGATAGCATATAGTAAAGTGTTTATACAAGTATTTTTTTGTCTAAAGATAATGTTAAATTACATTTTGATAGGTAATAGTTTTAAAGTTTCAGTTTCCTATTACCGAAGAAAAAAGTAGTGACAGTTATGTTATTATCGCTTATCATCTCTTATTAGCATTTTGTGGAACTATTGATTTTTCTGTGGCTTTCAAATTCCAAATGAAAAACATGCTCCAAAAAAGCCAACACCAGTGTTTCTTCTGTAACCAGAAAGAAAACATATTCTCAAGAGTTAGTTTTATTTATTAAAGCAATTAGGATTCATTCAAGAAGTTACTTTAGCTGGGGCCAGACAGAAGAGCAAACCACCCAAATTTTTACATTTTTCAGGAATGTGTGCCCAGAATTTAGTGATCCAATCCTTCCCTATTAGCCTATATTCAGCTGAACAAGTAGGGCCTAAATCATCAGGATTATGATTTTTGTTTGTTTATTTTTAAAACCAAAACCACTCTTAAAAAGAAAATGAAGCATTAAATAAATAAGCCACTATAATTTTGTGTAATTAGCTGGCAATTCTGGCTTATAAAACCAAACCTGAAAGCCAAGGCAAATAGGCCAGTGAAGCAGTCAAACTAAGGGAGATGTTGCCCAAGGAGGCCGGCCATGTGGAAACAGCCAAAGAAAACGCTTGATTTTTATTTCTTACTTATGAGCACCTAAAAGTGAGATTGGGGAGATGGGAGAGGGTATAATTACTAAAAGACTGAATTAGGATGTGATAGAATTACTTCTTTTCCGTACCTTCTTTAGAGGTGGGCAATATTTTTAAAATTCAAAATGAAGCTGATTAGAGTAGTTGAAGAGAAGATTTTCATATAGGTGTCTGAGGTTACTCATTGATTTAGAATGCATAGTTTAGCACAGTTTGTGCCTTATCTGATCCTAGATGGGACACGGTACATGATTTTTAAATTTAATCTTTACATTCTTATGAGGTCTATATTACTATTTCTATTTTACACATCAGAAAAGTAAGTTTCACAGAAGTGAGAAAAGTTGCCTAAACTCATATAATTAGAAGAATTGGATTCAAATCCAATGTGTCTAACTCAAAATCTCAACTTTTTCTAATATACCATAATTCCTTAAAAGAAATAAGTAGAGAGAGACAGGTCTTAATATTCTAGAATTCACAATTTGTTTAAAGAGTAAAGACAAGAGAGAGAAACCAAGATGGCCGCATAGATAACCATCTGAAGTTGCTGCCTCGCACAACTACTTCAAAACTACAACTAAAAAACAATATGGACATCATCCAGAACCACAGGAAGACTGGCTAAGTAGAAATTCTACACCCAGAAGGGAAGAGAAAAGCACACTGAGACTCAGAGGAGCTGCAGAAGTGAAGTGCAGAGGTATGGAGGCATGCACACACATGAAGAGGGCTGGCAACTGAGTTTGGTGGTGGCTTTTTGAATCTGCAGGGAGACACAAGCTCCTGACTGCTCTGAACTTCAGTACTGGGCAAGACTCTGGGAACCCAGACTCATACAGGGAGAAACGACATTCTGGCTGTGGGCAGAACTCGAGGACAGCTTTCTTTCAGAGGTTCTTACAGACTGAATCCCAGGCTCTTTTTAGGGCAGGGCTGACAGGAAGCCATTGCTGATTGTTCTGACCTGAGACTCCACTCCATTCAAGCTGTGCACAGAGGCTTTTGCATATGAATGGTCTGGTCCTTTGAAATCTAAACTTACCTATCAAACTGCAACTGAGTCAAGGAGACCCAGAATATCCAAATGAAAGCCAAAGGCCCCACAGCAGCTTGTATTGCTTCACAGCTGGGCCTCATCTGGGAACCTCCAAAACCCAAACAAAGAAGAGGAATCTGTAGATCTCTCCATATCTCCTGCTGGGTGGCCTCAGGCAGAGGCTAAATTTTTTTTTAATTTAATTTTTTTTATTTTTTTATTTTCCTCCTATTGCCCTCCCCACCCCCCAGTACATGCGCTCTCCCACCCCCCCCCACCTTCCCCCATTGCCCTGTCTCCACTGGCTATGCCTACACACACATGCATACAAGTCCTTCCATTGATCTCCTATAGGCCCCTCCTCCCCAACTTTTCCTGCCTTCCCGCTGTAGCAGAAAGCAATGAACGACAGTCTGTTCATTGCTTCTTTGCCTCTGCATTTGCTTCCTCCCCTCCAACCCCTGTTTCTTTTCTTGAAAAACATCTTACCCCTGTAGGCTAGAAATAAACCCACCAGAGCAAAAGAAAAATGATTGAGTCTCAATTTCAATGTCCAATAGCTTTGAGTCCCAGTTTCAATGTCAGACAGTTCCTTATGTGTACATGTCATCAATGGTATTGAAAGGAAATGAACTCCCCTCCATCTTGTCCTATAGGGCTGGGACCCCTGCCTAAAACCCCTCCCCCTTTTCTGCGAGTGGCCACAGGTGTGCCAGCAATGTCTTAACTTCCCCGACCCCCACCCAAATGGACCAATGAAGCTCCAGGGACACAGCTAAGGTCGTAATTAGGCTTAACCACAGAAAGACCCCAATTCAAGTGGCCAATCTCTGTAACCTTCATCACTTTCCCAAGCCCCCTAATTATCCTACCCCATAAAACTCATTGTTCCCGCCCAGTCTGGTCTCTCGCCTTGCTGCTGCGTCAGAAAGAGGCTGAGAGCCAAACCCAGGTTTGAATAAGACTCTTTGCTTTTGCATCGGAAAAGGCTCCTTAGTGGTGGATTATTGGGGACCCCGAACTCTGGGCACAACATTTGGTGGCTCGTCCTGGATTCCCAATACCCACGAGGGACCCCGATCCGGAGAGCCTGTCTGACCACGGTAAGTGTCTGTCTGTTTATGTTCTGTGTGCGAGCTCGCTTCTGAAGTCTGTAGTGCCCGAAATGGTCTAGGTGGACGCACTAGTGGATCTCGGGCGGGGGGAGGGTCAGAGGCCGCTCTGCTTCCCCACGAGGGACGTGGAATCCCCTCACAGGAGGGATGTGGAATCCCCACACAGGAGGGATGTGGAATCCCCTCAAACCTCCGGGACAAAGTGGGTGGCTCCTACGGGTGGGCGCACAGCCATCGTCCAGTGATCGGTTTTATTTTCGCGAGTCCGGAAGGCTGCTTTGGATGTTTTTATCTGTTTGATCAGTTTGTGTCTTTTTGTGTACTTTTGTGAGCTCATTGGACAGAAGTTATGGGACAGACTCAGGCTAACCCCTTGAGTATTATGGTTGATCATTTTATAGAGGTTAAGAGAAGGGCTAACAACCTTAGTTTAGAAGTGAAGAAAAGCAGATGGCAAAAATTTTGTTCCAGCACGTGGCCGGCCCTCAGTACCGGATGGCCGCCAGAAGGGACTTTTGACCTCCCCACCATTTGCCGGGTCAGAGAAATCATTTCTCGGCCAAGGGGAGGCCATCTTAATCAACTCCCTTACATTATTACTTGGCAGGATCTCGTAGAGGACCCTCCCATCTGGATTAAACCTTTCCTAGCTCCGCGCCCTCCGGAGCCGGAACCCATTCTTGCCTTGCAGGAAACGGAGAAGAAAAAGAAGGCGGTTACTTCAGAGAAGAAGGAGAAGGAAGCCACGCTGCCATCAGTTCCTGATCCCCTCCACCCGGTTTTACAGGGGGGAACAGGAGAAGAGTTAATTTTCCCTCCCCCGTACCAGTTCCCCAGGTTACCGGAAGGGGGCGGGCTTCCTGCGGCGGCAGGGGGTGGGCTTCCGGGTATGGCAGAAGTTCCGGTAGGAAGCCCACCTCTTACCAGGCAAAGAGCTCAGAGGGAACTGCATGTTGCAGCCCCTGACTCCACCATTAAGACTCTGCCCTTGCGAGCTGCGGGCCCCCCGGATGTGGATGGCAATCAGCCCCATCACTACTGGCCTTTCACCACTAGTGATTTCTATAATTGGAAAGCTCAGAATCCTAAGTTTTCTGAGAAGCTGGAGGGCTTATTGATTTGTTAGATTCTGTTCTTTTCACCCATCAGCCTACTTGTCAGCAGCTTTTGCAGGTCCTATTCACCACCGAGGAGAGGGAGAGGATCCTCAATGAGGTCTTGAAGCTAGTCCCAGGCGTGGACGGGAACCCTAGCACCAACCAGGCTCAGATAGACACCTCTTTTCCCCTGACTAGACCTGAATGGGACTTCAACATGGCAGAAGGTAAGGAGCGGCTCCGGGTCTACTGCCAGACTCTAATGGGAGGGTCTCCGCATGGCTGCTAGAAAGCTTACCAATTTGACCAAGGTAGGGAACATACAGCAGGAAAGGGATGAACCTCCAGCTGCTTTCTTAGAATGAACCTCTAGCTGCTTTCTTAAGGCATGCCGCACTTATACCCCCATGAACCCAGAAGCCCCTGAGAATAAGGCAGCTGTAGTCATGAGTTTTATAGACCAGTCAGGTGCAGACATCAGAAAGAAACTGCAGAGAATAGATAGATTTGGAGAAAAGAGTCTTTGGGACTTGTTAACCAAGATTGGAGCCCAAATAACTTTCAGACAAGGGGGCCCCAGATCACCGATGGTAAAGGCCACACCATGCAGGTTCTGACTCTGAGACTGGAGGATGAGTAAAGTCTCCACCAGGGGTGTGGACGGGTGGCTACAAGAATTCCCCACAGCTTGGGCAGAGATGGGGGGAGTTGGACTGGCTGCTCACAGGGCCCCAATCCTGGTGGAGCTAAAGCCTGGAGAAGGCCCAATGAGAGTCAAGCAGTATCCTATGTCCCAGGAGGCCCAGAAGGGAATCCAGCCCCACATCAGGAGACTGCAAAGTCTAGGGATACTAGTCCCCTGTCAATCTGCCTGGAACAGCCCCTCTTCTCCTGGTCGGAAAGCCTCACACCAATGACTATCGACTGGTGCAGGACCTCTGGGAAGTAAATAAGAGAGTCATGGATATACATCCAACTGTTCCTAACCATACACTCTCCTAAGTTCCTTGACACCCTCTAGAGTCTGGTGTACTGTACTAGACTTGAAGGATGCCTTCTTCAGCCTGCCGCTAGCACCTCAAAGCCAACCCCTGTTTGCCTTTGAATGGCACCACCCGGAGGAGGAATACAGTGGACAATTAACCTGGATGCGACTGCCCCAAGGGTTCAAGAATTCGTCTACCTTCTTTCACGAGGCACTGCACGACGACCTTGGTGAGTACAGGAGAGAGCACCCCACTCTCACCCTCCTTCAGTACATAGATGACATCTTGATTGCTGCCGATACCACCGAAGACTGCGAACAGGGGACCTGTTGGCCACCCTGGGGACCTTAGGGTATAGGGCCTCCGCAAAGAAAGCTCAAATATGCCAAGAGAGGGTGAGTTACCTGGGATACATCCTGGAGGGTGGATAGCAGCAGTTATCAGGTGCTAGAAAAGAAATTGTCCTGAAGATCCCTGCCCCCACCCCCCGAAGAGAAGTCAGGGAGTTCTTAGGGTCGGCTGGCTATTGCTGCCTCTGGATTCTGACAAACTGACCCTAGGACAGGAGATCTGGATTACAACCCCGAATGCCATTAAGGGGGTCCTAAAATAGCCTAGCAATGCACGTATGACTCACTATCAAAGCTTGCTGCTCAACCCTCCTAGAGTGCGGTTCCATCCAAGTGTGGCCCACAACCCCACTACCCTGCTGTCTGACCCTGACCTAGATGCCCCGCTACATGACTGTGTGGGAATCCCGGAGCGGGTGCTTGGACTCCAGAAAGACTTGACTGACCGGCCCCTCCCTGATGCAGAGACCACCTGGTTCACGGATGGAAGTAGCTTCATGCGAGATAGGTGCAGGTATGCGGGTGCAGCGGTGGTCACCGACACGGACACTGTATGGGCGGAGGCTCTGCCCCCTGGGACATCAGCTCAGTGAGAACTCATTGCACTCACCAAGGCACTGACACTGGGGACTGGGAGACGGCTTAACATCTACACAGATAGCCATTATGCATTTGCTACAGCTCATGTTCACAGGGCGATCTATCAGGAGAGAGAGCTATTGACAGCAAAGGGATGGACAATAAAGAATAAATAGGAAATTCCTGACCTGCTTGCGGCTTTGTGGCTCCCAGCTAAGCTAGCCATTATCCACTGCCAAGGGCACCAGGCAGATGACCCAGGGGCAAGAAGTAACCAAAAGGCTGATCAGGCAGCCAAAGCAGCAGCCTTCAACTTGGTCCCTACCATGGCCTTACAACTACCAGACCCCGGGGACCCAGTCTTGCCAGATCAGCCTGGGTATTCTCAGGAAGAGCTGTAGCGGATCAGGAGGCTTCCCCATGTCTAGGAAATTAAAGGATGTTGGTACACACCAAACCAGGAGCTCATACTACTGGACTGGCTTGGGTTACAGTGTTAGAACGCATGCGCTGGTCCACTCACCTGGGGGCATGCAAATTAAAGGAATTAATCCAACATGGCAGAATTAAGACCCACCAACAGGACATCAAAATAGAACAGGTTGTATCCACCTGCAAGACCTGTCAACTCACAAACGCGAGAACCAGGCCAAGTGAAAAAGGAACCCGGCCCAGAGGAACCAAGCCTGGAGCACAATGGGAGGTCGACTTCACTGAAATTAAACCAGGAAAGTATGGCTATAAATATATTTTTTAGTATTTGTAGATACCTTCTCTGCATGGGTAGGAGCATACCCAACTAAGCATGAAACAGCTTCAGATGGTAGCTAAGAGGCTGCTGGAAGACATCGTGCCCAGGTACGGTTTTCCCACTGTGATAGGGTCGGACAATGGATCAGCCTTTGTCTCACAGGTAACACAGGCAGTGGCCAAGGCCATTGGGCAAATTGGAAATTACATTGTGTTTATAGGCCCCAAAGTTCAGGGCATGTAGAAAGAATAAATAGAACTCTAAAGGAGACCCTTACCAAATTGACCATGGAGACTGGCGGGGACTGGGTGGCTCTTCTTCCATGTGTCCTTAATCGGGTTAGCAACTCCCCCTACACCCTGGGTTTTACTCCTTATAAAATCATGTTCGGCTGGCCACCCCCTGTTATCCCTAATCTTAAAGCCAAATTTCTTGCAGAATTTGAAAGCCAAGAACTGTTTCTTTCCTTGAGAGGGCGCACGAGGACATTTGGCCGCGCCGCCATCTATGAGACTGGCCCAGCCCCGACTCCTCATCAGCATAGGCCCGGGGCCTGGGTCTATGTCAAGATACATCGCCGGGAGACCCTTGAGCCAGGTTTGAAGGGTCCCTAAATCGTAGTGCTAATGTCCTTCACCTCCCTCAAAGTAGACTGCGTCGTGACCTGGGTCCACCCACCACAGGGAACCTGACCCAGAGTCAGACTTCACTGCTTGAGAGTTGTCAAGGAATCCATGGTCCTCGTAAGAGAGGGATAGCAGAAGCGTAGGCTAGAAGGGAGCGGTCTCAGTCTTGGTATGAATCACTGTTTAATTGGTCCCCATGGTTAACTACTCTTATTTCCACCCTCATTGGACCCCTTATAATCCCCTTAATGCTGTTAACTTTCGGTCCTTGTATTATTAACAAACTGGTCCAATTTGTCAAAGAACGCATAGGAGTAGTCCAATTAATGGTTACAAGCCCAGTACCGGCCTCTAGCAACAGAAGAGGCAGAAATGCATCCCGTCTCAGGATTGAGACGTGTGTCCCAAGACAAGGGGGGAATGAAAGGAAATGAACTCCCCTCCATCTTGTCCTATAGGGCTGGGACCCCTGCCTAAAACCCCTCCCTTTTCTGCGAGTGGCCACAGGTGTGCCAGCAATGTCTTAACTTCCCCGACCCCCACCCAAATGGACCAATGAAGCTCCAGGGACACAGCTAAGGTCGTAATTAGGCTTAACCACAGAAAGACCCCAATTCAAGTGGCCAATCTCTGTAACCTTCATCACTTTCCCAAGCCCCCTAATTATCCTACCCCATAAAACTCATTGTTCCCGCCCAGTCTGGTCTCTCGCCTTGCTGCTGCGTCAGAAAGAGGCTGAGAGCCAAACCCAGGTTTGAATAAAGACTCTTTGCTTTTGCATCGGAAAAGGCTCCTTAGTGGTGGATTATTGGGGATCCCGAACTCTGGGCACAACAGTATCTGGATACTGGACAGATGGTGGCGATGCTGGAGGCTAAATTTGCACCTCCTTGGAGATCCAAGAGCCAGTGTACCCAGGGGTCAGAGTAGGACCATCCAAATTACAACTCCTCAGATGCATAAAGGACACACTCAGGGAGCAGACTCAGTGAGCAGCAAAGCCCCACTGAAGGAAGTATTGTATCATAAGGGAATCTCCAGCACGGTTGTTCTCCCAGCATAGACACAGCTGATCCTCACAGTCAATTGGCCTGGAGGTCATTCCTCCCAGTGATACCAATAACAATCAAGGCTTAATTACAACAAAGGGGTACACCAAGAGTGTTCACCTCAGGTAACTGGGGAGACTGAGCCACTGGGCCATATAGGACACCTAGCACACAAAGCCACTCTATCAACTCAGGGAGGCAGCCAAATGTGAAGACAAAGAAACAGGTCACAAATGACAGAAATGGAAGAAAGCAAACTATTGGATATAGAGTTCAAAACCACAGTTATAAGGCTTTTCAATAATTTTCTAGAAAAGGCTGATAAATTTAGTAAGACCCTCAAGGATATAAAAATGACCAACTAGAAATTAAGCATAATAAAATAAAATAAAAAATAATATACAGCGATCCAACAGCAGACTAGAGCATCATAAGAATCAAGTCAAAGATTTGAAATACAAAGAAGCAAAAAACACCCAACCAGAAAAGCAAAAAGGAAAAAGAATCCAAAAATATGAAGATAGTGTTAGGAACCTCTGGGACAACTTCATGAGTACCAACATCTATTCAAATATGTGATTGCTAATACATACATATACCAACATTTAAGTTTAGAAGTAGAAGATTTATACATCATATGATAAATGGAAATGTTTCCAGTTCTGCAAAAGTAGATTTTTATTTGACTTTTATATTTAATTTAATTATATTTTTATATAGCAGTGAAAATAAGCATTACTTTTATATCTCAGCTTCAAAAGAAATCAGTGGCAATAAAAGTAAAGAGTAGATATTAATATTATATTATATATTTTCTCTATCTTTTGGCTTTCATAGCCTAATTATTTGTGAAAAAAATCTGTTATCTTCTATTTCTCCATACACATCCACCAACTAAGAATTACTATAGTCTCTTCTCAATCTCAGCTAGAGAAAAGCTAGCTTTGAAAATTAGGTAGAAATCATTAAATAAAATTTATGAAGAAATGAAAAGTTTTAGAAACTTCTCTGAAAGGTCATGCTTAGATTAGTTTGAATTCAAATTTAAAATCAATAATGAAAATTAACATGGTAACTAAGGAACATTATATTTTCATTTTATTTCTTTATAAACTTATACATTGGTTCAACTTCTTTCCTTAGGTGGACTCCTTAAAAGACTTTGGAATTGCAGAACCTAATGCTTTTAAATATTTCCTTTTTAATTTTTGCATATCATTTGTACATGATTTATTAGGTAGCTAATATGAAAGGAATTAGAAAACCTTTTTTGATATATAAGTTCACCTACATCAAAGTCAGTCAGCCTTGCCCTGGTCAGATAGCTCAGTTTGTTTATGTGAAGTTTCTCTCTCTCTCTC
>JAAGEH010000012.1:5313948-5347812 GCA_011751065.1 Lasiurus cinereus
CTCTCTCTCTCTCTCTCTCTCTCTCTCTCTCTCTCTCCCTTCTTTCCTTTCTCTCTAAAAATCAATAAACGTATTCTTGGGTAAGTATTTTACAAAAAGTCATCCTTAAATATTTGGAACAAAGTCAGTGTGTAATATTCACATTTCTTATGTCTGTCCCACTTTCTAGAGGTAATCTGATAATTAACCTTACCTGTTTATTGCTTCTTACACATTATTCTGTAATTCTTAAATCAGGATAACCACTGAATATAATTTACTAAGTTTAAAACCAGTAAGTGTATTCTGAACAAAGTAAAGAGAAAAATAGTAAAATAGTTACATGTTTACCTAAGAGTTTTTTTACTTTGGGATTTTATCTGCTGCTTTGGTTTTAAAGGTTTACTAGAGGGTATTAGGAGCAAATAGGACTTTTGTTACAGGAGCAGCAGGTGCTAACACAGCTTTCTAGTTTAACTTGGACAGGACTTCTTAATGTATTTATTGACATGATTGATTATCACATGCCCCAAGGGCCACAGCCTTTCAAAAAATTTATTTGGAATTCCTTATGGTTTTCTAGTGCTGTTCTGTTCATCTAACGTGCATATTTGTCTATGTGGTAAAAGATATATGTCTGGGCACATTTGTTCCAAAAAGCATTTGCATTTATATCCACTCTATCACAAAACAAATTCCTAGGATGTTATTATCCTTAGATTGTTTATATAAACATAAATTTATAATTAGTATGGCTTTTAGAGGAACTAAACATTTAATACTTTCTTGTGAGGGCATGGGGGTGGGGTTTGTCCTCACCAAATGAGACAAGTGACTATTTAAACATACTTCAAAGGAATTTACTACAATTTATCCATGAGATAATTCTAACAGGTTTAGAGTTCCTAAGTCTCTATTTTGGATGATTTGCCTGCCCTCAGGCATCTATAAAACAGAAAGAAAGGGTCAAGCATCCAGCATAGTGCTAGAAATATGTATTTCTATATATTGCTTAATCAATCACAAATATTTATTGAATAAAAAATCCAGAGAAATACCCATTATCTAGAGATATTTAATCAAAATATACTGTTCCATGGCATTATCCCACATTCTGCTCTTAAGTGCAGCCTTCCTCATATTACTTGAGTGGATTATAATCTCATGATGATTTTAGTTGAGTATAAATAATTACCTATCAAAGTAGTAGCAATTTCTTCATTATCTTCCTGGACATTTTGCATCTTAGAATTATTCTATTAATATGTTATATTGTTGGGGTATAAAAGTTTCTACACAATTGTTTGGATTTTCAAACAGAAGTGTTTGAAGCTGAGGCAGTGAAAGAGAAACATATAAAGTGGCAATAGAATATATACATTTGGTGATTTTTGTATGTATCTTCCTTTTTAGTTGTGGAAATATATATATCATAAAGTGTATTATCTTGGCCATTTTAAGGTATAGTTAATCTTAGCCATTTTAAGTGTATAGTTAAATGGCATGAGTAATTTTGTTGTCATGTAACCATCACGAACTCCACCTCTAGAACTTGTCATTTGCAAAACTCGTGTTCTGTACTCATGAAATACTAACTCCTTGTTTTCTCCTTTTCTCAGAAATTAAAATTATTATGCTAAAATATTTCTGTATAGCCATAAGAAAAATCCATTCATGACTACATTTATAATGTTTTAGAACTGACATATTGTAGAAAATACATATTATATATTTATTCTGTGCATCCTCATTTTTCCTGAAAAATGAATGTCCCTACACTTTTGCTTCTAAACTTTCATGTACTATTAAAATGGTTACAAGCATTAGGGGTTCATTTTTAAATATTTCCAACATCTTTGAACTTTAAACATGTTTTTCAAATACTTTTTATTTTTCAAAAGAACTAAGTTTTGCTGCTTTAATTTTAGACAATTAATTTATCTGTTTTCTCATTGTGAGACTTAACATTAATATTTTTTATATTTCCATATATGTACATTTATAAACTGGTACTTGAACAACACAGGTTTGAACTGTGTGGGATCACTTATAAACAGATATTTTTCAAAAAGTACCTTTATTGATTTTGATTTGTGGTTGGTAGTGCCAGGATGCGGAGGGCCAGCTATATGCATTGATCTATGGACATTTTATACAGAGGACTTGAGCCTCTGTGGATGTTGGTGTTGTAGGGTTCCAAAACCAATTCCCAAAGTAGTTAAATATGGGGGAAGTCAAAAAATATATGGATATTTTTTACAGTATGGGGTTCAGTGTCCCTGCATTGTTCAAGGGTCAACTTACATTAAATTCAAACTCTATGTAATATAACATTGTATATTTATAACTAAATAAGACTCAACCATACATTTTGAAAACTGATCTTCATCATCAAAAATATTATAGATGTCCCCTTTTATTACCCATTGACCCCCTCAACTCTGTACCCTGACCTCCCAGCCAGGCTTTAATTGTATTATTGTCTGTGTGCATGTGTTATGCATATATATGTAATAAAAACCCAGGGGTTGTAACACTGTAACAACCAAAGACTGGTCTCCAGGAGGCTGCGCTCATAGGGAGGCATGTGCGGATGGGTGGGGACTTGACTCTGGGTCCTGTGGTGCCAGCAGGACTTGGGGGAGTCCCATGGCACCAATGGGATTCTAGGGTCCCAGATCTTGTGCGATTTTCTGCAGGTCTGGGTCTTGCATGATTTTGTTTGCTGGATCACTAGTATGCATATAAATTCTTTGATTAATCTCTTTCTTCTGCCCTCCTCCCCCACCAAACTTTCCCTCTGAAATTCATCATCTGTTCCATGGTTCCATGCTTATGGTTTTATTTTGTTTTTCAGTTTACTTTGTTCATTAGATTCCATATATAAAAGAGAGCATATGATACTTGTCTTTCTATAACTGGCTTATTTCTCTTAGCACAGTACTTTATAGGTCCCTCAATGTGGTCTCAAAGGGTAACAGATCCTTGTTTTTTACAGCTGCATTGTATTTTCTTTTGTAAATGTACCACAGGTTTTTTTTATCCACTCATCTACTAAAGGGCACCTGGGCTGTTCCAGATCTTAAATATTGTAAATAGTACTGCTATGAACATATATTCTTTCTGCCTGATTGTTTAGGAATTCCTATGATATATTCCAATAACTGGGATCACTGGGTCAAATGGCATATCCATTTTTAATTTTTGAAGGAAACTACAAACTTCTGTTGATCTCCCCCTTAAAGTCCTCAAAGAGTTTTGTTTGTTTATATACATTTAGATGGTTTTATTGGGTGTATATATGTTTACTAGGGTTTTATCCTCATGTTGGATCTGTTCCATTAGTGTTACATAATTACCTTCCATGTCCCTTATAATGGCCTTTTTTTTTGAAGTCAAAAAATTTTAATAGTTGTATTAATTATTTATATATTTTTCTTTTGTTTTATTTTGGCTTTTTTTAATATTACATCTGTCCTTATCCCCCTATTGCTCCCCACCCCCACTCATAGCCTTATACCCCTCCCCTGGTGTCTGTGTCCATTGATTATGCTTATATGTATGCATACAAGTCTTATTGTTGATCTGACCCCCTTACCCTACCCTCCTCTAACTTACCTCTGAGATTTGAGCATCTGATTGATGCTTCTTTGTCTCTGGATCTGTTTTTCTTCATCAGTTTATGTAGTTCATTATATTCCAAAAATGAGTGCAATCGTGATATTCATCTTTCTCTTACTGACTTATTTTGCTTAGCATAATGCTCTCTAGGATTATCCACATTGTTGCAAATGGTAAGAGTTAGTTCCTTCCTTTTTACAGCAGCAGAGTATTCCATTGTGTGGATGTACCATCATTTTTTAATCCACTCATCTGCTGATGGGCACTTAGGCTATTTCAAAATCTTACCTATTGTAAATTGTGCTGCTATGAACATAGGGGTGCATATATCCTTTCTGATTGGTGTTTCTAGTTTCTTGGGATATATTTCTAGAAGTGGGATCACTGGGTCAAATCAGAGTTCCATTTTTAGTTTTTGTGTGAAAACTCCATACTGTTCTCCACAGTGACTGCAATAGTCTGCACTCCCACCAGCAGTTACTTTTTCTTCATATCCTCACCAGCACTTTTCATTTGTTGATTTGTTGATGATAGCCATTCTGACAGGTGTGAAATGGTACCTCATTGTGGTTTTGATTTGCATCTCTTGGATGATTAGTGACTGAGCTTGTTTTTATATGTCTCTTGGCCTTCCTTATGTCCTCTTTTGAAAAGTATCTATTTAGGTCCTTCGCCAATTTTTTGCATTATTTATCTTCTCTTTGTTAAGTTGTAAGAGTTCCCTGTAAATGTTAGAGATTAAACCCTAATTAGATATAACATTGGCAAATATGTTCTCCCATGCAGTGGGCTTTCTTGTTGGTTTGTTCATGGTTTCTTTTGCTGTGCAGAAGGTTTTTATTTTGATGTGGTCTGATTTGTTTATTTTCTTCTTAGTCTCCATTGCCCTAGGAGATGTATCAGTGAAGATATTGCTTCAGCGTATGTTTGAGATTTTGTTGCCAGTAGATTCCTCTAAGATTTTTATGGTTTTCCATCTTACATTTAAGTCCTTTATCCATTTTGAATTTATTTTTGTATATGGTGTAAGTTAGTGGTCTAGTTTCATTTTTTTGCATGTATCTGTCCAATTTTCCCAACACCATTTATTGAAGAGACTGTCTTGTCTCCATTGTATGATCTTGCCTCTTTTGTCAAAATTAATTGAGCATAGTGGTTTGGTTTAATTTCTGGGATCTCTGTTGTATTCCATTGGTCTATAAGTCTGTTCTTTTGCCAGTAACAGGTAGTTTTGAAAACAGTGGCTTTGTAATATAGCTTGACATCTGGTTTTGAGATCCTTCCAACTTTGTTCTTCTTTCTTAGGATTGCTGTGGCTATTTGAGGTCTTTCTTTTTTCCAGATGAATTTTTGGAGATGTTGTTTTAGGTCTGTAAAATATGTCATTGGTATTTTAATGGGGATTGCATTGAATCTGTAGATTGCTTTAGGTAATATGGACATTTTGATGATGTTGATTCTACCAATCACGGTATGTTCTTCCATTTGTTTATGTCTTCCTCTACCTCTTTTATTCCAGTGTCCTATAGTTTTCTGAGTACAAGTCTTTTACAGCCTTAGTTAAGTTTATTCCTAGTTATCTTATTTAGTTTTGATGTGATGACAAATAGTATTGTTTTTTTAATCTCTTTGTAAGTTTACTACTGGTGCATAAAGATGCCATAGATTTCTAGTCATTACTTTTGTATCCTGCTACTTTGCTGAATTCATTTATTAAGTCTAGTAGTTTTATGATGGAGTCTTTAGGGTTTTCTATATATAGCATCATGTCATCTGCTAATAATGGGAGTTTTACATGTTCTTTTTCAATTTGGCTACCTTTTATTTCTTCTTATTGAATTGCTATGGTTAGCACTTCCAGCACTATGTTGAACAGGAGTGTGAAAATGGGCATTTCTGTCTTGTTCCTGTTCTTAGGTGAAATGGTATGATGTTGGCTGTAGGTTTGTCGTATAAGGCTTTTATTATATTGAGGTATGATCCCACTCCTCCCACTTTGCTGATAGTTTTTATCAATGAAGAGTGTTGGATTTTGTCAAATACTTTTTCTACATCAATTGATATGATTATATGATTTTTATCTCTCAGTTTGTCTATGTGATGTATCACATTTATTGATTTGTAGATATTGTGCCATTCTTGCTTCCCTGGGATAAATCCTACTTGGTCATGGTGCATGATCTTTCTAATGTGATGCTGGATCTGATTTGCTAGAATTTTGTTGAGGATTTTAGCATCTATGTTCATGAGGGATATTGGCCTGTAGTTCTTTCTTTGTGTTATCTTATCTGATTTTGGTATTAGGGTAATGTTGGCTTCATAGAATGTGTTTGGAAGTGTTGCTCCCTCTTGAATATTTTGGAATAGTCTGCATCCTCCCTTTTTTTTTCCTTTGGGGGTTTCTTTGTTTCCCCATTTTCTGCTCTCACCAAAATATGTAGGTGTTGAGTCATGTGGGAGCTTCTCTTCAGGTGGCAGTAGCTTCTCGGATGGTGGCTGTTCCTCAGTTGGTGGTGGGTCCTCTGGTAGGTGCTGCTCATGTGGCTGCTCGCAGCAGTGGTGGCTCCCCTGGCTGGCGGGGGGTGGGGGAGCTACTTGCATGGCTGCTGCTCTTACTCTTTCATTTGCATCTTTTTCTTTGTCTCCACATTTTGGCTGCCTGTTTGGGTTGGTTTCTATGTATTAGGTGGATGTGCTACAACTCTTAATCTTGGTAGAATGGTCTTATGTAGTCAGTCACCTGTAAAAGCCAGTGGAGCACTCTTCCTGATCACCAGACCTGGGTGTTGTAATAATGTCCCTTGTATGCATTGTGTGGGTCCTCCTGTTACAGTTGAGTCTTTATTGCTATTGTCTCATCTATGTCTAGGCTTTCCCCTCAGACTGGCTGATAGTGAGGCTCAACTCACAACACAGCATGCAGGTTGCTTTGCAGGTGCTGATTATATGAATTAGAAGGTTGAGAACCACTGCTCTAGAACTTCAGCTGCTGCCTCTGGAGTCCAACCACCCCTCTCATGCCTGTATATGAATTAGCAATATCTTCACTGATACATCTCCTAGGGCAATGGAGACTAAGAAGAAAATAAACAAATCAGACCACATCAAAATAAAAACCTTCTGCACAGCAAAAGAAACCATGAACAAACCAACAAGAAAGCCCACTGCATGGGAGAACATATTTGCCAATGTTATATCTAATTAGGGTTTAATCTCTAACATTTACAGGGAACTCTTACAACTTAACAGGAGCCTGTCAATATTTCCCTGTGGATACACAGTTTGTGGAACTTATTGGATACTGCTCTATTGTTGTCTAAAGCTGTCCACTGGGTATATTGGTTTGGGTCCTCTTTGGTGATTTTATGGTGAAGGCAATGATGGATTATCTGGTGAAGGCAATGACAGATGCTGTTTGTGACTACCCTGTTTGGAGCTATCAGCAATCCACAGCTTGTGGCTCCTTCTGCAAAGGTTATATGTGGAAAACATGAAGCTGTGCACCAATGTCTGTTTTTACTAGATCTAGGCTCAGAAGCATTTCAGACAAAATCTCAAAGCACCCAGAGATCACCTCTGCCTGTAAGCTATTAGTGTTGGTTAATTACTGAGCTTCAGTCTGTAGTCTTTAGCCAGGTGATAGGTATATTGGATACAGATTTGATTTGAAAAAAATTTATAGTAAAGAGATTCAACAGCATAATTAAAATATATAGAAACTGAAGAACAACCAGTTGGAAATGAATAATGACATAGCAGAACCTCCACAGAGTGGGGTGAGACAGTTTCCCATGGATAGAGATATTGCTTCCCTACAGGCAATTGCTGCATTGGTGGGAAAAGTCTGCTTGAGAAAGATGGCCTCTGCAGTTGGGGTTAATGACCCAGCACAGGGATTCCAGTGTCTGTCCTCTTAGTTCTTTCCCAGAGTCACCAACCCCTGACTCCTAATTCAGCTCTAGTCTACTCTTCCTTTCTTCTGTCTGATCCCAAGGCCCTAGATTGAGTGGATGCAAACAAGTTTCTGTGTGTTGGTCCTTTAAGGGGCAACCTGTGTTTCTAGCTGTCTCTCCCAGCTGGAAAGAATTCTTGGTGCTTTTCACAGACAGATTTTATGTGGGTACCTTTTCCCAGTTCTATCACTCTATGCTGGGGAGCCCAGTTTGGGGTTTAGACCACAGACTTCTCAGAGGAAACCCCCAGAGCTGAGAGATGAGATATCCCTCTAGAACAGCGGTTCTCAACCTGTGGGTCGCGACCCCTTTGGGGGTCGAACGACCCTTTCACAGGGGTCACCTAAGACCATCGGAAAATGCAGATATTTACATCACAATGCATAACAGTAGCAAAATTTCATGGTTGGGGGTCACCACCACATGAGGAACTGTATGCAAGGGTCGCGGCTATAGGAAGGTTGAGAACCACTGCTCTAGAACTTCAGCTGCTGCCTCTGGAGTCCAACCACCCCTCTCATGCCTGTACACTTCCTACCTGTCTCAAAATAGCCTCCTCTTTATGTCCTTGGTTATACGGGTTCTCTCTAACCAGTCTTCAGTTGGTTATTCAGGATGATTTTTCTATATTTTAGTTGTAATTCTAGTTTTGTCCTGGGAGAATGTCAGTACAGCTTCTACTTAATTTGCCACCATCTTGGAATCTTCTTTCAACCATTATTTTATCAAATATATATTTTTTGATCTCAGAATTCCTGGGTTGCATTGCTTTACTTTGGAATAAAGTAATCTGACTTTTGGTTCTTCTGTCAAGTATTATTTTTTATTATTATTAATGCATTGAGTGACTCTGTTATCACTCAGTCTCAGAATGGTTGAAGAAACCTACTTATTTTGTTTTGTTTCTTTTTAAGCCTTAAGGTCAAAATTTCTCTGCATCAATTGCACTTAGCTAATACGTGAAAATTTTTTAACTAGCTGCACTTGAATAATTCTACTAAGTTATTGCTATGTTGTATCAGTATTAAAACATTATGATGCTATTTAGAAGATAATTTTTAATATTTTATTATATTCAGGTAACAAAACATGTTGCTTTCTAAATTTATTCTACTTGCTATTCAAAGTCAAATAGCTATTAAATAAACTGGCTTCAGAACCATGACAGAACTATTTAAATATGCTATACTCATCCAGCTGGATTGTTGACTTTTCTCTAAGCCATAAGTAATCTCCTACTTGATAGTATTTGGGAAATGTGGAGAGGGCATTTTCTTTCTATGTGTCTGAAGTTTTACCATTAAATGTTCAGTACTTCCTGGTATTTTTTTT
Source organism: Lasiurus cinereus (assembly GCA_011751065.1). NCBI lineage: Eukaryota > Metazoa > Chordata > Mammalia > Chiroptera > Vespertilionidae > Lasiurus > Lasiurus cinereus. Next base: position 5,322,834 of record JAAGEH010000012.1, read on the forward strand.
TTCAGGTAGTACCCTTTAAAATATGAATATCCCTGAGAACAGTGACCCTTCCCATTATCAGTCACCAACATTTTTGTGGATCTGTTTTTACCCAAGGCATTGAATTGAGCAAGAGAGAGAAAGAATTAAAAAAATCATTCGGGGAGGGACTGTGGTATCAAGGATAGAGCTATAATGCCATCAGCATTTTGCTTTCTTCATCCATGATTCTTGTAGAGTATTATCTTCTTAATGCTTTAAAAAAATTAGTAAATCCAAGCAGGTGTTGCTCAGTGGTTGAGTGTTGACCTATGAGCAAGGACATCATGGTTCAATTCTGGGTCAGGACACATGCCCAGGTTGTGGACTTGATCTCCAGTGGGGGCATGCAGGAGGCAGCCCATCAATGATTCTCTTTCATCATTGATGTTTCTATGTCTCCCTCCCTCTCCCTTCCTCTCTGAAATCAATAAACATTTTCTTTAAGTTAGTTAAATGAAAGTCTCTGTTTTTCAGAATTTCCTTTAGAGTAATCAATAAACATTTGTTATTTGTCTTTTGTATGATATACTTGTTATTTAGCACATCACATTAATGATTGTATTACTCTTTGTAGCAATCTCATTTGAGGAAATGAAGATCAGAGAAATTTGGGATCTTCGTTAATGTTGTGCAGCTACTATCTACACATATAATTATAAACTGTAAATTTTATCCTTACTAAAATGGGAAATCATTGAACCAATTTAAATAGAAGAGTGATATAATCAAGCTGTACTTTAGCAAGATCATTCTGGTGTGAATAGATTGGAAGGGAATAAGACTAGAACCAGACTAGAATTTAGAAAACTAAAGCAATGATTATCTAAGCAATGTGATTGTTGCCAAGGAAGTCGAAGTAAGAATGAAAAGAAGTGAATGGATTCAAGGAAAATTTTGGGATAGACATTAACAAAATTTAGCTAGAATGACAGGAAAGACTCAAGGATGTTCTGATTTAAGAACCAGGTGGATGGTTGTTTTAGTCAGTTTAGGCTATTTTAACAAAAATACCAATAGACTAGTGGCTTAAACAACAAATATTTTTTTTTTAGTTTGGAGGCTCAAAGTCCAAGATGAAGGTTCCAGCAAATTCTGTCTCTGATAATATCCTACTTCCTGGTTCACAGATGGCTAACTTCTTACTGTTCCTCACATGGTAAAGAGTGAGAGCTCTGAGCTCTTCATTCCCCAATAAGGGTACCAATTCCACAATGGGAGCCCTAATCCCATGAAATAAATAAAACGTAATTATATGCAAAGATTCCACCTCCAAATATATTGAGGATTAGCTTTAAACATACGATTGGGGGAGGGGGGATACAAAAATTCAATCTATAGAAATGACGATGCTATTAACTAAAATGGGAATGAGTGTGAGTGGGTAGATAATGTTGAACATTAGATATATAGAGTTTGAGGTCCTGTGAATGTCTAAATGCAGATGTCCAATAAATAGTTTCTTTATTGGCCTGGAGCTCAAGGAAAGGGAATGAGATATAAATCTTTATATTATCAGATTGTATAAAGAGATGATGAGATCACTCTGGAAAAAGTGCAAAGTCAGAAGAGAAAGTATAGCAGAAGGAAATAAAATCAACATATAAAAGGACATAGACAGATAGGAAGTTCACCAAGATGAGAAGGTAAAGCTAGGAAGATAAAAAAAAAAAATAGCAGCAGTAGTGTGAGAGAACAACAACAAAAGCCCAGAAAGACAAAGTTTCAGATGTTATTGCGAATAAAGTGAAGTAGTGACCAGATTTAGCACTAAGAACGTTTTTGTTGACATGAGGGTCAGGGACTAGAAATCAAAAACTATATTTCAATCTCCTTCTGATTATTAAATGGACAAAAGATATACCTTTTTACATAAGTCAGAGAAAAATAAACAAATAAATCTTCCTCATGAATGAGTATTCTATTTGCTTTTAAAATTTCAAATGATTTTGAGCATCCTATAATACAGTGGTTTGAGATACGAGCCATCAAGCAAGAAATTTTTGCTTTGAAATACAAGCAACATTTGAGATAGGAGTAATCACGCGGATTGGCCAGCTGCACACAACCTACTAGTTTACCGCGACTCGAGCGTTACGGAATGAATTAAACTCATATCTCGAGGTACCACTGTAATTTAATTCTAAACCTTGGTGCAAATTATTTTCATTTCTGGAGGTCATTTTAATTTTATAATATAATTTTTTCAAAGTTGATGATATTATTTTTGAGGAAAGCAATGATATTAAAATAGTTGTTTTTTTGTTTGTTTTTAAGAGTAACCTATGACAAGCAAATCATGGAGAGAACAGGTAAATCTGCATTATGAATTATATTTTATTATCTATATATATAAAAGGCTAAGCAACCATCGCATCCAAAACAACTGAATGGATGACTGAACAGGTTGTGTGGGATGACCAAACTGGCAGGAGGGTTAGTGAGGGGTGACCAAACAACTGAGCAGCAGTCTGCGTGGGGTGACCAGGCCCTCTGGAAGGGGCAGCTGGGGCTGACCAGACCAGCAGGGGGGCAGTGAGGGGCAACCAAATGACTGAGCAGCAGTCCAGCAGGCTGAGTGGGGTGACCAGTCTAGCAGAGGGGGCTAGTGAGGGGTGAGCAGCTTGGTTGGAGGGCAGTTGGGGGTGACCATGCTGGCAGGTGGTACAGTAAGAGACAACCAAGCTAGTGGGGGGGCACTAAGGGATGGCTAAGCCAGTGTGGGGGCAGTTGGGGGTGACCAGGCTAGCGGGGGGGAGGGAGCAGTTGGGGCAACTATGTCTGTAGAAGGGTTGTTGGGAGTAACCAGGCTAGCTGGGAGGGCAGTTAGGTGCAATCGGGCAGGCAGGCAGGTGAGTTATTAGCAGTTAGTGGTCCTGGATTGTGAGAGGGATGTCCAACTGCTGGTTTAGGCCCCATATTGCAGATCAGGCCTAAATCGGCAGTTGGACATCCCCCAAGGGGTCCAGATTGGAGAAGGTGCAGGCTGGGATGAGGGGTCCCCCCAACCCCAGTGCACAAATTTTATGTATCCAGTCACTAGTTTGTTTATAAAATTGTTTGAAGAGTCTTACCTGGTCACTATAAATTTAAGCATACCATGCATATTACAGAATTGTCAGTAAGGTCAGTATATTGTTAAATCAGAATATATCCTAGAGCTTGAAGACTGAATCAGTTCATAGTTGTTCTCTAGTCCTCATGCAGCCATATTGTGAGTTTAATTGCCATTTTGTGTAGTTGATTTCACACAGAGAGAAATTCCTGCACAGAACCAATCTATATCTTGAAATATACACCGAGTGGCCAGATTATTATGATCTCTGAATGCATAATAATCTGGCCACTCAGTGTGTGTGTGTGTGTGTGTGTGTGTGTGTGTGTGTGTGTGTGTAGAGAGAGGCCCAGTGAATGAATTCATGCATGGGCAGGGTGTGGCCATCCTGGCCAGAGGGAGAGCACATGGGCTGTTGGCCAGCTTGCCTGCTAGTTGAACTCCTGGTCAAGGAAACAATTTGCATAGTAGCCTTTTATTATATAGGATATACACTGAGTGGCCAGATTATTATGCATTCAGAAATCATAATAATCTGGCCACTCAGTGTATACTATAGACTAAGTCAGAACTAAATGAAATATCACATCTATACCAAAACAGCTTCTTGGAAGATGAGGCCACATGACAAAATTAAGGGTAACAATATTTATTTGTATAGCTTCTAAACTTGGAAATGTTCTGTGTAAGTCAAAATCATTTACATCTTAATTTATTGAATTTGTTGTTTCAATGACTATATAAAATAACACTTAAATTCTGAACCACCACTTCTTACCAACTTTTTGACAACTTGTTTTATTTGAATAGTTTTCTATTTGGACAGTCATTGAGGATACAGTATCCTAGGTCTTTTCATTGGTTCTTATTTTATACTAGAGGCCTGGTGCATAAAAAATTCATGCATTGGAGAGGGGGGTCCCTCACCCAGGCCTGTCCCCTCTTACAGTCTGGAAGCCCTCAGGGGCAGAAGTCAACTCTGCAATCAAGAGAAGGTGATGCCCCATCACACCTCTGCTGCTGCCATTGCCGGCAGTGCCAGCCTTGGATGGCCTTGGTTACCTGAGCCTTGGGCGACCCCGGGCATCTGGGCAACTGTCATTGGAAGCTTGCCTGTGCCTTGGCCTGTACCTGGGTGGCTGGGAGGCTGAGTGGACTGGGGGACTCTGGAAGCTGGCGTGCTGAGCAGCCGAACCTGCCTGGGGATGGCCCAGCCTTACTGTGCGCCTGCCACCCCAGCAGGGCTGAGGGGACTGGGTGCCACCATCTTGTGGCTGTGGACAGCCTCCATCTTTGAGACCATGTCAGTCAATCAGCATATCCCCTCCTTATTGGCTGTGGGTGCCACCATCTTTGTGAGGGAATGACGATCAATTAGCATATTTTTTCTTTATTAGTTAGGATGGTCATTTGAATGCTGATACATAGAAGAAAACTACTTCAAAAACTGTTATTCCACTATGCATATTCTTCATGTCTCCTGGATTATGTAATTCTGGAATAGTTCAAGGCAAAATTAAAGCTTCTTTTATCTGAATTTATACCTCAAAAGCCTTTTTTTGATATAATCTTATCAAATGACTAGAGGTCCAGTGCACAAAATTTATGCATGGGTGCTATCCCTAGGCCTGGCCAGTGATCAAAGTGTGAGCATCTGGCATGAAAGGGCAGGTCCCAGCTGATCTCTGGGCCTTGGGAAGCACCTGGGCCCTTGGCTCCCCACGGTGCCTGAGTCCCCACATGGAGATGTGATGAGCACGGTGGATGCCTTGGGCTTTGGTGCAATGTGGGTCTCTGGGCTGCCCAGTGGCACCACACAGAAGCCAGATGGGCAGCATGCTCTCTCCAAGCTGGCCTTGGAGATTGGCTCCTGCATGAACCCACAGGGAGCCCGACCAGCCCCTGTGGTCCCTGTAGCTGTGGCCTAACTCAGCTGGAAGAGGCCACATGGGTGCATGGCAGGCTCCTTGCAGGTGCCAAGCACCTGAGTCCAGGGGCTTCCCTGGTGCGCAAGCCCTGGTGTCCTGGGGGAGGGTAACAGGAGGAGTGAAAGCAAGCTCAATGGACACTCTTCATTCTCAATGCACTTCTGTCATTGTCACCCCTGGCCCCTGGTAGCTGGCAAGAAGTCACAGTGCATCATTGATGCCATCCATGTTCACCCACTCCCCTGATGGTCAGCACACAGCATAGTGAGTGGTCAAACTCCCAGTTGAACAACTGCCTGAGGGAAAATTTGCATATTAGGTTTTTATTATATAGGATGCTTCTAAAAATAATCATTTAATGCTGCCCTTATCTGTATTGGCAACTATCATTATTTCCATTTCAAATACCCCTTTTCTTTAAACTGTTGGAGAATCAGTTTTAGATATTATTTAGTCATTAATCAAAAACCCATTATCTCAGCTTCAATTCAAATTAATATTGCGATTGGACCTCTCTTCTATCTTTTGGAAAGATTTGCCAAGAGAACTTTACATTGGACTACTAAGTAAAGAGATTAGCTGGAACATTGTCATGAAAATGACTTTAGTGCATTTGTTAGGCCCATGAGCTATACCACTAAATCTGCTAACCAGAATTTTTTTCTGCTGTTCTGTGAAATGCTTGTAGAATCAAATATATATGGTTTCTTCCACATCCATCTTTATATTTAAGACTTTAATAATATGTTACCAAGCAAACACTTGCTGCCTGATGCACATAGAAGTCAATACTATGACACTGACTTTTGAGAAAAGAAAATAATCATTACTTCTTGATTGGAGTGTCCAAGAGTTGCTTCTGTATGCTTTACCAAAGATATAATCTGGCAGTCAGATTGAAGAGGCCACTCAATATACACAGATCTAAGATGTAATGTGACACAGGAGAAGGATGTGACCATGACCCAACCTCACTATTTGCTCTTGAGAGGTGATTTCTGGCACTTATTTCATGAATGGTAAATCCACATTGTCCTCTGGTCTCAGTAACTAGTGAGGGATAAATATGGATCAGAGTATAAGCCATTGTTATTGCTTTCATTAGTACATTGAGAGAGTGTGTCATCAAATAACCATGTGTTTATTTGCTTGTTTGTTTTTTAATCTAAGAAGTCTAAACTGTATAACTGGACCAAAACATCTCAGCTTAGTGATAGAAGAAACATTTACTATGGTAATAGTGGAATAAATTCTCTGAATTTGCACATAAATAAAAATAGATGGTATCCTATATAATAGAGAAGTAACATGCAAATAGACCATCATATCCTTGCATAAGATGGCCATCCAGGGGATGGACAATCAGGCCAGCAGGGGAGGGAAGTTGGGGGTGACCAGGCTTGCAAGGAAGAGCAATTGGGAATGATTGGGCCAGCAGGACAGGGCAGTTGGGGATGATTGGACCAGCAGGGGAGGACAGTTGGGGCAATCAGTCTGGCAGGGGAGCAGTTAGGCGTCGACCAAACTGGAAGGGGAGTGGTTAGGGAGTGATCAGGCTGGCAGGCAGAAACGGTTAGGAGCAATCAGGCAGGCAAGCAGGCGAGTGGTTGGAAGCCAGCAGTCCCAGATTGTGAAATAGATGTACAACTGCTGGCAGTCAAATATCCCCTGAGGGGTCCTAGATGGGAGAGGGTGCAGACCAGGCTGAGGGACACCCCTCCACCCCTGCACAAATTCATGCACCAGGACTTTAGTACAGTATATAAATGTTGAATTACATGTTGTATACCTGAAACTAATATAATATTGTATGACAACTATACTTTAATAGCAAAAATTTTAAAGATGTAGTGTGCTAAAAATTTATCTGATAAAATTTCAATCTTAGTTTTGTCTACCAGTTAATAGATGCATAAACTTTGACAAATCTTGATAATAACTATATTTCTTACCTCACAGAGTTGTTACAAACAGAATGAATAATTATTTCATTTGTTCAGTCCTTTCATAAAAATTTATCAAGGATCTACTATGTGGCAGTTACCTGTGGTACAACGATAATAAATCATGGTGCTTGTTCTCAAAGAACTGACAATAGACATTATAGAAGGTATGACAGAGAGTATCATAAAATATCATATGCCTGGTCAACTCTCCTGGGGGGATTAGAAGAATATTCAACAGAGATAGTAGCTTCTGCTCTTCCTATTGACTGGTGAGATGTGATTTTACAGTTGAAAAAGTTAGTAATGTCTTGTCTTTATGTCTCCAAGTATGGAAAAGCAGCGTGTGTCCAATGTACAATGGGTAGGTAATTAAGGTGTGTGCAAAAAGAGGAGTAAGAAAAATGCCATGTTCCCTAGTGTTGGAAGGTTCTGAGTTGGAAGGAAGGTGGTAATGTTCAGAGAGAGGAGGAAAAAAGGAACCAAAACATTTTCCAGGTTTTGGTGATGTGACAAATTCTAATGTAATTATGAAATCTTTGATCCTTTCTCAGAGGATAATGTAGCCAATTTGATTTAAATTTCTATGAAACCATATTGTATCAAAATTTCAATGAAATAATGGTGTTTAAATAGCACTTTCAAATAAATATATTTGAGTACAATATGCTTATAAAGGCAATTTAAAAATCAAAACTTATAGTTGCCTTTTAACTTGAAAGCAGATATATCCTTTAATGCATTTTTTATAGAGATTGTTATTTCATAATTAAAATAAATACTGACCGGTCTAAAATCATGTACAAAATGTGATATATTGTAGAACTTCAAAATGATATACTTCATTTTTAGTATTAAATTTATGTTACTTAAAAAAATCAATAGGCTATACATAAAAGTAGAGAGAATCTTTTTTACATAACAAGATAAAATCATGTTTTTAACTGAATAGAAAAATTATATTCTTTTCCTTTCAGATCATGGAACAAATAAGATATAAAGCTAAAATAATTTTTTAAGTTTATTTTTCCAATTACAGCTTACATTCCATAATATTTTATATTAGTTTCAGGTATAAAGCTTAGTAGTTAGACAAGTATATAGTTTACAAGTGCTCCCCCTGATATTTTAAGTACTCTCCTGGTAGCATATATAGTTATTGCATCATTATTGACTCTAATTCCTATGCTGTACTTTTGGCTCTACCAATTTGTACTTCTTAACCCATTCATTTTCATCCAATCCCCCAAGCAACTATCCTTCTGTTCTCTGTATTTATCAGTCTGTTTCTATTTTGTTGATTCACTTATTTTGTTTTATAGATTCCACTTTAAAGTAAAATCATATGGTATTTGTCTAAAAGGATGGTTTTCAGCTAAGGTCTATTTTTCTCAATAAATGGTACCAAACAACAAAACAAATTGAGATACTTCAGTGCTTCTGGCTGAAGCAATTATTGATTATATCAAAGAAAGATTATTTAACAAGATTTGTTCCTTGTCGCCAAGAAATTAGCTACCAACTACTTATTGCAATTGCTTTATGCTTCTCTGCTTTCTGGTAAAAATCTCATCTTTTCAAGGTAGCTAATCTTTTAGAAGAATCTGCCTCATTTCCCAGAAGGCTATAATAGGAAGAAACTAGGTACTGACTGTCTTTTATCAGTTAGAATGTGCTCATGTCTAGCTTCCTTCAAAAGCACTCTAAAACCAACAACAGCATCAATAAGATCAAAGTTCCTGCTTCACTTTGGTTTTGGTCTCCAGAATTATTTCTTTCATAAAAATTACTATTTATAAGGGGAGTTTAAAATATGATTTTAGAGAGGAAGGGAGAGGGAGAGAGCAATAGAAACATCAATGATAATGGAGAATTATTGATTGGCTGCCTCCTGCATGATCCCCACTGGGGATAGAGACTGAAATATGGGCTGATGAACACTTAGGCTGTTTCCAAATCTTAGCTAGAGTGAATTGTGCTGCTATGAACATAGGGTGTATATATACTTTCTAATTTGTGTGTCTTGCTTCTTGGCATATATTCCTAGAAGTGGGATCACTGGGTCATACCGGCGTTCCTTTTTTTTTTTTTTTAGGAAACTCTATACTGTTCTCCACAGTGACTGCACCAGTCTGCATTCCCACCAGCAGTGCACGAGGGTTCCTTTTTCTCTGCATCCTCGCCAGCACTAGTCAGTTGTTGATTTGTTAATGGTAGCCATTCTGACAGGTGTGAGATGCTACTGCATTGTCATTTTGATTTGCATCTCTCTGATGATTAGTGACTTTGAGCATGTCTTCATATATCTCTTGGCCTTCCTTTTCTCTTCTTTTGAACAGTAGTTAGGTCAGTTGCTGATTTTTTTATTGGGTTGTTTATCTTCTTTTTGTTAAGTTGTATGAGTTCCCTGTAAATGTTGGAGATTAAACTCTTATTGTTGATATCATTGGCAAATACGTTCTCCCATGCAGTGGCTTTCTTGTTCTTTCATGGATTGTTTACTTTGCTGTGAAAAGCTTTTTATTTTGATGGAGTCCCATTTGTTTATTTTCTCTTTAGTTTCTATTGCCATAGGAGTAGTATCAGTGAAGAAATTGTTTCAGCATATGTTTGAGATTTCTCTGCCTATGGATTCCTCTAGTATTTTTATGGTTTCCCATCTTATGTTTAAGTCCTTTATCTAGTGTGAGTTTATTTTTTGGATGGTGTAAGTTGGTGGTCTAGTTTCATTTTTTGCATGCATGTGTCCAATAGTCCCAATACCATTTGTTTGAAGAGATTGTCGTGACTCCATTGTATGTTTATGCCTCTTTTGTCAAATATTAATTGAGCATAGTAATTTGAATCAGTTTCTGGGTTCTCTATTCTATTCCATTGATCTAAATGTCTGTTCTTGTGCCAGTATCAGGCAGTTTTGAGAACACTGGCTTTGAAAAACTGCTTGATATCTGGCATTGAGATCCCACCTACTTGGTTCTTCTTCCTGAGGATTGCTGTAGCTATTCAGGGTCTTATTTATTCCAGGTGAATTTTTGGAAAGTTCATTCTAGGTCTGTGAAATATGTCGTTGGTATTTTAATGGGAAGTGCATTGAATTTATAGATTGCTTTGGGTAGTATAGACATTTTGATGATGTTGATTCTACCAATCCATGAATATGGCATGTTCTTCAATCTGTTTATGTCTTCTATCTCTTTTTTCAGTGTTCTGTAGTTTTCTGCATATAGTTCTTTTACCTCCTTAGTTAAGTTTATTCCTATGAATCTTAATATTTTTGGTGTGATGGTAAAAGGGATTGCTTTTTTAGTCTCTCTGTAAGTTCATCATTGATGTACAGAAATACCAATGATTTCTTGGTGTTAATTTTGTATCCTGCTATATTAACAAACTCATTTATTAAGTTTAATAATTTTTTGATGGAGTCTTTTGAATTTTTTATGTACAGTATCATGTCATCTGCAAATACAGACAGTTTTACTTCTTCTTTTCCAATTTGGAGGCTTTTTATTTTTTCTTCTTGTCTGATTGCAATCGCTAGTACTTTCAGCACTATGTTGAACAGGAGTGGTGAGAGTGGACATGCCTGTCTTGTTCCTTTTCCAGGTTTGTCTAGTCTGTTAGAATAGAATTGTTCATAGTTATTTTTTTAAAAACAATTTTTATATTTCTGTGGGGTCTGTTGTTATTTTGCCTCTCTCATTTCTGATTTTGTTTATTTGGTTCCAGTCTCTTTGCTTCTTGGTGAGCCTGGCTAGAGGTTCATCAATCTTATTTATCCTTTCCAAGAACCAGCTCTTGTTTTCATATATCTTTTGTATTATTATTATTATTATTATTATTATTATTATTATTATTGGTTTCTATGTCATTCATTTCTGCTGTGACCTTTATTATCTCCTTCCTTCTGATCACTGTGGGCTTTTCTTGTTGCTCTCTTGCTAATTCTTTGAGTTGTTGAGTTAGATGATTTATTACTATTTTTCTTGTTTTTTGTTTTTGTTTTTAGGTAGGTCTGTAGAGCTATGAACTTTCCTCTCAGAACTGCTTTCATTATGTCCCAAAGCAATTGCATTGTTGTGTTTTTATTGTAATTATTCTCCAGGATGATTTTAATTTCTTCTTTGATCTCATTGATAACCCAATCATTGTTTAATAGCATGCTATTCAGCTTCCAAGTGTTTGAATTTTTTGGAATGTTTTTATTGTAGTTTATTTGTAATATTATGCCATGTGGTCTGAGAAAATGCTTGATATGATTTCAATCTTTTTGAATTTGCTTGTGACCCAATATGTGGTCTATTTTTGAAAATGTCCCATGTGCACTTGAGAAGAACGTATATTCTGTGGCTTTGGAGTGAAATGCTCTGAAGATGTCAATTAGGATTTAGTGAGTCATTTAGGATTTCTGTGTCTTTGCTGATTTTTTGTCTAGAGGACTTATCCATTGTTGTCAGTGGTATATTAAAGCCCCCTACTATGATTGTATTGTTGTGGATCTCTCCCTTGATATCTTCCAGGAGTTTTTATGTATTCAGGTGCTCCTGCATTGGGTGCATATATATATGTTTAACAGGGTTATATCCTGTTGTTGTATAGATGCCTTTATTATTATGAAGTGACTTTCCTTATCTCTTGTGATGGCCTTTACTTTGAGGTTTATTTTGTCAGATACAAGTACTGCTACCTAAGTTTTTTTTTTTTTCATTTTCATTTGCCTGAAAGATGTTTTTTCACCCCTTCACTTTCAATCTGTATGAGTCCCTTTTTCTGAAGTGGGTCTCTTGTAGACAGCAAAAATATGGGTATTCATTTTTATCTATTCAGCCACTTGATGTATTTTGAATGGAGCATTTAGTCCATTTACATTTAAAGTTATTATTGAAAGGTACATGTTTGTAGCCATTTTTATTTTTTGTGCCTGTGTTCCTTCTTACTGTTTTATTTATTCTTTTTACACAAATTCCTTTATCATTTCTTGCATTGCTGGCTTGGTAGTGATAAACTCCCTTAGTGTTGTTTTTTTTTTTTTTTTTTGTCTGTAAAGTTCCTTATTTCCCCTACAATTTTGAATGATAGCCTTGCTGGATAGAGTATTCTTGGATTCAGTCCCTTGATTTGCATCAGCTTATAAATTCCCTTTCATTCTTTTCTGGTCTGATGTGTTTCTGTTGAGATATCATTTAATTATCTAATGGAAGAACCCTTGTATATAACTCTCTGTCTCTCTCTTGCAGGTTTTAAGATTCTCTCTTTGTCCTGAATATTTGCCATTGTAATTATGGTGTGTGTTGGTGCAGGTCTTTTTGGGTTAATCCTGTTTGGAACTTTATGTTTGTGTAACCTTTTTCTTAGCTACATCAGGGAAGTTTTCTGACATTAGTTCTTCAAATAGGTCTTCTAACCCTTATTCCTTCTCCTGTTGCTCTGGCACCCCTATTATTCATATTTTTATTTGTTTCATGTTGTCCCATAATTCTCTTAGGCTCTCCTCCTGTCTTTTAATTTTTTTCTCTAATTGAATTCAGTTTGGCTGTGTTTTGCTTCCCTGTCTTCTAATTTGCTAATTTGGCCCTCCACTTCTCCTAGTCTACTGTTGAAACTTTCCATGGTGTTTTTGTTTGTTTGTTTGTTTTAAAATATATTTTATTGATTTCTTGCAGAGATGAAAGGAGAGGGATAGAGAGCTAGAAACATCGATGAGAGAGAGACATTGATCAGCTGCCTCTTGCACGTTTCCTCCCCCCCCCCCCCGGGGATGTGCCCGAAACCAAGGTACATGCCCCTGACTGGAATCAAACCTGGGATCTTCCAGTTCGCAGGCTGATGCTCCATCCACTGAGCCAAACCTGTCCTGGCACCATGGTGTTTTTTTTATTGCAACTATATCACTCTTCATTTCTTCTTGATTCTTATGTAAGTTGATGATTTTTTCATCCATTTCTTCTTGATTCTTACATAAGGTGTTGATTTTTTCTTCCATCTGGTTTATAAACTCTTTGACCCTTATTTTGAATTCTTTTTCTGACATATTGCATGCCTCTGTTACACTTAGCTACTTTTCTGCTGATTCCTTCTTTTCTCTCCTTTGGGGTATCTTTGTATACCCATTTTTCGTCTCACTGACTGATCTAGATGTCGAGCCATGCAGGGTTGCTCCTTGGGTGGTAGTGGCTTCTCTAGCTGTGGTGTTCCTCATGCAGTCATAGTAGCAGCTGCTTCTCAGTTGGCAGTGGCTCCTCTGTTGGGTGCTGTTTGCAGCAGTGGTGCCTCCTCTGGCTGGTGGGGGAGGCTGCTCATATAGCTGCTGTTCCTTGAATAAGCATGGGCTGATCTAAGGTCGCTGCTCCTCAGATGGAAATGGGTTGCTTGTGTCTGCTGCTCCTTGGATGGTGCCTGGCTGCTCACATGGCCGTTGCTCCTCAGACTGGGGCAGCCTGCTCACGTGACTGCTGTTCCTCAGATGGGATGGGCCACTTGTGATGTCACCACCCCTTCGACAGGGAAAGGTTGCTTGGAGGGCTGCTGCTCCTCGTTAGGGTGTGTGTTGCTTGTGCAGCTGCTTCTCCTTAGATTGGGGGCAGTCTGTTTGTATGGCTGCTGCTCCTCTCATGGAAGTGAGCTGTTTGTGCTGTTGTTGCTCTCTAAACAGGGACAGGCCACTCACCTGGCTCTTTCTTTTCGGACAGGTGCAGGCTGCATGTGGGTACTACTCCTTAGGCCAGTCTGTACTGCACAGGGCTGATGCTCTTTGTACGTGCTTATGTGGCTGCTGCTCCTCAGAAGGGGTTGGGCTGCTCATACAGCTGCTGCTCCTCAGATGTAGGCAGGCAGCTCGTGTGTCTGTTGCTCCTCAGAAGGGGGTGGGCTTCTCACACAGGTGCTGCTCCTCAGAGTGGGGTAGGTGGCTCACACAGCTGGTGCTCCTCAGATGGGGACAGGCAGTTTGTGTGGCTGCTGCTTCTGGGAAGGGGCCAGTCTACTCACACAACTTCTGCTCCTTGGATGGGGGCAGGCTGCTTGCACAACTGCTGCTCCTTGTTAGGAGGCTAGCTGCTCATATGGCACAGCTTCTGCTCTTCAGACAGGTGTAGGGTGTGGGCTACATGCAGCTGCTGCTCCTCATTTGTGGGTGGGTTGCTCAAGTGGCTGTTGCTTCTTGGATGGGGCAAGCTGCTTGCATGGTTGCTGCACATCAGAAGGAACTGGTATCTTACACAGCTATTGCTCATTGGACAGGGTCAGGCCACGTGAAGCTGCTGCTCCTAGGCCTGGAGCGGGTTGCTTGCAGGGCTGCTGCTCCTTGGACTAGAGTGGGCTGCTCCTGTGTCTGACGTTCATGTGGTTTTTGGCTATTTCTCATATAATATGATGACCAGAGGAAAGAGAGCTCCATGGTTGGCTAACTGAGTGGCTCAATGGTCATCAGGGTCCAATGTCCTTTCAGTCTTTTGGCTCCACCAACTCCATATGCTGGGTTGTTCTCATGATTAATTTCTCATGGTCATAGGATGGCTGTTCCAAGTGTCACAGACTCATTCAACAAGTATGTAAGGCTCAGGCCAAAGTTGTTCTATTTGCTCCAAGATCAGTTGACAAGTGATGAATACAGCACTGAAATCTGAAGGCCACACTCTTGACTCATGTCCAGCTCCTATAAGGGGACTTTTAAATATTAATAATATTTGCAAAAATAATGTCTCCTTAATTTTAAGGATCCTGCCTGTGTTACTAACATATTTACATTTTAAATAACAGGAGAAAATATAATATAATAGAAAAAAATCTATGTGTTTTGATCCCTCTCTATATTCTGTTTGTTTATTCTCTTCCCCGCTGTCTTTTACTTCTTTATGCTCCCTATAATGAATCATCATGCCTACTCAACCAAAACATGGTAATTGAGGTTTATGAATGGACAAGTAGTAGCAACTAGCAACCCTTCTACTAGTCTCCTTGGGAAATAGTCATTTAGTGAAAAGTACATGGTCTTGAAAATCAAATGAAATCAAGTTTAAGTGCAAACTTATTGAGCAATTTAATTTCTTTGTCCCTTACCTTTTGATATTTATAAAATGAGCACAACCTCCTATATTGTAAGGTTGTTTTGAGGATTAAATAAATGAATGTTCAAAAAGAATGCATCACAATACTTGCTTGACATGCAATAAATGCTGATCTCCTATCATCCTCTAATGTTGCAAACTTAGCTCTTCAAACTGGATACTCAACAATTTGCCAAGAGGGTCCAAAGTCAATGGATAAATACAATGGTCATTCTGCTGTACAGACTTTTCTAGGTGACATATAATTATATTTTAATATAAAACAATTATTCATGAATTCATTTAGTATGCAAATGTTTTTGAGCACCTTCATGTAGCAGCAGTTGCTGGGAACAAGAAATCTACACTAATAAAAGAGGAAGATGATAATAGACTGTACCTCTGCTACACCCACAGCCAATCAGTAGTGCTATGCAAATCAACCCAACAAAGATGACAGGTAAATTTGCATACCCAGGCAGCATGGGGCAGCACCGAATGCTGCAGTCTGGATCCATGCCACGATGGGGGACTGGGCAGGCAGTGGGGGGCAGCGCTTTATGCCACTGGCCAGGTCCAAGCTGCAATCGTGCTGCCTGCCAACGATCTCGTCTTGGACTATGGCAGGGAATGGAGGCAGTGCCTAACACAGTCAGCTGGATCTAAGCCTAGATGGCAGATCCAGGCAGGTGGCCTGGGGCAGCACTTGATGCCACCGGCTGGATCAAAGCCGCCATGGGGGACTGGGTAGGCAGCGGGAGCAGAGCCCTATGCCACAGGCCAGGTCCAAGCTGTGGGGACCCGGGTAGCCCCTGCCAAGGCCCCCCCATGGGATCGAGCAGAGGAAGAAAGCTGGTGGCTTAGAGGGCATTGCTCCCTCTGGAGTCCCAGCTGACAACAGATAGGAGGAAGTCCCACCCCCACAGAATCAGCTCTGGGTCACACAGCTCTCAAAGGCCTGACAGCCAGGACTCTCATTCACCTGTATTTCAGACCATGGCAGTAGAGAGGTGGGACAATGTCCAAAGAAAAACTGTTGATACAACGTAGCTCTGCAGCAGAAAGATGCTGACGTTATTGACAGATAAAGAGCAATGTGCCTTTGATCTTGAAAGAAGGCAATGCTATTGGAAAAATGTCACTCTGAAACCGAAAAACACCGGCATCATCGACAGAAAATGTCTAAAGACCATCGTGCCTTTGAAGTTGAAAGAACACAGTGGCGAAGATAGAATATGTCTAGAGAACAGTCATTAACAAGTACTAGCAATACTGGTACAAACTGCCTTCTTAGCGAAAATTGAGTACATGGGATGCAATTCTGGAACATAGTTGTGGTGGAATGACTGTTAGATGTCAATTTTGCCTATCACTAAATTTCTCTAATGAAAACCCATCTGATGGGAAATTTATTCGATGTTGTTGCAAAGGTAAAGTCTGTCCAAATGATATACATTTTCCAGATTACTTGGCATATTTAAAAAGATTATCGACAAACGAAGATTCTGACAGTAAAAATTTCATGGAAAATATTCTATCCATAAATAGTTCTTTTGTTTTTGCTTTCATGGGCACAAATGTTGCATCACCATCAGGATATGAACCATACTGTTTTAGAATACATGGACAAGTTTATTACCATACTGGAACTATATATACTTTGGATGGTGTTTCTCGGAAGTTTGCTCAACTCTGTTTTGGATACAGCCGAAGCTACAAGTAAAAGATTAGTAATGCCAGAAAACCAGGGCTGCTCAGAAAGACTCATGCTCAACATCAACAATCTCATGCATGAAGTAAATTAATTAACAAAATCGTACAAGATGATACCTGAGGTAGAAAAGGAAGCCCAGTCTGAAAGCAGCAGCAAAAGGTATAGCTCCCATGGAAGTAACTCTGACAATTAAATATGATCGTAACAGTGACCCAGTAAATATAATTTGCCCTATGTAATCAAGGTTGCTGTCATATTCAGAAACGAAGATGGAGAATCTCCTTTTGAAAGGGACTTGCTCATTCATTGTAAATTAGATCCCAATAATCCAAGTTCCACTGAAATGAAACAAATCAGTATCCTGTTTCCAACAATAGATGCAATTACATATCCTATTCTTTTTCACATGGTGAAAAAGGCTGCGGGACAGATATTGCATTAAGCCTCAGAAACAGTATAATCAACAGTAATACTAGACAAAATGTAAGGACACGAGTCACACAAATGCAGTATTATGGATTTCATCTCTCTGTGAGTGACACATTCAATCCTATTTTAAATGCAGGAAAATTAACTTAACAGTTTATTGTGGATTCATATTAAAAAATGGAGGCCAATCAATTTCATTAAAGCAAACGAATCTAAGTTGAGGTTGAAAAATATTGTGATTTGATGGGTTATCTCAAATCTAGATCTGAAAATGATAATGTGCCAATTGGTAAAATGATAATACTTCTATCATTTTTTGAGAGTACTCCCAGAAATATGTAGCAGCAATATCGGATGCTATGATAATTGTAATGAACTATGGCAAGCCAGATTTGTTTATAACCATGACATGCAACCCTAAATAGTGAGATATTACAAAAAATTTACAATGCTGGCAAAAAGTTGAAAACAGACCTGACTTGGTAGCCAGAGTTTTTAATAGTAAGCTTAATGTTCTTTTAAATGATGTATGTAAATTTCATTTATTTGGCAAAGTAATAGCTAAGATGTATGTCATTGAATTTCAGAAACACAGACTGCCTCACACTCACATATTATTGATATTAGATACTGAGTCCAAATTACATGCAGAAGATGATATAGACCATATAGTTAAGGCAGAAATTCTATGTGAGAGCAGTGTCCTCCATTTTTTCAAATTATAAAATCAAATATGTGGAATACAAACCCAAATAGTCCATGTATGGAAAATGGAAAATGTTTAAAGGGATATCCAAAAGAATTTCAAAATGTGACCATTGGATATATTGATGGATATCCCAAATACAAATGAAGTACCATTTCTATTGGAAAGAAAATTGTCGATAACTCTTGCATTGTCTCTTATAACCCATATTTGTGCCTCAAATGTAACTGTCATATAAATGTTAAAGTTTGTGTTTCTATTAGAAGAGTCAAATATCTATTTAAATACATCTATAAAGGGCATGATTTTGAAAATATTCAATTTTTTTGAAAAAAAATATTATCAATCATGAAGTACAGGACTTCATTGACTCCAGGTATGTGAGTGCTCCTGAGGCTGTTTGGAGACTTTTTGGAATGCAAATGCATGACCAATCTCATGCAATCATAAGATTAGCTATTCATTTGCCAAATGATCAGAATTTGTATTTTCATGCTCATGATTTTGCTGAAGTTTTAGATAGGGATAAAAGACATAACTCAACTTTGATGGCTTGGTTCTTATTTAATGGAGAAGACTTTGATGCACATAATTATTATTATTGGGAGATTTCAACAGCATTATGTGTGTAATAATTCTTTGTGGGTAAAATGCTGAAAGGGTGGGAATAAAGTATTAGGTAAACTGTTCAATGTGAGCTTTAGAGAACCAGGAAAATATTACCTTAGGTGTGATAAGTTTTGAGGATCTGCAAACTGTAGGAGGTGTAATTTATGATACATTTCATGGACCTGCTAAACATGGAGAATTATTACTTGATGACACTATCTGGAAAGATATGATTGATGATGCAATCATTCTTAATATGCCCAAACAACTAGGGCAACTTTTTGCATACATATGTGTTTGGATGTCCTTCTGCTGCAGACAAATTATGGGATGAGAATAAATCTCATTTTATTGAAGATTTCTGTTGGAAATTGCACTGAAAAGAAGGTGTTTGTGTGAACTGTGAAATACATGCCTTTAACAAAATTCAGGAGGTATTCACATTTCATGGAATTCAAACTTCTAAATTATCCTTTATTAATTAATGTAAATACATGTGATGAATTGTATGAGCAACAACAGGCAGAGGTTTTAATCAATTCTCTGAACAATGAATAGTTGGCAGCCTTTCATATTATAACTTCAGCCATCAAAGATTAAACTGTACATCCCAAATGGTCCAGGTGGTAGTGGAAAACTGTATAAAGTTTTAATACATTATATTAGAATTCATGATGGTATTGTTTTACCCACAGCATCTACTCTACAGGAATCGCTGCAAATTTACTTCTTGGTGGAAGGACCTTTCATTCCCAATATAAATTACCAATTCCATTAAATGAAACTTCAATTTCTAGACTTGATATAAAGAGTGAAGTTGATAAACCATTAAAAAGGCCCAACTTCTTATTATTGATGAATGCACCATGGCATCCAGTCATGCTATAAATGCAATAGACAGATTACTAAGAGAAATTATGAATTTGAATGTTGCATTTTGTGGGAAAGTTCTCTTTCTCAGGGGGGATTTTCAACAATGTCTCAGTATTGTACCGCATGCTATGCAATCGGCCATAGTACAAATCAGCCATGTGATGTTTGGAGATGTTTCAGAAAGTTGTCTCATAAAACAAATATGAGATCAGAGGATTCTGCTTAAAGCGAATGGTTAGTAAAACTTGGAGATGGCAAACTTGATAACAGTTATCATTTAGAAATAGATATTTCTGAAATCCTCCATGAGATGATTTGTAATGGGTTTATTATTGAAACGACCTTTGGGAATAGTATATCTATAGATATTATTAAAAATTATCTAAATGTGTGATTCTTTGTCCAAAAAATGAGCATGTTCAAAAATTAAATGAAGAAATTTTGGATTTACTTGATGGAGATTTTCACACCTATTTAAGTGATGATTCCATTGACTCAACAGATGAAGCTGAAAAGGAAACTTTTCCCATTGAATTTCTTAACAGTATTACACTTTTGGGAATGCCACGTCTTAAATTAAAATTGAAAGAAGTGCAATCATCATGCTATTGAGAAATCTTAATAATAAATGGGGTCTTTGTGATGGTACTAGATTTATTATCAAAAGATTACAACCTAACATTATTGAAGCTGAAATATTAACAGGATTTACAGAGGGAGAGGTTGTTCTGATTCTAAGAATTGATTCGTCTCCATCTGACACTGGCCTCCCATTTAAATTAATTAGATGACAGTTTCCTATGATGCCAGCATTTGCAATGACTATTAATAAATCACAAGGACAAACTCTAGACAGAGTAGGAATATTCTTACCTGAACCCATTTTTCACATGGTCAGTTATATGTTGCTTTCTCTCAAGTTTGAAGAGCATGTGACATTAAAGTTAAAGTTGTGAATACTTTATCCCAAGGGAAATTAGTCAAGCACTCTGAAAGTGTTTTCATTCTTAATGTGGTATACAGGGAGATATTAGAATAAGTTTAATCACTTTATCAGTCATTATTTGCATCAGTATGGTTTTTATATCATGAGTTTGTTTAATTTTGGTATTTTTTATTTATTAATAAAATTATGTATAATTTTCATATGCATTGTATTAATTTCCTTTTATCTCTCACACTTTTATTATAAAGGGCAAATAGAAATACTAAAATATTTCCTCTAATTAATTCCCTTTCAATGTGCACGAATTTCATGCACTGGGTCACTAATAACATAATAATCAAGAAATGGACCTTCTAGTCTTATGAAGGAAGGAAGAGAGGGAAATAGGGTCAAGGGATGGAAGGATGGAGGATAAATGACAAATTCTAACAAGTACTGTGAAGGAAACAAAGAGGTTTAGTGATAGAAACTTAGAGTATGGGGGTCAATCTATTTAAATTTGAGGGGATAAAGAAGCTTTTAAAAGCAGGTGGTATTTCAGCTGGATGATAAGGAAAGAGCTATACTAAGAGTTAGGGGTTAGCATCTGAAGCAGAGGGAACAGACATGCAAAAGTCATCTAAATGTTTCAGATAAAACAAATATCATATTTGCTGGTTTGGTAATTTATCTAACTCCCTATTTTCTGGGGCTCTATGGTAGATGTTTTGGAAACATTGCTCTGGAGAAGACCTTGAAAACCAACTGCAGGATATAGGAATGATAAATAAAAACCACTTTCATTTCCTCATCTATTTTTAAATTTGGCAGCTGGCAAGGGCTATAACTAAGTATTCATGATAATTTGGTACAACTCAAATATGGAGGGAAAGAATGTATTTTAACTAGTTTTATATACCTCTTAAGCTTTATGTGGTACTTGCATTTCAAGATAGAGGATCACACTAATTAAAATAAAATAAAACAAAGTTTTCTCTTGGCACACCTTGAGGCTTTCCTTGTGCACATCTGGGCATATTATCATAGGATGATAAGTTTTAAAGTCTTATTAATTAACTGTAAATTTTACTAAATATTCTAATATTGTTTGAAAAGTTCTGAATATATTGAAGAAATCTTAAAAGAAAGGATTTAAGTTTTGTGAGCTTCTTTTTTATGCGATTTTTCTTTTTATTTAATTTATTGGGCTGACACTGGTGGACAAAATTACACAGGTTTCAGGTGCCCAACTCTATAATGGCTTCATCTGTACACTTTATTGTGTGTTCACCACCCCAGCCAGATCCAGATCCATCACCATTTATTCCCCTAACACCCACTGCCCTGACCTTCCCTCCTCCTCTATCTCCTGGTTATCACCACACTGTTGTTCGTGTGCATGAACTTTTTTCTCTTTTCCTTTTTTTCAACCCCACCACCCTCCCTACCCAACCTTACCTCCAGCAGCTGTCAGCCTGCTCTCTATCTATGAGTCTGTGTATATTTTGCTTATTAATTAGATTCTACATGTGAGGGAAATCATATGGTATTTGTCTTTCTCTGACTTATTTCACATAGCATAATGCTTTCCAGGTTCACTCATGCTGTTGCAAAAGGTAAGGTTACCTTCCTTAAGTATACAGCTGAGTAGTATTCTACTGTGTAAATGTACCACAGCTCTTTTTTAAACGTTATTTTATTGTTTAAAGTATTACAAATAGTAGTACATATGTCTCCTTCCCTGCCCCCCCATTGACCTTCCCCCGGCCTTCCCTACCCCCCAGCACATGCCCTCACCCCACCCTCTAGTGCAGTGGTTCTCAACCTTCCTAATGCCACATCCCTTTAATACAGCTCCTCATGTGGTGGTGACCCCCAACCATAAAATTATTTCCGTTGCTACTTCATAACTGTAATTTTGCTACTGTTATGAACTGTAATATAAATATCTGATATGCAGGATGTATTTTCATTGTTACAAATTGAACATAATTAAAGCATAGGGATTAATCACAAAAACAATATGTAATTATATATTGTGAAATATTTCTTTCTGATTACAAATAAATGAAATTTTGTCTTGAGTCGTGGTGTAGAATGGGTAACAGTCTTAATATGACAATAGTAAACTACATTGCTACAATTTGCTACACCGAGGAGCGGTGTGTTGGTTCCTAAGACCATGGGAAATATGTGTTTTCTGATGGTCTTAGGCGACCCCTGTGAAAGGGTTGTTCGACCCCCCAAAGGGTCGCGACCCACAGGTTGAGAACCACTGCTCTAGTGTCTTGCATCTATTGGTTATGCTTATATGCATGCATATAAGTCCTTCAGTTGATCTCTTACCTCCCTCCCAAACCCTCCCTAGCCTTCTTGCTGTAATTAGACAGTCTGTTCAATGCTTCTCTGCCTCTGTATCTATCTTTTTGTTCAACAGGTTAAAATGTTATTTATTATCCATAAATAAGTGAGATCATTTGGAATTTTTCTTTCACTGCCTGGCTTATTTCACTTAGCATGATGCTCTCCAGGCCCATCCATGCTGCTGCAAATGTTAAGAATTCTTTCTTTTTTATATCAGCGTAGTATCCCACTGTGTAGATGTACCATAGTTTTCTGATCCACTCATCTGCTGATGGGCACTTAGGCTGTATCCAAATCTTAGCTATGGTGAATTGTGCTGCTATGAACATAGGGGTGCACATACCCTTCCGGATTGATATTTCTGTTTTTTTAGGATACATTCCTAGAAGTGGAATTACTGGGTCAAATGGCAGTTCTATTATTAAATTTTTGAGGAAATACCATCCCATTATCCACAGTGGCTGCAGAAATCTGCATTCCCACCAACAGTGAAGGAGGGTCCATTTTTCTCCCCACCCTCTCCAGCACTTGTCCTTTGTTGATTTGTTAATGATAGCCAGTCTGACAGGTGTGAGGTGATATCTCATTGTTTTGATTTGCATCTCTCAGATTATTAGTAACTTTGATCATGTTCTCATATGTCTCTTGGCTTTCTGAATGTACTCTTTCGAAAAGTGTCTATTTAGATCCTTTGTCCATTTTTTGATTGTACTGTTTACCATTCTTTTGTTACTTTGTATGAGTTCCCTGTAAATGTTGGTGATTTAACCCTTATCAGATATAACATTGGCAAATATGTTCTCCCATGCAGAGGGCTTTATTTTGCTGTGCATAAGATTTTTATTTTGATGTAGTTCCATTTGTTTATTTTCTCCTTAGTATCTTTTGCCCTAGGATCTGTGTCTATAAAGATATTTCTGTTACATATGTCTGCAATTTTGCTGCCTATGGAGTCTTGTAAGATTTTTATGGTTTCCTGTCTTACATTCAAGTCCTTTAGCCATTTTGAGTTTGTTTTTGCGTATGGTGTAAGTTGGTGATCCAGTTTCATTTTTTTTCCATGCATCTGAACAAATTTCCCAGAACTATTTATTAAAGAGTCTATTTTTACTCTATTGTATGCTCTTGCCTTCTTTGTCAAATATTAATTGAGTATAATGGCTTGGGTCAATTTCTGGATTCTCTATTCTGTTCCATTGGTCTATATATCTGTTCTTGTGCCAATATCAGGCAGTTTTGAAAACTGTGGGTTGGTAATATAGCTTAATATATGATATTATGATCCTTCCAACTTTGTTCTTCTTTCTTAGGATAGCTGTGGCTATTTGGGGTCTTTTTAAAATTCCAGATAAATTTGTGTAGAGTTGGTTTTAAATCTTTGAAATATGCCATTACTATTTTAATAGGTATTGCATTGAATCTATAGATTGCTTTAGGTAGTATGAACATTTTAATGATGTTGATTCTATCAATCCATGAACATGGTATATTTTTCCATTTGTTTATGTCTACCTCTATCTCTTTTTTCAATGTCCTGTAGTTTTCTGAGTACAGGTCTTTTATGTCATTAGTTAACTTTATTCTTAGGTATATTAATTCATTTGGTGCAATGGTAAATTGGATTATTTTTTTGATTTCTCTTTTGTTGAATTCATTATTGGTATATGAAAAGTTCATATATTTCTGGGTGTTAATTTTATATCCTGCTACATTGTCAAATTCATTTATTAGGTCTAGTAGCCTTTTGATAGAGTCTTTAAGGTTTTCTATGTATAGTATCATGTCATCTGTGAATAAGGACAGTTTTACTTTTTTTCAATTTGGATGCCTTTTATTTCTTCTTCTTATCTGATCACTATGGCTATTACTTCTGGTACTATGTTGAACAGGAGTGGTGAAAGTGGGCATCCTTGTCTTGTTCCCGTTCTTAGGGGAAATGAGTTTAGTTTTTTTCCATTGAGTATAATGTTTCTTGTAGGTTTGTCATACAGGGCTTTTATTATGTTTAGGTATGATCCCTCTATTCACACTTTGCTGAGAGTTTTTTATCAATAAAGGGTATTGGATTTTTTCAAATGCTTTTTCTGCATCAATTGATATGATTATGTGATTTTTTTCTCTTGTTTTTTTTCATTTGTTTGTGTGATGTATTGCATTTATTTATCTGCGGATATTGTACCACCCTTGCATCCCTGGAATAAATCTCAATTGGTTATGATGTATGATCTTTCTAATATATTGCTGAATCTGATTTGCTAGAATTTTGTAAAGGATTTAAGCATCTATGTTCACCAAGGATATTGGCCTGGCGCTCGCTCTCCCTCTCTCTCTCTCTCTCTCTCTCTCTCTCTCTCTCTCTCTCTCTCTCTCTCT
>JAAGEH010000012.1:5347822-5434251 GCA_011751065.1 Lasiurus cinereus
TCTCTCTCTCTCTCTCTCTCTCTCTCTCTCTCTCTCTCTCTCTCTCTGTTCCTCTCTTTTGTGTGGTGTCTTTATCTGGTTTTGGGATTAGAGTAATGTTGGCTTCACAGAAAGAGCTTAGAAGTATGCTTTCCTCTTGAATTTCTTGGAATAGTCTGAGGAGGACAAATTTTAGTTCATCTTTGAATGCTTGGTAGAACTTCCTGATAAAGCTATCCAGGCCAGGGCATTTGTTTGCTGGAAGATTATTGATTGTTGCTTCAATTTCTTTCGTAGTTATGGACCTATTCAGGTTTTTTCTTGTTCTTAGTTGAGTTTTGGAAGCTTATATTTTTCTAGGACTACATCAATTTCATCTAGGTTATCCATTTTTTTTGGAATAGAGTTGTTCATAGTATTTTTTTTCATAATCATTTGTATTTCTTTGGGATCAGTTGTTATTTCACTCTTTCATTTCTGATTTTGTTTATTTAGGCCCTTTCTCTTTCCTTCTTGTTGAGCCTGGCTAGAGGTTCATTAATCTTGTTTCTCCTTTCAAAGAACCAGCTCTTGGTTTTGTTGATCTTTTGGATTGTTGGGTTTTTTGTTGTTGTTGTTGTTGTTTTTTTGGTCTTTATGTTGTTTATCTCTGCTCTGATCTTTATTATTTTCTTTCTTCTGCTTATGCTGGGCTTTTCTTGTTGTTCTCTTTCTAAGCCCTTGAGTCGTATGGTTAGATAATTTATTACCATTGTTTCTTGTTTTTTGAGGTAGGTCTATAGAGCTATGAACTTCC
This sequence comes from Lasiurus cinereus, assembly GCA_011751065.1. Lineage (NCBI taxonomy): Eukaryota > Metazoa > Chordata > Mammalia > Chiroptera > Vespertilionidae > Lasiurus > Lasiurus cinereus. The sequence goes on from JAAGEH010000012.1 coordinate 5,348,598, forward strand.
CAATCAAGACTGCTTTCACTGTGTCCCATAGATTTTGGATTTTGTGTTTTCATTGTTTTTTGTTGCCATGATGCTTTTTATTTCTTCTTTAATCTCTCTGGTAAGCCAATCATTGTTTAATAGCATGCTATTTAGCTTTCAGGTGTTTGATATTTTTTTATTGTTGGTTTCTAGTTTTATGCCATTGTGACATGAGAAGATGCTAGATATGATTTCTGTCTTCTTGAATTTGAAGAGAGCTTTCCTGTGTCTTAATATGTGGTCTGTCTCTGAAAATGACACATGTGAACTTGAGAAGGCTATAAAATCTGTGGCTTTGGGGTTAAAAGATGTCAATTAATTCTATCTGATCTAGTGTGTCATTTAGGATTGATATTTCTTATCTGAGTTTTTGTTAAGAGGATTTGTCCAATGGTATTGGTGGGGTATTAAAGTCCCCTACTATAATTGTATCATTGTCAGTCTCTACCTTGATATCCTCCAGAAGATCTTTTATGTATTTGAGTGATCCTGTATTGGGTGCATATCTGTTTACCAGAGTCATTTCTTCTTGTTGAATTGCTCTTTTTAGTATTATGAAGTGACCTTCCTTATATCTTGTTATGGCCTTCACTTTGAGATATAATTTGTCAAATATAAGTATTGCTACTCCAGCTTTTCTTTCATTTCCATTCACCTGAAATACCCTTTTCTATCCCGTCACCATCAATCTGTGAGAGTCCTTTGTTCTGAGGTTGGTTTCTTATAGACAGCATATATATATGAGTCATGTGTTTTAATCCACTAAGCTAACCTATGTTTTTTGATTGGGTCATTTCATCCATTTACATTTAAAATTATTATTGATAGGTACTTGTTGGTCACCATTTTTATTTTTTATGCATGTGTTCCTTCTTCGCTTCCTATTTCTTCTTTTTACAACAGACCCTTTTGCATTTCTTTCATTGATGGTTTGATGGTGATAAACTCCCTTAGTCCTTTTTTTTGTCTGTGAAGTTCCTGATTTCACCCTTAATTTTGATTGACAGTCTTGCAGCATACAGTGTTCTTGGGTTCAGAACCTTCTTTTGTATGACTTCTATATTTCATTCCATTCCCTTCTGGCCTGATGTGTTTCTGTTGATAAATCAGTCTCTAGTCTGATAGGGATCCTTTGTAAATAACTTTCTGTTTCTCTCTGGCCACTTTAAAGAATATTTTTTGTTGTTGGTGTTTGCCACTTTCATTATAATGTGCCTTGATGTCAGTCTTTTGGGGTTCCTTTTGTTTGGGACTGTGTGAGCTTCTTCTTCCCTATATCAGGGAAATTTTCTGTCATTGTTTTTGCAAACAGGTTTTCTATTCCTTGCTCAGTTTCCTCTCCTTTCCTCGCATTATTATGCGAATGTTGTTTCATTTTGTGTTGCCCCAAAGTTCCCTTAGGCTCTCCTCTTGTTTTTTTAATTTTTTTTCTAGATGCTTCTCTGCTTGGGTATTTTTTCTACCTTGTCTTCTAGCTCACTGATGTTGTCTTCTGCTTTTTATAGTCTACTGTTGATGCTTCTATTGAGTTCTTTATGGCAATGATGTCATTTTTTCATTTCTTCTTGGTTGTTCTTCATTTCCTCTTGATTCTCACACATATTGTTGAATTTGTCTTCCAACCTTTTCAGTGACCGTATGACCATTTCTCTGAATTCTTTTATTTGACACATTGTTTTCCTCCATTTTGTATACACATTTTCTGGTGATGCCTGCTTTTCTTTCATATATGGGCTGCTTCTTTGTCTCCTCATGATCTCTCCTCTCCAAGTGTCTTGTTATGTAGCTCTTTCTCTCCACCATTGGCTTAAAGGCACAAAATACAACACATCAAGGCACAATGCACAAGGCACTGAACACAAATGTATTTATGATACTAAAACCCCAAATAAAGATGACCACCAGAGAAAAGAGAATTAAGGAATAAAAAAAAGTAGAAGAATGATATTGAGAAAAGTAAGATAGAAAAGAAAGAGAATAAAAAAGAATGGGGGAAATACTATTTATATGGAGAGAAAACCCCAATAGAACAACAACTAATAAAAAAATGCAAACAACTAACACCCAGGTATGAAAGCAAACTACAAACAACTAATAACAAGCGAGGAGAGGAAACACAAAAGCAAAAAAAAAAAAGAGGGAAACAATTACACAAACAAACAAACCAATCAAATCAACAATCAAACCAACAACAATAGGACAGAGAGAAAGAAGATTAAAATAAAATAAAAAAAATCATAAAAAATACAAACAAAAAAAGGAAGAGATAAAAATTTTGAATAGTGAAGAGAGAGAAGAGCGAAGTGTGTATGGACTTGGAGCAGGGGATTAGAAATTAGATATATAAGTAGGATGAATTTTTAGCAGGGGATAAAAAGAAGGAATAGTGAAAAGCTAAGGCAGGAATATGGTAAAAGAAACAGGACAACAAAAGGTGGAAAGTGAGGAAGAGAATGTTAGCATAAAGGTAAAGTTGATATAGAGTAAAATTATGCTAAAGGAAAAATGAAAATAAAATGTAGAACACTAATCCCAAAATAAAATAAGGAGAAAATAAAATGAAACTTTTTAAAAAATATAAAATAATAGTAGTAATAATATTGATTAAAAATAAAAATATAATAATTTAAAAGGTAATGTCAAGTGAGAAAAGAAGAAAAAATTAGTTTCTTAAGTAAAAGATAAAAAATGAAAATGTGTAGTAGTGAATGTCATTCACTTCCTCTACTGTTCTGTTTGGCACACCTGTTTCCTGTCTGGTAGTCAGGACAGTATTGAAGTTCCCTGCATTCCTCAGCTCCTGTGTTGTCAGCCAGTCTTGTTTTCAAGCAGACAGTATTTATATGTTTCTCAGCCTACCTATGGTTATATTTATACAAGAGTCAGTTTGTGATTCAACCTGTGGTTGGCAGTATCTCTGTACTGACATTCAGGGTTATAAGTCCTCTCTACCCATTATTTAGGATTTGTTTTCCCTGCTGCACTTAATACTGGTTTGGGGATATAGACTTCCCCAGAACTGGTTTTCTGATCTTTTCTCCTTGCTCTGATCCCTGGGTTCCACAAAAACAACTTTCCCTTGCAGTCTCTGAGAGTGTTTTTAATTGGTTGATCCTATGTACTGAGCTTCATAATCAAAAGCAAAGATTTACAGTAAGTGCACAGACTTGTGACTTTTTTGCCCTAGCATGTGCACAACTCTTCTCATATTTCTGTGCAGGTCTTTTCCCCTTGACATAGCACAGCCAGTTTACTGCTAAAACTTCAGGCTGCCTTTTTGTGTCCAGGCCAGATATGGGTTTATTTATAGAGCTCCCTTATGTCAGCAGCCCAGTGGACCCCATTTCTCATTCATTGACTATACTAGCCCCAATGCCTATGGATTTTGTGGGGCACAGACTTCCTCTGAACCCTGCTGCATGCATTTTTTCCTCAAGCCTAGATCACAGACATCACTGGGTGAAATCTGACCATTCTGTGAGAAGGTACAAGGCTCATCCAAGTCCATGTATTCGCACTCATTGAGACCTGGTGTTTGTGGGTTTATAGATAGTCCCTAGGAGTTGTGGTTGTAGGGTCCCTGGAGGTATCCAATTCTTCCCAAAGGTAAGGCTAGGCTTCCAATAACATCGACTCTCCCCTTCAAGATGGCACAGTCTCTGTGGCAGAGCCAGTTGCTCCAGGAGAGGTTTCAGCAGCAGTGGAGGATGCCTGATCAGGAGAGCCCAGTCTGGTAGTCCTTAATAGTCCCTTGGAATATAGCTGTCCCTCACTCATGAATTGACCTTCCACATCTATACACTCTCCTTTTGTTCTCTCACACACTATCTTGCAGCCTGCCTTCCCATCAGAAGCCATCTTTTTTCTGTACCACAGCTTTTTTGTATACTCATTTACTGATGGCCTCTTAGGATACTTTCAAATCCTGGCTATTATAAATAACACTGCAATAAATAGTGATGCAGCTAGTCTTTCAAATTAAATTTTTTGAGGTAACTACATACTGTTTTTCCCAGTGTCTACAGCAGTCATTCCCCCTAACAGTGCACAAGGATTCCCTTTTTTCCACATCCTTGCCAACACTTGTTGTTTGCTGATTTATTGATGACATTCATTCGGAAAAGTTTAAGGTAAATTCTCATTGTGGTTTTAATTTTTATTTCTCTGATGATTGGTGATGATGCACATCTTTTCAAATGTATATTGACCATTTATCTGAATGTCCTCTTCAGAGAAGTTTTAATTCAAATCCATTGCCCATTTTATTTATTTATTTATTTATTTATTTATTTATTTATTTATTTATTTAGAAAGGTCTTTTTAAGTTTTTGTGTCTCATTATAGGAATATAATACCTAATATTTGTCATCATTTGTGCATTACTTAACCTTTTTTATGTGTTTCCACTATTGATTACATTATTCTTTAAACTGCCCTCCCTCTTTTAATATATTTATTTTCTTTTAAAAATATATATATTTTATTGATTTTTTACAGAGAGGAAGGGAGCGGGATAGAGAGTTAGAAACATTGATGAGAGAGAAAAATCAATCAGCCGCCTCCTGCACGCCCCCTACTGGGGATGTGCCCGCAACCAGGTTACATGCCCTTGACCGGAATCGAACTTGGGACCTTTCAATCTACAGACCAACACTCTATCCACTGAGCCAAACCAGTTTTGGCTCTTTTTTTTTCTTTATTGATTAAAGTATTACATATGTGTCCTTATCCTTTGGCCATTTTAAATTGTGTGGGGTTTTTTTTGGGGGGGAGTGGAATTTTATATGTTTTTTATATATTTTGGATATTAATCAGTGAATATATTTGCCCATTCACTGGGTTGTCTTTTCATTTTGTTGATGGTTTTCTTTGCTGTGCAAAAATTTTTTAGTTTAATGTAGTCCTATTTGTATATTTTTATATTGTTTCCCTTGCTCAAGGATATATATCAGAGAAAATATTGCTACCAGGAATGTCTGAGATTTTACTGCCTATGTTTTTTTTTCTTGGAGTTTTATGGTTTCAGGTCTTTAATAATTCATTTTATTTATTTTTGTGTAGAGTGTAAAAAAATAGTCCAGGTTCATTTTTTGGCATATACTATTATCTGTCTGCAATACCACTTATTGAACAGGCTGTCATTTCTTCATTTTATATTCTTATTACCTTCATCATAGATTAATTTCCCATATAAGCAAGGATTTATTTCTGAATTCTCTGTTCTATACCATTGATCTCTATGGATGTTTTTTGCTGGTACCATACTGTTTGATCATAATAGCTTTGTAATATAGTTTGAAACCAGGGAGCATAATACCTCTGATTTTGTTCTTCTTTTTCAAGATTCCTTTGCTATTTATGGTCTTTCCTGGATCCATATAAGTTCATTTGTATTAGTTCTGAGAAGAATGCTATTGGTATTTTGATAAATATTGCCCTAAATCTGTGGAATGCTTTGGGTATTACAGACATTTTAATGATATTAATCATTCAAATTTTTCCACATAGTATATGCTTAAACTTATTTGTATCCTCTTCAATATCATTCTTTAATATCTTATAGTATCTAGCATATATATCTTTCATCTCCTTTGCTGAATTTATTCCTGGAAATTGTATTATTTTGGATGCAATTTTATTTTATTTTTTATGCGCCTCAGGCCACCAACACAGACATCAAGCTAGGATGAACTAAGGACTGTACATATGCCTTTCTCCTGATTGATATAAAAGCAACACCATCAATCAGGTGTTTTCTTGCCCATTGCCAGGAGGTTGGATGCAATTTTAAATGAGATTTTATTAATTTCTTCTTCTGAGTGTCTGTTATTAGTGAATAGAAATGAGATGGATTTTGCAGGAAGCCACTTCTTGCTAATACTATCATGAGAGTGCACCAAGGAATGCAGAAGGCTGATGGACCTTTAGCAGGGCTGATCCTAGGCACTGATTGTTTGTGTTGAGAAGTGGTGGCTCAAAGCAATTTTCTGACCTGAGAGCCTCCTAGTAAATGTTCATTGGACTTTAGTAATCTTTACTGATTTTTATTGACCTTAGATATGGTCTGCCTGTTACCTGTTTGCCATGCTTTACTGAAGGTAAGATGTGTATCTAAAACTGAATAAAAGCATATGGGACCTAGTTTTGGTGTGTCTCTTCAAGAAAGAGACTACACCTGACCCCCAATGCATCTAAATTCATATTCCTTGTATAGTATTTTCGTTTTTGCCTTGGTCCCTCTTTCATATACTGAATACCACTGTGAAGATTGCAGTATCTGGCACCACCAACAAGGACTGGAGAAGATTTGACTGAGAAAAAAAACTAAGTGAAAACTGAAAAGTGAAATTCACTGGAAAGGTAGGAAATCATGCACAAAGCTCATGATTTAAGTAGATGGGAACATTTTTTTAAAATATATTTTATTGATTTTTTACAGAGAGGAAGGGAGAGAGAAAGTCAGAAACATCGATGAGAGAAAGACATCGATCAGCCGCTTCCTGCACACCCCCTACTGGAGATGTGCCTGCAAGCAAGGTACATACCCTCGACCGGAATCGAACCTGGGACCTTTCAGTCCGCAAGCCGACACTCTATCCACTGAGCCAAACTGGTTTCAGCAGATGGGAACATTTTTAAAAATATATATTTTATTGATTTTTTACAGAGAGGAAGGGAGAGGGATAGAGAGTTAGAAACATCAATGAGAGAGAAACATTGATCAGCTGCATCTTGCACACCTCCTACTGGGGATGTGCCAGCAACCAAGGCACATGCCCTTCTCCAGAATTGAACCTGGGACCCTTCAGTCTGTAGGCTGATGCTGTATCCATTGAGCCAAACCAGTTAGGGCAGATGGGGATATTTTTAAATAGCCAGGTTATAATGGGGAAGAATTCAAGTAAAAGGCAAAAATATCATTGTAAACTTTTAGCTTGCATACTTAAGGATAAAGGAATTACAGTGTCAAAAGGTACTCTCTTAAATCAGGCTCAAGAAAAATGAGTACTCTTGTCATCTTTAACCATGGGCTCTTGTACAAACTGTGTTATATCCACTTCATATTGAGGATCCAAAATCTGTAACACCTAAGACCCTGGATCCTCCACTTCTAGTGTGAGAAGGCTCATCAACTAGAGAAAATTGGGCTAACAATCCTTTTACAAAAGGATTATTTAATTCTTTGTCTGAAAATTACCATATGACACCTTGGGACTGGCAGATTTTAGCTAAAACACCTTTAGACTCCAGTCAGTGCTATGGAGAGAAGAATATAAGATCTGTGAACAACAGGCTGAGATCTAGGTCACTTCTGACTGTAAGCTCCAGGCAATGTAAAACCTCTGAAATATCCATGAAAAGAACTCTAATTTATTGTCTTATCTATGTGTTATGCATGCTTTTAAATATTATATATATGAATGTCTGTTGATTGTTGTTTTATCTGTCTTTGTTGTTTGGTTTAATATGTTTATTGTTAGTCTATTAAGCATGCCTTTAACTTAATTTAATAGAAAAAAAAAACAGTAGATGGCCAGGCCATTATTAAATTTCCCCAGAAAAAAACAGAATGTGAGGGTAGGGAGAAAGAATATGAGCAGTACATGTGGCTGATAATACAGATCCTAGGAGAATTTCCTAAACAAAGGAAGGTAACTAAAAAAGGCCCAGCCCATTAATTTCTAGGTCTCTTGGTGATCCTGTAAAATGGACACCCACTCTCCGGGGCATTCTTAAAAGTCTCATTTGGCCATGTTTTTATTTCGCAATCCATCATTTGGTATTTGGATAGATGAGACATTTCTCACAATTTAGGGATATATCTGGGAGCTCTATACTCTTAAAGAGAAAAAGGCTAGTTCAAGGGGGAGGTGTCGTAACCAATTTTGGATGGCCTCTTAGCCTAAGTCCCATCTCTTCACAGATGCTATGTATTAGGCCTCAGACTGTTTGTCTTTGGAAGATGGTGAAAATGACACAAGGAAAATATACAAGCTGTGTTTGGAAACAAGATTAATGTTTCCATGATAAAGGGCAATTCTCAAATAATAATAGAACACATTCCAAGGTTGCCTCTCAGGTTTTTGGGGGCACTGCTGTTTTTATAAAGAAAAATAAAATAAAATAAAACTTTAACATTAAAGCTACTGAAAGTCAGTGAGTTATCTCTGTTACAGAATTTGCCAAGTAAAATGCTTGGGATTGTAATAATTGGCTTTAAGATTTCAAAATTGTTAAGGAAAAATATATAAAACTAAAATGAAGGGTATATGATAAATTGTTTTCAGTGGTAATTATATATGCCTAAACATCCTTTTCCAAAATCTTTGGTAACTTAAAACTTTGGACTTTGCTGAATTAAATAATAAAAATTATTAAATATCTAGGTATTTTGAAATAAAATACTGAAATATTAATCTGAGTTTGCCACATATGAAAAACCTAGAGGATAGATTTGAATCTATTAATGAAATATGTCTTATATTTTATTTGAAATGCTAGAGGCCTGGTGCATGAAAATTGATGCACTGGAGAGGGTTCCCTCAGCCCAGCGTACCCCCTCTCACAGTCAGAGAGCTTTCAGGGGCAGGAGGCAAACCAGTGATCAGGGGAAGGCGACACTTCCATCATACCTCTGCTGCCACTGCAGCACAAGGCTCAGCGGGCCCTAGTTACCTGAGCCTCAGGTGGCCCTTGGCAGCTGGCACCTCACATCCGAGGCTTGCCTGCACTTTGGGTGGCCCTGGGTAGCTAGGGAGCTGAGGAGACCAGGAGACTCTAGAGACAGGTGTGTGGAGTGGCCAGACCTGCCTGGGGGCAGGCCTGGCTGTTCCATATTCCTGCCACCCAAGCAAGGCTGAGGAGACTGGGCGCCACCATCTTGTGGCTGTGGATGCTGCCATCTTTGAGGGTGGGGAAGTCAATTAGCATATTCCTTCCTTATTGGCATATTCCCTCCTTATTGGCTGTGGGTGCCACCATCTTTGGGAGTCTCCCCAATTGGCATATTCCTTCTTTATTAGATAGGATATCCCTAACAAAATAAACACATTACTAATCTGAAAAATGCTAAGTATTTAACTTGCCACTAAAAATTTAAGGACCCTAAGGGTTAAACGTTCAAATTAAGTTGGAAGGAATTATATAGTTGTCATAATAGAATGCATGAAGTATGGAAATTCATTTTTGAGGAAAATTATTCTTGTGTTTTCTATGGAAATATTAGTAGTTCAAAATATATTATAGTCTTTAGTGTACTAAGTGTGGTAAAATTTCAACCTAGTATATAATAATTTATTGGCCTGATTAAAAAATGGGATTAATTCTATGGTCTGATCCAAATTTTTAATATTAAAACCAGATTAAATTTAATTGATGTCTTTTAGAATAATTACAGAAGTATATAAAATAATCTTTAGATTATGTATATTTGATAGTCTTTACAAGTTAAATTTTAAGACTTTAACCAAGAGATAGCTTTGGGACATTTCAAGGGCCTGAAATGATTTAAGAATTTATTCTTTCTTTTAAAAAAAATATTTTTAAGCTAAATTAGGCCAATCTAATATACTTGAAATCACGTGGGAAGCTTTGTCAAATAAAAGTTAATAACTGTGTTCTATACATATATTTTTAAAAATGTTATGGAGGTTTCAGTGTTTAAGCTTAACAAGCAGAAGTGAAATTTTAAGGCAGGAGCATACCTAATGCCTCAGTCTCCCATCCAGCCTGCTCTTCAGATTGGCTGGGAGGCAGGACAACATTTGTACTTCACAGATCAAATGTATAGATTTTATTACTTTGCTTTTTCAGTAAAGGTACTTTAATTACTTAATAAGTTAGCTTTTCACAATATAATCAAGCCAATATTTTATGAATAATTGGTCCTAGTAAAGTACAAAGTAAAATTTGCATACATATGCAAATGAACACTAGCTAAATGGAATATTATTTAAAAGTAAATTTAAGCTTAATAAGTAGAAATTTTTAAGTCTCTTCCAATATTATTTACAAAGTAAACTAAATATTATTATTCGTGCATTAAATCTCACCATTAATGGCACCATAACTAAAAGGAAAGTTACTTTTACTTGAAATGCATGCATTGCAGTATTGGCCAGCATGTCTCTCTCCTACTTGTTTTTCTGAAAAGAATCTATTTAAAGGAAAGTAAAAGTTTTTAATGTAGCAATTTATAGCAAGCCTACAGGAAAAGCAAACTTTAGCAATGTTTACCCAATTAAAAAGGAACTCCCTCACTGAGGCTTAAAAATTGCTTCAAGAAAGGTACAGACAGAAAGACTCTTTAAATGTCTAGGGCTTAATAAAAAAAAAGAATGTATTAGGCCTTAAAAGATAGAAATACCAAAGAATTGCCTTAAGACCTTAAATAACTTTTAGAAATTATTAGAGAATGTTAATTAATTAAGACTTTATCTAAAAATCTCTATAGAAGAAATGACAAATTTATCAATATACTTAGGGAATCCTAAGGAAGTTTTTATTAAGTTTGTACAAAGACCTACCAAATCAGTTTCTAATTTCATGGCTCACTTTACTCAATTAGAGAGATGGCAAATACAGCATGTAATAGCAGATTACAACTGTCTAAAAAATATAAATGCCAAGCAGTTTGGGACCACCTAGTAACCCCTATCTTCCCTAAACCAAGGACACTTAAGAGTAAATAATTTGCATTTTGCCTCCCTAGATGAGGCTTATGTCAATATACTAAAAAAGACTGATAGCAGAAATCTAATTAGTGCCATTCATTGTCCATACGCAAGGACAAATAAAGTTAAAAAATAAACCTTATTTCAGACTAATTTAAAATGGAAATTGAAATAAGTGAATATTCAAGGGAACTTAGTTGTCACCTACTAAAAAACAAATTACTACAATTAGAGATATTTAACTTCCTGAGTGACTTCAGTTATTCAGTCAAACATGATTTAATGAGAAAATTCTAATATATTAGAATGAAATAGGAAGTGTAGATTTACACTTGATATCCAATTAGGGAAAAACTCAAAGAGCATGTCACAGAACTTATACTTACATTCTCTATAAAGTTAAACAATATGATTATTCCCAAACTTTGCCAATAATCTTTTTCAAATGTTAGTAAAATGAATCACTGAAATTACATTTTCTCATTCGTTAACAAAATAGTACCATATTTTAGACTATCAACTTGAATGTTTTCTATCATATACACAAAATGTGATTCACTAATAAGTAGGTTCTTGCAATACAATAGATAATAGGTCATTAAAATATTTGCTTTATGATACAACCAATACATATAACATGTGCTTTCCTCAATTTCTAAAACAATTAGGAACTGTGGAACTTTCTTTTGCATAAAACCCTTTCCTCTTCATGAAACCCTGAGGTGAAAGGTTATCAATGTAAAAACTGTAATCACAAGTCTTCTCATTTCTGTATCAGACTATAGCTATGTTTAAAAAATTTTATAAAGAAACGTGGCAACTTATAAAACTGCTTTGTACAGTTTTAACAAAACATTCCCAGACCAACTTAGTCCAAAGGGCCTAGGATGACCCTATAAAAACAATGTCCTTTGAACACTTGTTAGTTTCGAGATTAATGCCACTTTCCAGCTCTACTGCTGTCTCTTCTGCTATTGTGGTCATGGCTCCAGCCATCACGATTCCTGTCTTCATAGAAGTAATCATCTCTGTGTCCTCTGTAATGCTGTTCACGGCTATAGTGTCTGTCTATTAGGTAGGGATGAGAACTCTGCCTAGTTTTACGCAGTGATGATGGTGTATCTTGACGCCATTGGGAACTTGAAGACTGGTTATAACTATGATTATGTGATTGAACTGATGGGGAAAATCCTGATTGATCAAGATGTGGAGAACCAAATTTCCCACCATATGGCATTTGTCTCAAAACGTTGTTCATCACTGCTTGTTTCTGAAAATTTTCTGGAGAAGAGAAAGATCTCTGAATTATCTGTGGTGATGGAGTCATGTTATCCATAGTTCTTTCATGTCTGTTAGGAGATGTGGAGGTAGGGCTTGAATTTCCAACATGATGCTGGGAATATGACAAACTAACATCCTGTGAGGCATGGCTACTTCCTGATCTAAACTGAATTTTGATGGGCCTTCCAAAAAGTTTTATTCCATTAAGTAGATTCATTGCATAAGGAACAGATACTTCATGTTTGAAATTCACAAATGCAAACTGCTTTGGTTTACCATCCTTATCTTTTGGAATTTTCACTTTGATCACTGGCCCAGCCTGGTGGAAAAGTTCAAAAAGGAGCTCCTCGGTCACTTTAGTTTCTAGGTTGCCCACAAAGAGAGTGCGATCCGCTTCTGCCACCGCCGCCCCCATCTTGGCGTCGACCCTTCCCGTGAGTGCGATCCTATGTATTTTTGTTGTGTCAGTTGTAACCTCTCTTATTCCTGTTTTGGCTAAGAATTTGTCAATTTGTTCATCATTTCAAAAAATCAGCTCATAGTTTTACTGATATTTTTTTATTTTATTTTATTTTTTTAATATATTTTATTGATTTTTTACAGAGAGGAAAGAAGAGGGATAGAGAGTTAGAAACATAGATGAGAGAGAAACATCTATCAGCTGCCTCCTGCATGCCTCCTACTGGGGATGTGCCGGAAACCAAGGTACATGCCCTTGACTGGAATCAAACCTGAGACCTTTCAGTCTGCAGGCCGATGCTCTCTATCCACTGAGCCAAACCGGTTTCGGCTAGTTTTATTGATATTTTTATTGAAAATTTTAGTCTCTATTTGTTTATTTCTTCTCTGATTTTTTTTCAATTATTTTGGTTTTGCTTGTTTATTTTTTCTATAATCTTTAGGTGTAAAGTTAAGTTGTTTATTTGGGATTTTTCTTGTTTCTTGAGGTAGGCCTGTGAGTAAGTACATTGTAGTACCCTATTGGTTCTCTTATTCTGGGTAGGGCTGCCTGGTATGTGTAAGCAAGGCACATTCTGTTGATTTTATTGACTATTATAATAGACGAGTCTAGACCAGAGCACTTTGTAAACTGGGCATGCTTCAGTGGCATCCTGCTGGTTCTGCTCTTCCTCCTAGAGAAGTAGCTAATAGGGTGTATATAGTAATAACCTGATTCATGCATGCTTCAGTGCCCTGTTGGACCTGCTGCTCAAGCTTCAGATGAAAGGGCTCTGTTTGCTCCCACTATGGGTTACCCTCTTGCTCTTGCTGGAGCTACTAGCATTAGGAGAAGTTGGAGGAGATGCACTATGGCAGTCCTGGAGGTTGGCAAGAGCACCTGAATAGAACTCCTCCCTGCATTATTCAAGTGCAAGAGGAGAATAAACAATGGTACTCACTAGTTCCACTGATTCTGGAAGATCCCCTCAGATTTTTAAAAACCCGTTTGGCTTAGTAGATAGAGCATCGGTCTGTGGACTTAAGGGTCCCAGGTTCGATTTTGATCAAGGGCATGTACCTTGGTCGCAGGCACATCCCCAGTAGGGGGTGTGCAGGAGGCAGCTGATCAATGTTTCTAACTCTCTCTTCCTCTCCCTTCCTCTCTGTAAAAAATCAATATATTAAAAAAGAAGAGAGAGCTCTTGCAATGCCCCAACCTTCTTTATGCTGTCTTTCTTTTGTCTTTTTTTGTACAGAAGCTCTTTAGTTGTCCCCAATTTCTCACTCAGGAGGAATTGCTCTAAATATAGTTGTCCCTTTGGTGTATTCATGGGAAAGCACAAGCCCTACATTTTCTTACACTGTCATTTTGGATGCTCCTCATAGCACACAAAGTATTGAGTATTGTTTGTGTATTGTTTTGCTTCTGTTCTTCAAAATTGTTTTTCCATCATATAATTTTAAAGTTGATTATTTGAAAATATATATGGACCACAACAGTGTTATCTAATAGAAATTTAATACAAGCCACATATACAAGCCAAATATGTAATTTAAAATCTATTAATCTCATTAAAGAAAGTTAAAAAGTCAGATTAAATTAATTAAATAACATTTTATTTAGCCATTATCTACAAAATATCACTTCAGCATAAAATTAAAATTTTTAATGAAATGTTTTACTTTTTTACATTAAGTATTGAAAATCTGAGTAGTATTTCTCACTTGCAAAATCTCAATTTAGATTAGTAACATTGCTAGTCACATATGGCTAGTGACTACCATTTTGGATAACACAGATTATAATATTTTTTGTAAGTTACTCTGTGATTTCCTGTTTTATATAATCCTGTGAATAACAATATTGGGTAAATCAATTTCAATTAAGGACACATCACAGAATAGCTAATACAAATCAGAAAGCCACCAGTGTGACTTAGTGTCTTTTCCTTCATCATTTTAATTTGAAATATTTGTAGGGATTGTTGCTTACTTAAAGGATTTATTGAAAGCACTTTTACTTTACATTGGAGTCCAAAATATTTTTATGTTTTGTATTTTCTAACACAAAACTAAAGAACATTGTTATTTCTGGAGACAGAACAGATGAGTATTGGAGAGAAAGAGACCTGAGTCTAGGCCCCTCTCATTTGCTAGCAAATGGCAAGTTACTGAAGTAAGCCTCATTTTACTCTGTGAATATACATACAACATACCTATTTGACATATTACTATGGGAGTTTTATGAGATAATAGATGGAAATTTCTGATTATGAGGCCTTTGTGTGCTTAATTCATGGTGGCTATTGCTTATATTAATAATAATAATTTTAATAATAAATAGTTCTATACAAATTTCTCATAATCACCTTTATATACAACTTATTATATTTACTAACTACCCAAATGATGAATGAAAAAGCATTTTAATGGTGAATTCAATGCCATAAACTGAGAGTAGAGAAAGAAGCTAAAGTCTTCTAACTTTTAAGATATCAAAGCTCATTGTTTATGTGTTATCCTGGATAAGTATCCTGTTTTCTTGGGTAAAAAATATGAAAAGTGTTTTGTTACTGTGACCCACTTAATAGAATCAATATTTCACAAAAAGTTTTATAACATATAAGTACACTCTATTTACTATTCTGAAAGGAAAATTATAGAAAGAACATATATATATCATATCATATCAAAAACCAATATATTGCCTAAATATAATAAATGAAATGAAAAGTAATTTATAATTAAAAGGTTATATATGTAATGTGAGATAATTATGAAATAGCTCAATGCTTATAATGAACAGTTTTGGATTTAAAAGTAGAAAGGATATGAGAAATCTTTTGATTATATTATATAGATTATAAAGAAATGAAGAAATTGAAATTACTGGAATAAAAAGTGAAGGTTGGGATGAGTAATAACAAATAGTCTTATAAGTGTGTGGTTAAAGGCAGAAGGAAATAACTTTAATTAGAGTTTAGCTTTCAAGACAAATTGTCAAATGTTTATGGGGACAAAATGAGATAATTTCATTTCTTGCAAATGAGTTTAGCTTTATGTATGTAGATTGTAACAATAATTAATTCTCTGTATCATAACATGGGATAGGAACCCAAAACATACCTCCTTTCTTGACATTCCACCACATGTCAATGTGTACAGTTTCTCATATTTAAAAATATATTAGGTATAATTTCCTTCCATAAGCACCAGAAAGTTGAGGATAGATTAAAAAAATAAACTGTTCTACAATATATAAGGTAGGTATATTGCTGGAAAATTCACTGTGTATTCAAATCATGTAAAAACTACTTTCTGTTTGTGTGTAAAATGGAATTGAGGTTTAGTCTCAGAGAAACTCAGATAATAACTTATGTGGCAGAAAACTTGAAGATCATGTTTAATACAAACCAGTTCTTTACTGTGCATGCTTACCCAGGGCTTTCAGGATAGTCACAAAATTCTAGCAGAAGCCTTTAACCATTGCAGTAAACTAAAATGCACTTCCCTCATTTTTTACCCCAAGATGCCTTCTAGAAGGTATAAGATCTCCATTGAGAACCACTGGCTTAGAGAGAAAGAACACCTTGCATTTGAGACTTTCCATACACATGCACTGATCTAGTAGCATGATGTGAGGTTGGGGTACTGTCTGGAACTGGACCAAGTGCACATTTTCTAACTGTTTCTTCAATGATGTGGTGCTAAACTTGGAGTGCCAGTTCTGATAGTCCAGAGACATTTTAATGTTTGCTGGGAACTCTACTTGTTGGTGGCTTTGAAAGAATCTCTTTCCAAGTAGGAAGCATAGACAAGGCTTCACGCTGCCCACACTACTCATAACAAACAAACAAACAAACAAACAAAAACACTGAATAATGTTTAGTTTATATTCCATTTGAAATTACATTTATGGTGGTTTTCTTTTTCACTGAGCTCTTGTAAAAAGAAAAACTGCAAATTTTGTTCATCTTTTGAGAGTTTTAATGAAATTTAAAGGCTTCTATTATCTATATCAACTCCAAAACTCACATCAAAATCAATTGGTAATTTAAATTAACAAACTCTCAGACTCAGAAAAGATTGTAATTCATCGTTAAATGTCATCTTCCAATTGTGAAAGCAAACTGATTTCTTTCTGGAAATTCACTAAAGGCAAGCTTGCCCAACTATCTATTTTGGGTACCATTGCAAGGTTTCTGAATAAGTAGAGCTATATAATAACATATAACATAAATTTAGATTTTACTTGTAAAAATACATTCCCACTGCTTATCACATTTTTTTGATAAGCAATAGCATGTTCCCTGTCACCCATGCAATAAAATCCAGAAAACTTACATGGCCATCAAAGTTCCAAAGTAGCCTAACTGCCCGTATCCCCAGCCCTTCTCTGGCCACCTACACTTCACTTCTCACAGGTATCACTCAGATTAGATGGAGGAGACTCTGGACTGGTCTTCAAAACACTATTTAGTCATTTAACTCAGTCAAATGTTTTTATAAGTATAGAACAGCTAGAATAAACTGCAGTAATGTACATAGAATGCTTAGCACATATCCTGAAACACAATAGGTGCTCCAAAAGCGTTAGTTCTTTATCTTCCCTTTTAAGGCCTTTATCTCATAATCTATAAATACACACTGTCTTTAAGACCAGCTCAAATTCCAAATCTGTGTAAATTTCCCTTGAGATCTCAGCTGGAAGTACTCATTTATTTACAGATAAAGAAAATCGGTGCAGAAAAATTAACTAGCTCAGGCCTTCATACTGGTAGGTGGTAGAGCATAGATTCTAACAGATTCTAGGTTGGTTTTAGAGTCTTTGCTTTTGTTTTAACATAACATAGATTTTTAAAAATCAAATTTATTTATTGAGTGTAACTTATGTGTCATACAATTGACCCATTTAAAGTATACATTTTAATGGTTTTTAGTATATTCACAGATTTGTGCAACCATCACCATAACAATTTGAGAACATTTTCATTACTCCAAACAGAAACAATACACACATTATCAGTCATTTCTTATTTATCCCTCAATCCTATCCTCTTATCTCTTGGCCACCACTAATTTACTTTCTCTCTATGGATGTGCCCATTCAAGACATTTCATGTAAATGGGATCATAGGATACTTGTTTTATTGTGCTTGGTTGGTCTCACCATAGTGCTTTCAAGGTTTATTCATGTTGTAGAATAAATATATCAGTACTTCATTTTTATTTATTGATTAATAATATTCCATTATATGGACATATTACATTCAGTAATCTAGTCATCAGTTTATGGATATTTGAATTTTTCCTGCTTATTGACTATTATGACCAATGTTATTATAAATATCTATTACATGTTTTTGTATGAATATATGTTTTTATTTCTTTTGGGTACAAACTTGGAACTCCTGGGTCATATGCTAACTCTGCATTAAATTTTTTTAAGAACTGCTGCATCATTTTAAATTTCTACCAACAATGTATAAGGATTCCAATTTCTCTACATCATTTTAACACTTACCTGTATTTTTCATTATAGCCATCCTATTGGGTATAAAATAGTATCTGATTATGGTTTTGATTTGCACTTCCTTAATGACTAATGATGTTGAGCACCTTTGACTGTGTCTGTTGGCCATTTATCTACACTAATAAAAGAGAAAGATGCAAATTGACCATACCTTTGTGACACCCACCAGCCAATCAGGAGTGAGTATGCAAATTAACCCAACAAAGATGGTGGGTTAATTTACGTACACAGACACCAAGTGACTGGGGGCAGGATGCTTGCGGCATCACCATGGTTTTCCACACCACCTCAGCTACTCTGGGCCTCTGGGCAGTGTGGGAAGGAGGAAAGGCAGCTTCAGGCTGGAATGAAGGCAGAAAAGTGCACTGAGTCAGAGCAAAGGCGATGCCAGCAGCCAGGGGAAGGAAGACCCATTCTTGCACAAATCTTCATGCATCTAGCCTATAGTGTGTGTGTGTATTTCCTTGAAAAAATGTTGGTTAAATCTCTTTTTAAGGATTTAAAAAAGAACAGTTTTAAATTGGATTATATATCTTCTTAAAGTGCTGAGTTGTAGGAATTTTTGTGTATTCTTATATACAAATCTTTATCAGATACATAATTTGAAAACATTTTCACCTATCCTGTGGGGTTGTCTTCTAACTTTTTTGATGATGTACTTTGAAATGCAAATTTTAAAAATTTGATGGATACCAAATTCTTCTTTTATTCCAATGTTGTTTATGTTGTGTCTAAAAAGGCTTAGCTTAACTCAATCCAAGGTCATAAAGATTTACTCCTATGTTTTCTTCTAAATGTCTTGTAGTGTTAGCACTCCACTTATGTCTGTGATCACAGGCAATTAAGTTTTGTGTGTGGTCTAATGAAGGAGTCTGACTTTATTTTTTTTTTCATGTCTATATCCAGTGTTCCAGCATCACTTGTTGAAAAACTATCCTTTACTTCCTCTAAATTGACAGCTTTGTTGGAAAAGAGCTTTTGTATTTAATTTTAGTACTCCCTGCTGATCAGATCCCTTCATCCTCATTTTCTTCCTTAACCACACCAGGCTCTTTCATTGTTCATTGCTTTCCCATACCCTCCCAGTCTGTCTTGAATATAGTTCCGTGTCTTGTCTGCCTATCAAATTCTTAACTATTAAGACCAATTCAGATAGAATCTACATGGTCTAGTTTTTGTGGCTTAACCTCCATTTTTTAGTCTCTTTAATTTAATTAATTAATTAATTAATTAATTAATTAATTAATTTATTTATTGCTTTCCACACTACTTAATGACAATTTCCCTTCTTTTTTAAAAAAACTCTCATTTTCTTTCTCTCATCACCTGGCACACTGTGCTGGACACTATAGTTATAAATCTGTTGAATTGAATCAATGAAAATGGCCTTGGCTAGGAATTTTAGGGCTATAAGAAATCCAGCAAGATACTAAAGAAATCAAGTATTTAATAAATATAAAAGGTAATAAAAATGAAAGCTGCAATCCACAGTGAAAACATTATCATTTTCTCATGCTTCTGATAAATTTCCTGCAGACTTATTAATGCTATATCACTACTAAGGATGGAGAAAGCTAGTGAAAATTTTAAAGACCAATAAAATATTTTGTGAGCTAATACATGTTCTAATGTATGTTGTAGACTGTATTACTAAGATTACTTTAAAATCAATTTTGTTACTGCATCTCTCTTGTTTAATTTTTACATCATATTTAAAGAGATTAAGAATGTTTTAGTTGTCAATCCATAGCCACTTTCAATGCATGTGCTTTTGGCCTTTATTTTTTTAAAAAGTTAATTTATAAAGGTGTTTATGAAATGAACATTCTATACAGTTGTCTGAAACTGAGGTCTGTGGAATGCTGTAGCAAATAACAGAAAATACTAAAATTAAAAGAAGATACTTTTTCAAAGCTAATCCTAACAATAACAACAACAAAAAACTAAATAGAATATTTTATTTCTTCTTGTAAAATTTTTCTTTAATTAATGGTTTTCAAATTAGGAAATAATAAATATTTACTTGTAAAGCCCTATGAAATAATTTAAAGACATTTAAGTAAAAGCAACTGTGTGGTGATTGCAGGGTTGGGGAGTGGAGAAGGAAGAAGGCATAGAGGAGATAAGTGATGTTTGAGAAAATAAAATAAAACATTTCAAAATATATATATATATATATATATAAAGAAGTTAATCATTTCTGTCTTATTCCTGCTGCCACTGCTAAGCATCACTTTTAATAGTAAAGTTTTGTTAACAACATTCTCTTTTCTTTACAAACATTTACATAGCTATAACTATGTGCCATGTATCTATTGCTGTGGAATAAATTACCCCAAAGGAGGCAGGGTGGGGTTATTGGTAGCTATATTTGCTGGCAGTCTACCCCAGCATTCATGCCTAGAGCTTGGCTGCTTTGTTTGTTTGTTTGTCATTTGGTCTAAATGAAATGGAAGCATACTAATATCCTATCTAACAAAAGAGAAATACACAAATTAAACACCACTTTGCTACACCCACAAACCACACCCACCAGCCAACCAGAAGCAAGTATGTAAATCAATCCAACCAAGATGACTATGGCCATGGAGTGAGCAAAAAGTTTGGGTTTCCCCAGTAATGGAGGAAGCTAAGCTTTCCATTTACCCTGGCCAGCTTAGGCCTCCACTCAAGGCCACAAAGTCTCAATTATAGAAGATAAATAAATCCTAGATCCCAGGGCCTTTGCTTGGGTTGCTGGGGGTGTGGTTGGCCTGAAAACCACTACAGGAGCTTTGCCCAGGCCATCCCACACCCCAAGGTAGACCATCATTCCAACACACAAGATGGCTGCCCCCATGTGGACACAAGATGGCCACCACAAGATGGCCAGCAAGGGAGGGCAGTTGAGAGGGTCTAGACCTGCAAGGGAGGGCAGTTGGGGGGGGGACCCAGGCCTGCAGGGGAGAGCAGTTGGGGTTGACCAGGCCAGCAGGGGAGGGCAATTAGGGGCAAACAGGCTGTCAGGGGAGCAGTTAGGCATCAATCAGGTTGGCAGGCAAGTGGTTAGGGGATGATATGGCTGGCATGCAGAAGCAGTTAGGAGAAATCAGGAATGCAGGCAGGCAAGTGGTTGGGAGCCAGCAATCCTGGATTGTGAGAGGGATGTCCGACTGCCCTTTTAGGTCTGATCCCAGTAGGAGTCCCAGATTGGAGGGGGTGCAGACTGGGCTGAGGGATACAGTCCCCCCACCCCACTGTGCATTAATTTTGTGCACCAGGCCTCTAGTATTAGTATAAAACTCTTCCTCTTAATATAGACATACTTATGAATCATAAATATCTAATTCTAGCTATCTTTCTCTAGTTTTTATACATATTACCCACACATATATGTATGATACTAGTGAACTTTTCTCATTTTTATTACATTTTAATGATCCCTTTCTTCTTGCACACACACCCAATTAGTATTGTCTCTACCTCACCTACATAACATAACTCATGCTGATAACTGATCTGTTTCTTTCCAGACTTTTAAAATAAATTGTTTGTGTAATTTTTTGCAACTTTTCACCCTTATTAAAAAAATTGTCATTGAAACTCCAACCATATTAACTAAGAGGGAGAAATGGAGAAAGGGAGTAAGAGAGAGAGAAGAAAGAGAAGAAAGAGAAAGAGAAAGAATATTTTTGTTTCCTTCCTCCTCTCTACTTGCCTATTAATTAATTTTCCTTCCTTTCCTTTTAAGATAATCTTTTTATATTGAGATAATTATGGATTCATATACAATCATAATGAGTAATATAGAGCAGTCCCATGAACCCTTTATCAAGTTTCTCCTAATGATAATATATTACAAAATAATATATTACAATATTATGGCCAGGATATTGACATTGATAAAGACAGAAAATATTTTCATCACCACAAGTATCATTCATGATCTTTTTATAGCTACACACATTTCTCTCCCTGGCAACCACTAACTTTTCTTTTTCTCTTTTCTATAATTTTGTCATTTCAATAATGTTATTTAAGTGGATTCATACGATATGGAATCTTTTCAGATTGACTCTTTTCACTCAGCATAGTTGTCTAAAAATTCATCTGGGTTGTTTGGAAATAGTTCATTTCCTTTTCTTGTTGATTAGTATTTTTTAATATGGGTTTACTAGTTTGCTTAATCATTCACCCAATGAAGGTAATCTGGGTTGTTTCCACTTTGCATCTATTATGAATAACACTGCTATAAATATTTTTGGACAGGTTTTGTGTAAACATAAGTTTTACTTCTCTGGCTAAGTGCTCAGGAGGACAACTGGTGGGTTGTACAATAGTTCTAAGTTTAAATTTTTAAAGAAACAGCCAAAATGTTTTTGAGATTGGCTATACTATTTTGTATTCTCACCAGCAAAGTATGCATGTTGCAGTTTCTTTCTATCCTCACTAGCATTTGGCAGTGTCATTTTTTAGAAACCATTTTTTATAGGTGTGTTGTGATATTTTTCTGTGATTTTAATATGTACTTCTCTAATGACTAGTGATGTTGAAATTTTTTTAATGTTCTTATTCATCATTTGTATATACGTTTTGAAGCTTTTTAATTGTTGTTTTACATGTATATATATCTTCACATTGCCCTCCCCCCACTGACTCTCATGTATACCCTAACCCCCCAGTGTCTTGTGTACATTGGTTATTCTTATATGCATGCATACTAGTCCTTTGGTTGCTCTCTTATCTACCCCACCTCTCCCTAACCTTCCCGCTGTAATTTGACAGTCTGTTTGATGCTTTACTGCCTCTCTTTAATGAAATGTATTTTCATGTTTGTTTGATTTTTGCCATTTCCTTTCTTAATTGTTGAGTTTTGAGTACTCTTTATGTATTCTAGATACTAGTCCTTTGTCATATATGTGGTTTGAAAAATATTTTCTCCCAGTTTGTAGATGGCCACTTTTTTCCTCTTCACATGAACATCACAGAGAACATTTTTTTTTATCTCAATGAGTTTTGTAAATTTTCATACTTTCCAATAAGTAATTTTGTTTTATTGATTTTCTTTATTATTTTTAGAATAATTATTTGCTGATTTTTTAAAATATATTTTATTGATTTTTTACAGAGAGGAAGAGAGAGGGATAGAGTTAGAAACATCGATGAGAGAGAGAGATCGATCAGCCACCTCCTGCACACCTCCTACTGGGGATGTGCCTGCAACCAAGGTACATGCCCTTGACTGGAACTGAACCCAGGACCCCTCAGTCCGCAGACCGACGCTCTATCCACTGAGCCAAACCGGTTTCGGCGATTTGCTGATTTTTTAAATTTCCTTCCTTCTACATACTTAGAGCTTATTTTGTTCCATTATTTTCTAGATTCTTGAAATGGGGTCTTAGATAATTAAATTTGAGACTCTTCCTCTTTTTAAATATACATTTGATGCTATAATTTTCTTACTAGCTTTATCTCATACATTTTGAGATGTTGAATTTTCATTAAATTGAATGTATTATTTTCCTTCACACTTCCTCTTTGCTGGATTATTTAGTAGTGATTTATTTTTCCTATTATTTGGAGATTTTTCTGTTAGTTGACTGCTAATGATTTCTAGTTTGATTTCATTGTTGTCAGAGAACAAATTTATACTAATTATTTTAATATCCTGTCTTACTGCATTTTCTTTCTTTTCCTTTTTATTGCATTTATTGGGGTGATACTGATTAACAAAATTGTAGAGGTTTCAGGTTCGCAATTCCACAATACACTGGATTATATTTTTACCACTCAAAGTCAAGTCTCTTTCCATAAATATTTATTACCCCCATACCCTCCTCCACCTCCCCTACCCCAAACTGACCTCTCCCTAATAATCACCACACTGTTATCCATGTTCATGAGTATTTTTTTGTTTTTCTTTTTTGCTCAATGCCTACACACCCAACCCAGCCCCCAACATGCCTGCTGTCTTTGAGTCTGTTTGCAATTTGCTTGTTAGTTTTTTTTGTTTTGTTTTTGTTTGTTTGTTTTTTTGTTTGTTTGTATTTTTGTTGTTTTTGTTCATTAGATATGAGTGAAATCATGGAATATGCTTCCTCTGACTGGCTTATTTCAATAAACATAATGTTCTCCAGGACTATCCATGCTGTCACCAAGGGTAAAAGTTTCATTCTTCTTTATGGCAGAGTAGTATTCCATTGTGCAAATATACTACAGCTTTTTTTAAAATTCTCATAATATGCTTTAACTTAATATATACAAACTACATTTTTATATGGATTCAATGCAAAAGCTAGCTAATGGAATATTTTGCCTTCTTTTTATTTTTTATTTTCCTTTTAAATTCTTTATTGTTTAAAGTTTTACATAAGTCCCCTTTCCCCCCATTGACATCTCCTCAGCCACCTCCACCCCACAGCACATGCCCACACCCTTTTACTGTCTGTACCATTGTTTATGCTTACATACATGAATGCAATTCCTTTGGTTGATCTCTTACCCCTCAATTTCCCCTGACATCCTTCTTAGGTTGGACAGACTGTTCAATGCTTCTATGACTCTGGCTCTATTTTTGTTCATCAGTTTATCTTGTTTATTATATATGAGTGATATCATATGATATATATCTTTCTCCAACTGGCTTATTTCACTTAGCATAATGCTTTCCAGGTCCACCCATGCTGTTGCAAATGGTAAGAGTTCCTTCTTTTTTATTGTAGTGTAGTACTCCATTGTGTAGATATACCACAGTTTTTTAATCTACTTATTTGCTGAAGGTAACTTAGGGTGTTTCCAAATATTAGCTATTATAAATTGTTCTGATATGAACATAGGGGTATATATATCCTTTCTGATTGGTGTTTGTGATTTCTTGGGTTATGTTCCTAGCAGTGGGATTACTGGGTCTAATAGAAATTCCATTTTTAATTTTTTGAGGAAACTCCATATTGTTTTCCACATTTGCTGCATTAGTCTGCATTCCCACCAGCAATGCACAAGGGCTCCTTTTTCTCCATATGTTTGCCAGCAATTGTGCTTTGTTGATTGTTAATGATAGTCATTCTGAAAGGTGTGAGATGGTACCTCAGTACTGTTTTTATTTGCATTACTCAGATGATTTGTGACTCAGCATTTTTTTTTCATTTGTCTCTTGGCCTTGTGTATGTCCTATTTTGAAAGTGTCTATTTAGGTCCTTTGCTCATTTTTTGATTGGATTATTTATCTTTTTTTGTTACATTGTATGAGTTCCCTGTAAATTGTGGAGATTAAACCCTTATTGGATAACATTGGTAAATATGTTGTCCCATGCAGTGGGCTTTTGTGTATATTTGTTGATGGTTTCTTTTCCTGGGCAGAAGCTTTTTATTTTCATGTATCCCATTTGTTTATTTTATCCTTAATTTCCATTGTCCTAGGAGATGTATCAGTAAAGATATTGCTATGACATATATCTGCTATTTTGCTATCTATGGATTCTTCTAAGAGTTTTTATGTTTTCCCATCTTACTTTTAAGTCCTTTAGTTATTTTGAGTTTATTTTTGTATATGGTGAAAGTTAGTAGTCTAGTTTCAGTTTTTTGCATGTATCTGTCTATTTTCCCCAACACCCTTTATTGAAGAGACTGTCTTAACTCACTGTATCCTCTTGTCTCCTTTGTGAAATATTAATTGAGCATAATGGCTTGGGTTGATTTCTGAGTTCTCTGTTCTATTCCATTGGTGTATATGTCTGTTCTTGTGCCAGAACCAGGCAATTTTGAGAACAGTGGCTTTGTAATATAGTTTGATATATGGTATTGTGATCCCTCCAACTTTGTTCTTTCTTAGTATTGCTGTGGATACTTGAGGCTTCTTTTTTTATTCCATATGAATTTTTGGAGAGTTTGTTCTAGGTCTGAGAAATATGCTGTTGGCATTTTAATGGGATTTCATCTATAGATTGCTTTAGTAGTTATGGACATTTTAATGATCTTAATTCTACCAATCCATGAAGACAATATATTCTTCCATTTGTTTATATCTTCCTCTATGTCTTTTTCAATGTCCTATAATTTTCTTAGTATAGGTCTTTACCTCCTCAGTTAATTTTATTCCTAGAAATCTTAATTTCTTTGGTACAATAATAAATAGGATTTTTTTAAAGTTATTCTTTCTGTGAGTTCATTATCTATACTGACCTATACTAATAAAAGCCTAAGTGGCCCTTGTGACCTTGCTCAATGGCTTCACGTCATCACAATATGACTGCCACAAAGATGGCTGCCACAAGATGTCCACCACAAGATATCCACCACAAACTGGCCAGCAGGGGAGAGCAGTTTGGGGTGACCAGACCTGCAGTGAAGGGCAGTTTGGGGCAATTGGGCTGGCAAGGTAGCAGGCATCAATCAGGCTGGCAGAGGAGCGGTTAGGAAGCAATGAGTTGGCAGGCAGAAGCAATTAGGGGAAAATCATGCAGGCAGGCAGGAGAGTGGATAAGAGCCAGCAATCCCTGATTGTGAAAGGAATCCCAGATTGGAGAAGGTGCAGGATGGGCACACCCCTACCTCCCCTGCACAAATTTTGTGCGCCAGTCCTCTAATTGATGTATAAAAATGACATAGATTTCTGGGTGTTATGTTTGTATGCTACTACATTGCCAAATTCATTTATTAAGTCAAGTAGTTTTTTGATGGAGTCTGTAGGGTTTTTTATCTACAGTATCATGTCATCTGCAAATAATGACCATTTTACTTCTTCTTTTCAAATTTGGAAACCTTTTATTTATTTATTTATTTATTTATTTATTTTGTCTGATAGCAATGGCTAGCACTTTCAATAGTATGTCAAATAGGAGTGGTGAAAATGGGCATTCCTGTCTTATTCCTGTTCTTAGGAGAATTGGTTTTAGTTTTTTCCCAATTGAGTATGATGTTGGCTGTAGGTTGGTCATATAAAGCTTTTATTATGTTGAGGTATGACCCCTCTATTCCAACTTTGCTGAGACTTTTTATCAGGAAAGAGTGTTGGATTTTGGTCAAATACTTTTTCTGCAAAAATTGGTATGATCATGAGACTTCTGTTTTTCATTTTGTTTATGTGATATATCATATTTATTTATTTGTAGCTATTGTATTAGCCTTACATCCCTGGAATACATCCCACTTGGTCATGGAATATGAACTTTCAAATGTAACTCTGGATCCAAATTGCTAGAATTTTGTTGGGGATTTTTAGCATCTATGTGCATCAGGGATATTGACCTATAATTCTCTTCCTCTGTAGTGTCTTTACCTGGTTTTGGAATTAGAGTAATGGTGGCTTCATAGAAAGAACTTGGAATTGTGCCTCCTCTTGAATTTTTTGAAATAGTCTGAGAAGGATAGGTTTTAATTCTTTGAATGTTTGATAAAACTCCACTTTGAAGCCATCCAGTTCAGGGCTTTTGTTTGCTGGAAGTCCTTTAATTACTATTTCAATTTCATCAGTAGTTATCAGTCTGATCAATTCTTATTTATTCTTCCTGAGTTTTGGATGCTTATATTTTTCTAGGATTTTGTCCATTTTATCTATGTTTTCCAATTTGTTGGAATAGAGTTGTTTGTAGTATTTTTTTTTTTTGGTAATCTTCTGTATATCTGTGCTGTCAGTTGTTACTTCACCTCTTACATTTCTGATTTTATTTATTTGGGTCCTCTCTCTTTGTTTCTTACTTAGCCTGGCTAGAGGTTCATCAATCTCATTTATCCTTTCGAAGAACCAACTCTTGCTTTTATTAATCTTTTGTAATTTTTTGTCTCTATATCATTTATTTTCACTCTGATCTTTATTATTTTCTACCTTCTGCTTACTCTGGGCTTTTCTTATTGCTTTTTTTCTAACTCTTTGAGTTGTAGGGTTAGGTAATTTATTAGCATGTTTTCTTTCTTTGTTTGTTTGTTTGTTTGTTTGTTGTTGTTTTGAGGTAGTCTTGTAGAGCTATGAACTCCCCTCTCAAGACAATTTTCACTGTGTTCCATAGATTTCGGATTGGTATCTTTTCATTGTCATTTGTTTCAAGGATGCTTTATATTTCTTATTTGATCTCTTTGGTAACCCAGTCATTGCTCAATAGCAACCTATTTAATCTTCAAGTGTTTTATTTTTTTCATTGTTTTTACTATAGTTTATTTCTAATTTTATGCCATTGTGATCTAAGAAGATGTTTGATATTATTTCTATCTTCTTGAATTTGAAGAGACTTTGGCTGTGTCCCAATATGTGGGCTCTTTTTGAAAATGTCCTATGTGCACTTGAGAAGGATATATGTGCTGTATCTTTGGGGTGATATGTTCTGAAGATGTCAATTAGTTCCATCTGATCTAATGATTAATTTAGGAATACTGTTTCTTTGCTGATTTTTGTTTACAGGATTAATCCAGTGTTATCAATGAGGTATTAAAGTCCCCTACTATGATTGTATTGCTGTCAGTATTTCTTTTGATATCATCCAGAAGTTTTTTTATGCATTTGGGTGCTCCTATATTGGGTGCATATGTGTTTACCAGAGTTGTATCTTCTTGTTGAATTGCTTCCTTTAGTATTATGAGGTGGCTTTCCTTATCTCTTGTTTGGCCTCAATTTGAGATCTAATTTTTTAGATATAAGTATTGCTACTCCAGCTTTTTTCTCATTTCCATTTGCCTGTAAAATGTTTTCCCATCCCTTCACTATCAGTCTATGTGAGTCCTTTTTTCTGAGGTGGGTCTCTTGTAGACAGCAAAGATGTGGGTCATGTTTTCTTATCCATTCAGATACTCTATGTCTTTTGATTGAAGCATTTCATTCATTTACATTTAAGGTTATTATTGATAGGTACTTGTTTTTCACAATTTTTATTCTTTATGCCAGTTTTATTCCTTTCCTTTCTGTTTCTTCTTTTTATAGCAGTCCGTTTAGCATTTCTTGCATTGTTGGCTTGGTGTTAATAAACTCCCTTAGCCTTTTCTTTTCTGTGAAGCTCCTCATTTCACCTTTGATTTTGAATGATAGCCTTGCTGGGTATAGTATTCTTGGATTCAGTTCCTTGTTTTGCATCACTTTGTATATTTCATTGCATTCCCTTCTGGACTGTTATGTTTCTTTTGAGAAATAAGTTGATAGTATAATGGGATATCTCTTGTAGGTAACTCTCTGGCAGCCTTTAAGATTTTTACTTTGGCCCTAACTGGTTTGGCTCAGTGGACAGAGCTGTGGACTGCAGAGTCCCAGGTTAGTTCCCAGTCAAGGGCATGTACCTTGGTTGTGGGCACATCCCCAGTGGGTAGTGTGCAGGAGGCAGTTGATCGGTGTTTCTCTCTCATCAATGTCTCTAAATATCTATCCCTCTCCCTTCCTCTCTGTAAAAAATCAATAAAATATATTTAAAAAAATATTTTTACTTTGTTGTTGAGGTTTGCCACTTTATTATGCCTTGGTATCAATCTTTTTGGGTTCATCGTCTTTGGGATTCTGTGTGCCTCTTGGACTTGTGTGGCTTTTTTATTCTCAACAGCAAGGAAGTTTTCTGTCATTATTTATTCAAACAGGTTTTCTACTTCTTGCTCCACTTCCTTTTCTTATGGTACCCCTATTGTATGCATCTTGTTTTGTTTTGTGTTATTCCAAATCTCCTTTGGACCTTCCTCTGCTTTTTATATTTTCTTTCCAGTTGCTGCTATGCTTGGGTGGTTTTCTTCTACCTTGTCTTCAAAATTGCTGATGAGGTTTTCAGCTTCTTCTAGTTTACTTTTGAAATCTTCCATTGTGTTCTTAATTGCAGTTATGTCATTCTTCATTTCTTATTGATTTTTCTTAATTTCCTCTTGATTCTTACACATGTTGAATTTGTCTTCCATTCTTTTCAGTGTCCTTATAATCATTGTTCTGAATTCTTTTTTTGATAAATTGCTTGCCTTCATTTCAGTTATTTCCTTTCTGATAACTCATTTTCTTTACAATGGGAGTTGTTTGTCTCTGCTTTTTGCTGTTCCTTTGTGATTATTTTTATGTATTAGTTGAAACTGCTATGCCACCCAGATTTTTTTTAAATATATTTTATTGATTTTTTTTACAGAGAGGAAGGGAGAAGGATAGAGAGTCAGAAACATCGATGAGAGAGACATCAATCAGCCACCTCCTGCACACCCCCCAAGGGAGATGTGCCCGCAACCAGGATACATGCCCTTGATCGGAATCAAACCTGGGACCTTTCAGTCCGCAGGCCCATGCTTTATCCACTGAGCCACACCGGTCTTGGTGCCACCCAGATTTTTTTAGTTTGTCTTATATAGTAGATATTTTTTGGGACCCAGTGGTGCAATCTCACTGGTCTTCTGGGCTGGGTATTCTTGGGATGATCCTTACTTGGGATATTTGGTTTCTCTTAGTCTAGTTCGGTTTTTAGTGTTATTGTCCCTTTTATGAATGGAGTCTCCTATCAGGGTGTCTGGTTATGTGGCTCACTCTCTACCACTTTCACTGAAGATCATAAAATACAACTCAACAAGACACAACACAAAAGGAACAAAATACAATGTACTCGTAACACCAGTAACTCCAATATAAGTGACCACCAAAGAAATGAGGTTTAGGAGAGAGAAAAGAGAGCAAAAAATGGTATAAAAAATAAAAAAGGCAAGAGAGAATAGAAAAAGAAGAAAAAATATATATGAAGAGAAAACACCACAGAACAAACAGATAAACCAAAAATTGAAAATAACAAACATCCAGAAAAAAAGGTGGTTCAGAATCTGTAGAGGCAGAGCTTATATACAGATAGTATGGTTAAGAAATTGAATGATTAGTCAGGGTGGGGTGGGGGGTTCTTGGTTCAGTATAGAGGAGGTAGAAAGAAAATGAGTGGATAACCCAAGAAACTAGAAACACCAATCAGAAAGAATTTAAACACCCCTAAGTTCATAGCAGCACAATTTATAATATCTAAGATTTGGAAACAGTCTAAGTGCCCATCAGCAGATGAGTGGAATAGAAAATTGTGGGACATCTACACAGTGGAATACTATGCTGCTGTAGAAAGGAAGGAACTCCTACCATTTGCAACAGCATTGATAGATCTGGATAGTATTATTCTAACTGAAGTAAGTCAGTCAGAAAAAGATAAATATCACATGATCTCACTCATTTGCATAGTATAATGAACAACATGAACTGATGAACAAAAACAGATCTAGAGACAGAGAAGCATCAATTAGATATCAAAACTCAAAGCGAGAGAAGGGGTCAGGGGGTAAGATGAACCAAAAGACTGGTATGCATGC
Organism: Lasiurus cinereus; assembly: GCA_011751065.1. Classification (NCBI taxonomy): domain Eukaryota; kingdom Metazoa; phylum Chordata; class Mammalia; order Chiroptera; family Vespertilionidae; genus Lasiurus; species Lasiurus cinereus. The sequence continues at coordinate 5,379,807 of JAAGEH010000012.1, forward strand.
ATATACACATAACCAATGGAAAGAGACAGCAGGGGGGGTGAGGGCATGTATGAAAGTGGGGTGGGGGAGCAATGGGGGGATCTGGACGCATATGTAATACTGTAATCAATTTAAAAAATGAAAAAAAGAATAGTAAGAAGTAATATTAAAAATAAAATAACAATCCTATATAATAAAGAGGTGATATTCAAATTGGCTGTTGCACAAGATGCCTCCCCTATGTGGTCACAAGATGGCTGCCACAAAATGGCTAGCAGGGGAGGGCAGTTGTGGAATATCAGGCCAGCAGGGGAAGATACTTAGGGGCAACCAAGCCAGCAGGGCAGGACAGTTGGGGGTGATCAGGCTAGCAGGGGAGGGCAGTTAGAGGTGACCAAGCTGGTAGGGGATGGCAGTTGGGGGCAATTAGGCCTGCAGGGGAGAGCAGTTAGGGGCAACTAGGCCAGCAGGAGAGGGAAGTTGGGGCAATTGGGCTAGCAGGGGAGCAGTTAGGCATTGATCAGGCTGGAAAAGGAGTGGTTAGGGGGTGATCAGGCTGGCAGGCAGAAGCAGTTAGGAGCAATCAGGCAGGCAGGCAGGTGAACAGTTGGGATCCAGGAGTTCTGGATTGTGAGAGGGATCCCAGATTAGGGAGAGTTCAGACTGGGCTGAGGGACACCCCTCTCCAAAGCACGAATTTTGTGCACTAGGCCTCTAGTAAAAAAAATAAAATAAAAATAAAAACAGGTTGAAGATAAAAATAATGCAAACAAATGTATTTTATTTTTTAATTATTAAAATTTTAAAATATATTTTATTGATTTTTTACAGAGAAGAAGGGAGAGAGATAGAGAGTTAGAAACATCTATGAAAGAGAAACATGGGTCAGCTGTCTCTTGCACATCCCCTACTGGGGATGTGTCCACAACCAAGGTACATGTCCTTGGCTGGAATCAAACTTGGGACCCTTCAGTCCATAGGCTGATGCACTATCCACTGAGCCAAACCGGTTTGGGCAACACATTTTATTTTTAAACAAAGAAAATAAAAAAATAAGTAAATAAGAGATAAATAAAATAATGAAGTCTTATTTGTTTCACTCAAGTTTTAATGTCCCATGAGGACTTGTTTAAAATCCCACTCTTTTGTTCTGTCTGCCATTTCTCAGTTTCTTGTTAAGTAGTAAGCACCATGTTGAAGTTCCAAGCAGTCCACCACTCTTCTGTTTGTATCTATATCCACAGCCTTGACTGCAAGCAGGTGAAACCAATCTGCACAGCTTGCGGCACCATGCAGCTCGGGCAGTTCTTCAAGCTACCCCTCTGGGCTCAGCCTCTCATGGATGTGGACTTTGATATAGAATCCCCTGCTAGCAGCAGCTCTTGGACTTCCTTTCCACAGTTCGATGTTACTCTTGTCCCCAAGGAACATGGCCCTGATGCTGTGCAACTTCCTTCTGACCCTCTGAATTTGGAGGTCTTGTGACTCTCTCCAGCCCAGATCTCCAGTTCTACTATTCTCCAGGCATCCTCTGCCCTTCCCAGCTGCAAATTGTCTCACCATCTGTGTCTACTTTGCCAATTCAGGGTGCATGTTATTCAATTTAGATGATCCTTCTATCTGCTCCTGGATAAGGTTTGGGACATCTCTGCCTGTTTGGCTGCCATTTTTCTCTATCTTCTGTATCACAGGTTTAAAATATAAATAAATATAAATATATATATTTATCTATTGATGGTCTCTTGGGATGCTTCCAAATCTTGGCTATTGTAAATAACACTGTAATACACACAGGGTTCATATATGTCTTTGAATTAGTGTTTCATGTTTCTTTGGATAAATTCCCAGAAGTAGAATAGCTGGGTCATAAGTCAGTCCCATTTTAAATGTTTTGAGGAAACTCCATACTGTTTTCCACAGTGGCTGCATCAATCTACATTCCTACTAACAGTGCACGAGGGTTCCCCTTTCTCCACATCCTCACCAACACTTGCGGTTCATTGATTTATTGTAGATAGCCATTCTGACAGGCATAAGATGAAATCTCATTGTGGTTTTAACTTGCATTTATCTGATGATTAGTTACATTGAGCATCTTTTCATATGTTTATCTCCCGTGGTTAAATTGGACTGTTTGTTTATATGGCATAGTGTTTTATAAGTTCTTTGTATATCTTGGTTACTAACCTCTTAGCAGATATATCATTGGTGAATATGTTCTCCCAGTCATATGGGAGTTTTAATTTTGTTGATAGTCTCCTTTGCTATGCAAAATATTTTTAGTTTGATATAGTTCCATTTGTTTCTTTTTTTATTTTTTTCCCCTTTGCCCAAGCACATATATCAGTAAATAATAATGCTCCAAAGAATGTCTGATTTTACTGCCTATGCTTTCTTCTAGGATTTATATGGTTTTGAGTCTCATATTTAAGTCTTTAATCCATTTTGAGTTTATTCTGTGTGTGGTGTAAGAAGGTTGTTTAGTTTTATTTCATTGCACATATCTGTCCAATTTTCCCAACATCATTATTACTCAGGGATTGCAGAAATAACTGAGTACATTATGATTTGGCTGAAATGGTTTAAATGTGTTTCACTTTTCTTTTCTTCTTTTTTTTTACAATTTTTTTATTGTGTTACATGTATGCATATTTTCCCATTGCCACCCCCCTCCCAGGCATACCCTAACCCCTCAGTGTCTTGTGTTCATTGGTTATGCTTATATGCATGCATACAAGTCCTTTGGTTGATCTCTTATCTACTCCACCTCTCCTTAACCTTCCTGCTCTACAATGACAGTCTATTTGATGCTTTACCGCTTCTGTATCAATCCTTTTTGTTCATCAGCTTATAATGTTCTTTATTATCCACAAACGAGTGAGATCATGTGTGTTTCTCCTTCAGTTGACTGGCTTATTTCACTTAGCATAAGGCTCTCCAATTCCATCCAGGTTGCTGCAAATGGTAAGAATTCCTTCTTTTTTATGGCAGCACAGAATTCCATTGTGTAGATGTACCACAGTTTTCTGATCCACTCATCTGCTGACGGGTACCTAGGCTGTTTCCAAATTGTAGCTATTATAAATTGTGCTGCTATGAACATAGGGGTGCCTAAATCCTTTCTGATTGGTGTTTCTAATTTCTTAGGATATATTTCTAAGAGTGAGATTGATGGGTCAAATGGGAGATCCATTTTTAGTTTTTTGAGGAAACTCCATACTGTTCTCCACAGTGGCTGCACCAGTCTGCATTCCCACCAACAATGCACAAGGGTTCCTTTTTATCAGCATGCTCGCCAACACTTGTCATTTGTTGATGACTGCCATTCTGACAGGTTTGAGATGGTATCGCATTGTCATTTCGATTTGCATCTCTCGGATAATTAGTGACTTTGAACATGTTTTCATGTGTCTCTTGGCCTTCCTTCTGTTGTCCTTCGAAAGGTTCTATTTAGGTCTGTTGCCCATTTTTTTATTGGATCATTTATCTTCCTTTTATTAAATTGTATAAGTTGGCTGTAGATGTTGAAGATTAAACCTTGATTAGTGATAACATTTGCAAATATGTTCTCCCATGCAGTGGGCTCTTGTTTTGTTGATGGTTTCTTTTGCTGTGCAAAAGCTTTTTATTTTGATGTAGTCCCATTTGTTTATTTTCTCTTTAGCTTCCATTGCCCTTGGAGCAGTATCAGTGAAGAAGTTCTTTTGGCATATGTCTGATATTGTGCTGTCTGTCGATTCCTCTAGTATTTTTATGGTTTCCCATCTTATCTTTAAGTCCTCTATCCATTTGGAGTATATTTTTGTATATGGTGTAAGTTGGTGGTCTAGAAGTATTAGCCATTGCAATTAGACAAGAAGAAGAAATAAAAGGCATCCAAATTGGAAAAGAAGAAATAAAGTTGTCCTTATTTGTAGATGACATGATACTGTATATAAAAAACCCGAAGGACTCCATCCAAAAACTAATAGACTTAATAAATGAATTTGGCAATGTAGTAGGATACAAAATTAATGCCAAGAAATCTATGGCATTTCTATACGCTAATAGTGAAATTATAGAAAGAGAGACTATAAAAGCAATCCTATTTACCATCGCACCAAAAAAAAAAATTAAGATACGTAGAATTAAACCTAACTAAAAAGGTAAAAGACCTATATGCAGAAAACTACAGGACACTGAAAAAAGAGATAGAGGAAGATGTAAACAGATGGAAGAGTATACCATGCTCATAGATTGGGAGAATCAACATCATTAAAAAATGTCCATACTACCCAAAGCAATCTATAGATTCAATGCACTACCCATTAAAATACCAACGACATATTTCACAGACCTAGAGAGAACTCTCCAAAGTTTCATCTGGAGCAAAAAAAGACCCTGAATAGCCGCAGCAATCCTGAGAAAGAAGAATAAAGTAGGTGGGATCTCAATACCAGATTTCAAGCTATATTACAAAGCAACTGTTCTCAAAACAGCCTGGTATTGCCACAAGAACAGACATATAGACCAATGGAATAGAATAGAGAATCCAGATATCTACCCAAACCACTATGCTCAATTAATATTTGACAAAGGAGGCATGAACATACAATGGAGCCAAGACAGCCTCTTCAATAAATGGTGTTGGGTAAATTGGACCAATACATGTGTTTCACTTTTTTAGAATAAGTGTTCTGTTAAGTTTTGATAGTCTTCATCAAATTTTAATGACTTTTTTCTTACCTTATCTATAATTACTATTTAATGGCTACATATTCTCATTTTATCAGATAATATTTCATATCTATTCGTATATTAACATTTTTCTCTTTAGTTAGTTGGCTTTATAATTCTTAAATTTTTATATTCTAATTTAAACCATTTCTGGACACCTTAGGAATAATTTCATTGGTCATAATGTAATATAATTATTAATAGATGCCCAGTGCATGAAATTTGTGCAACAGGGGGTGTCCTCACCCCAATCTGCACCCTCTCCAATCTGGGTCTCCTTGAGGAATGTCCAACTACCCGTTTTGGCCCAATCCCACAGGGCAATTGGACATCCCTCTCACAATCCAGGACTGCTGTCCCGTAACCACTTGCCTGCCTCTGTCTGGGTGCCCATAACTGGTTCTGCCTGCCAGCCTGATCACCCCTAAACACTCCTTTGTCAGCCTGATTGATGCCTAAATGTTCCCTGGCTAGCTCGATTGTCTCTACCTGCCCTCCCCTGCTGGCCTGGTTCCCCCAACTGCTTTCCACTACAGGCCTATGTCTCTCCCAACTGTCCTCTACTGTAAGCCTCCTTAACTTCCCTCCGCTGCAGGCCTGGTCTCCCCCAACTGCCCTCCTCTATAGGCTCGGTCACCTGTAACTACCATTCCTGCTGGCCTGATCACCCACAACTGCCCTCTGCTGTAGGTCTGGTCCCCCACAACTGCCTTCCTCTGCAGGCCTGGGTCTCCCTGAACTGTCCTCCACTGCAGGCCTGGCCCTTTGACCCCCAACTGCCCTCCCCTGCAGCCCTGCCCTCCCCCCCAACTTCCCTCCTCTTCTGACCTGGTCTCCCCCAACTGCCCTCTCCTGCAGTCCTGCAGGTCTGGGTCTCCCCCAAATGCCCTCCTTTCCCGGCCTGGTCAGCTCTAACTACCCACAACTGCCACCCCCTGCAGGCCATCTTGTGGTGGTTATCTTGTGTCCACATGGGGGCAGCAATCTTTGACCACATGAAGGCAGCCATCTTGTATCTTAGAGTGATGGTCATATTACTCTTTTATTAGATAGGATTACGTTAATATTAAAATTCTTCTCCTTTTTCAAAAAATAATTTCGAACTTACAAAAAAAATGCAAAAATAGTTTAAAAAAACTCCAGTACACTATAATTGTCACTTGAACTTAGCAATTTAAAATTTTTTATTTTTTAACATTTTCCTCATTTGTTTTATTGTTTGACTTTTTCTGGTTTAACTCATCCTGTTTGTTTTTGCCAAATTAAGCAAACATTTTATTTTCTGACTTAATCATTTTTTACATGAACTTAACATTTTATTTATGCTCTTTTACATTTAAAAAAAATTTTTCTTCTATCTCTTAATAAATATTTCCTGGAAAACACTCCTTATCAGTGTCAGGAGAATCTTTACTTTTTTTCTAATAGCTATATATCACTCTATTGTAGCTGTAGACCATGGATTAAACAACCTATCTTCTATGTTTGGGACATTTAGATAATTTTGAACCTTTTTTTAAAAACAAGTCATGCTGAAATTCATAATCTTGCACATACATATTTTTGGTACTTATACAAGTGGTATTGTTTGGTCAAAAACTTGTATCCATTTTCCATCCACACTAGCCATATTTGGAAGTGTTTATGCCCCACAGCCTCACCAACTGAATATATGACCAGGCCTTTAATTTAGCTACTCTGGTAAGTGGGAAGAAATACCTTAACTTTTCATTCTCTTATTATGAGTGAAGATGAGCATCTTGTCATATGTACAATGGCTCTTTTGTATTTTAAGTTTATTTGTGAATTGTTGTTCATATCTTTTCCCCATTTTTAAATCAAGTTTTGATCTTTTACTATTTTCAAGTTTTGAAAGTTTTCTATGTATTAGGAATATTAGTACTTTATCTGTAATATATGTTGCCAATATTTTCTGTTAGTTTGTTATCTGTTTTTGTCATTATTTATGGAGATTTTGCCATGCAAACATTTGTTTTAGTTGTGATTAATTGCATGTTTGAGTTGAATTTACCAATCTTATTATATGTAGAATTTTGGTCAAAATTAGAGAGCTCTTCCCCATACCTAGGTTAAAAAATAATTCACTCATGATTATTTTTTAGTTCTTACATGATTTCCTTTAACATAAGATATTATTTTAACACTAGAGGTCCAATCCATGAAATTCATGCAAGAGGCTCGGATCTCGCAGACCAGGCTTCACCAGGAATAATATCCAGAAGGCTGTTTGGTCGTCTAATTAGCAAATTACACTTATATTATTATAGATATTTCTGAATGTTTGATAACATTTAGTTTTAGATTCTTGTACCTATATTTATTATTAGGATTAACTGCAATTTTGATATATTGAGCTTTATTTAATAAAAAGTTACTATGATTTTAAAAATGAATTAAGGTAATTTCTAACATTTTTAATTATAAAAAAATAGTTTAAATGCTATTGGAATTATCTAGTTTCATAATAAACCAGAACTTGAGAAATATTTATACAAGTTTCTCTCTTGCAGCAATAAGTATGTTTACCTTTTCTTTTTTGTTTTGGGTCTCTTAACAATTTTGATTGTCTTAAGAAATTATTCATTTTCTAAATATTTGTTAATATAAATCAATAGAGAGTTCTGCATTATCAATAGGGACCAGATATACCTTCTCTTCATATGTACTATTTAATTTATTAAGAGAGAATGCCAGAATATATTTTCTAATATGACTCCAATTTGTATTATTGTCCTCATCTGTAATTTCTATAAGATTTTACATAAGTGGATACAAACTATAGTCTTATTTGTTTTACTTTGCATAAATTTTTACTCAATAAACCAGTGGTTTTGATTTCACATAAGCATATATTTAGTATAATGTTTGCCTATGGATATTATCATATATTATAAATTCAAATTAAATTTCTAATTATCTTAGAAAGGGTAGCAAAACATTTTTAGAAAATAAAAAAATAATGTCAATAAATAAGAGCTGCTAATGTGCCTTTCTGTATTTCCCTCTTAGAGATCCAAATATATGATTGACAGAAAGTCTCAGGAAAATAATTTTATTAATCATCATTAGCATTTAGACTCAAAAAATTGTATAACTGGAAAAAAGATTAGAGATAATTAGTTCAAACTTCTTACCCTATAATGAGAAAACCAAAATTTGGGGTGACTTGCTTAGTCACCATCACACTTAAGTGGTTAGTAGTAGAACTGGACAAGAAGTGGTGTCCTTTCCTCTCACATCCTAGTCTAGTGCTCTTGCTCAGTTTCCCCTGCATGTATTTAGGGAAAGTAAATGTTGGCTTTAATGCAGATTCCTCCATACTTCTTTCAATCAAAATGAATTGGTGCACCCAGTGAGAGTATCCTGCTTGAAAGAGAGGATGCACTTGGAAATTCAGAATTAAGTTTTGTAATGAAGTTCTTTTTTCAGGATCCATTAGTAAAGCTCATAGGCCCATGAGAAGCCCAACAGAAGAAACAGATCTGTTGATCCTTGGCCACTATTACTATTCTTTTTGTTACCCATTTCTACTGGAAATTTTCCCTAAAGATTTTCAGTCCTCAGATTATCTCCAATGAGACTATTTATTTATTTAGTTAGTTAATTATCATCCCCATTTTATTTAATTTAATTTTCTTTTTTTTAATTTTTATTAATTTTTATACATATCTCCCCATTGCCCCCTTTCCTCCCAGGCATAGCCCAAACCCCTAGTGTCTATGTTCATTGGTTATGTTTATATGCATGCATACAAGTCCTTTGATTGATCTCTTATCTACCTCACCTAACTTTAATCTTCCTGCTGTAATTACCCAGTCTGTTTGAAGCTTTACTGTCTCTGTATCTATCCTTTTCTTCATCAGTTTATAATGTTCTTTATTATCCACAAATGAGTGAGATCATGTGATGCTTCTCCTTCATTGACTGGCTTATTTCACTAAGCATAAGGCTCTCCAGTTCCAACCAGGTTGCTGCAAATGGTAAGAATTCCTTCTTTTTAATGGCAGCAGAGAATTCCATTGTGTAGATGTACCACAGTTTTCTGATCCATTCATCTTCTGACAGGCACCTAGGCTGTTTCCAATTTGTAGCTATTGTAAATTGTGCTGCTATGAACATAGGGGTGCATAAATCCTTTCTGATTGGTATTTGTAATTTCTTAGGATAAATTCTTAAGAGTGGGATTACAGGGTCAAATGGGAGATCCATTTTTAGTTTTTTTGAGGAAACTCCATACTGTTCTCCACAGTGGCTGCACCAGTCTGTATTCCCACCAACAGTGCACAAGGGTTCCTTTTTCACCGCATCCTCTCCAACACTTGTCGTTTGTTGATTTGTTGATGATTGCCATTCTGACAGGTGTAAGATGGTATCGCATTGTCATTTTGATTTGCATCTCTCGGATGATTACTGACTTTGAACATGTTTTCATGTGTCTCTTGGCCTTCTCTTTGTCATCTTTTGAAAAGGTTCTATTTAGGTCCGTTGCCCATTTTTTTATTGGATCCTTCATCTTCTTTTTATTAAGTTGTATAAGTTGGCTGTAGATTTTGGAGATTAAACCTGTATCAGTGATAACAATTGCAAATATGTTCTCCCATACAGTGATCTTTCTTGTTGTTTTGTTGATGGTTTCTTTTGCTGTGCAAAAGCTTTTTATTTTGATGTAGTCCCATTTGTTTATTTTTTCTTGAGCTTCCATTGCCTTTGGAGCAGTATCAGTGAAGAACTTCTTTCGGCATATATCTGTGATTGTGCTGCCTGTGGATTTCTCTAGTATTTTTATGATTTCCCTTCTAATGTTTAAGTCCTGTATCCATTTTGAGTTTAGTTTTGTATTTGGTGTAAGATGGTGTTCCAGTTTCATTTTTTTGCATGTATCTGTCCAATTTTCCCAACACCATTTATTGAAGAGGCTATCTTGGCTCCATTGAATGTTCATGCCTCCTTTGTCAAATATTAGTTGAGCATAGTGGTTTGGGTGGATATCTGGGTTCTCTATTCTATTCCATTGGTCTATATGTCTGTTTTTGTGCAGGTACCAGGCTGTTTTGAGAACAATTGCTTTGAGTATAGCTTGAAATCTGGTATTGAAATCCCACCTACTTTATTCTTCTTTCTCAGAATTGCTGTAGCTATTCGTGGTCTTTTTTTGTTCCAGATGAATCTATGAAGAATTCTTTCTAGGTCTGTGAAATATGTCGATGGTATTTTAATGGGTAGTGCATTGAATCTGTAGATTGCTTTGGGTAGTATGGACATTTTAATGATGTTGATTCTCCCAATCCATGAGCATGGTATGCTCTTCCATCTGTTAACATCTTCCTCTATCTCTTTTTTCAGTGTCCTGTAGTTTTCTGCATACAGGTCTTTTATCTCTTTAGTTAGGTTTATTCCTAGGTATCTTAATTTTTTTGGTGCGATGGTAAACGGGATTGCTTTTTTAGTCTCTCTTTTTGTAATTTCACTATTAGTGTATAGAAATACCACAGACTTCTTAGCATTAATTTTGTATCCTGCTACATTGCCAAATTTATTAATTAAGTCAATTAGTTTTGGATTGGAGTTTTTTGGGTTTTTTATGTACAATATCATGTCATCTGCAAATAAGGAGAGCTTTATTTCTTCTTTTCCAATTTGGATGCCTTTTATTTCTTCTTCTTGTCTAATTGCAATGGCTAATACTTCCAGTACTATGTCAAGCAGGAGAGGTGAGAGTGGGCATCCCTGTCTTGTTCCTGTTCTTAGGGGAAATGGTTTTAGTTTTTGCCCATTGAGTATGATGTTAGCTGTGGGTTTATCATATATGGCTTTTATGATGTTGAAGTATGATCCTTCTATTCCCACTTTGCTGAGAGTTTGTATCAAGAAAGGGTGTTGGATTTTGTCAAATGCTTTTTCTGCATCAATTGATATGACTTTGTGATTTTTATCTCTCAATTTGTTTATGTGATGTATCACATTTCTTGATTTGTGGATATTGTACCTTCCCTGCATTCCTGGGATGAATCCTGCTTGGTCATGGTGTATGATCTTTCTGATGTACTGCTGGATCCATTTTGGTAGAACTTTGTTGAGGATTTTGGCATCTATGTTAATGAGAGATATTGGTCTATAATTCTCTTTCATTGTGTTGTCTTTATCTGGTTTTGGTATTAGGGTGATGCTGGCTTCATAGAAGGTGTTTGGTAGTGTTCCTTCTTCTTGAATGTTTTTGAATAGTCTGAGGAGGATAGGTTTTAATTCTTCCTTGAATTTTTGGTAAAACTCTCCTATGTAGCCATCTGGTCCTGGGCTTTTATTTATTGGAATCTTTTTGATTACTGCTTCAATTTCTTCCATAGTTATTGGACTATTGAGATGTTTGGCTTCCTCCTCATTGAGTTTTGGGAGGTTATATTTTTCTAGGAACATGTCCATTTCTTGCAGGTTGTCCAATTTGTTGGAATAGAGTTGTTCATAGTATTTTTTAACAATCCTTTGTATTTCCACAGGGTCTGTTGTTATTTCTCCTCTTTCATTTCTGATTTTGTTTATTTGGGTCTTTTCTCTTTGCTTCTTGGTGAGCCTGGCTAGAGATCCATCAATCTTGTTTATCCTTTCAAAGAACCAGCTCTTTGTTTTGTTGATCTTTTTAATTCTTTTTGGTCTCAAGTTGTTTATCTCCGCTCTGATCTTCACTATTTCCTTCCTTCTAAGTATAGCTTTTCTTGTTGCTCTTGTTGTAGCTCTTTGAGTTTTAGGTTTAGGTGATTTATTACCATTGTTTCCTGTTTTTTGCAGTAGGCTTGTAGGGCTATGAACATTCCTCTCAAGACTGCTTTCACTGTGTCCCATAAATTTTGTATTGTTGTGTTGTCATTGTCATTTGTTGCCATGATGTTTTTTATTTCTTCCTTGATCTCTCTGGTTACCCAGTCATTCTTTAATAGCATGCTGTTTACTCTCCATGTGTTTGATATCTTTCTATTGTTTTTACTATAGTTGATTTCCAGTTTTATGCTACTGTGGTCTGAGAAAATGCTTGATATGATTTCTATCTTCTTGAATTTGAAGAGACTTTTCTTATGACCCAACATATGATCTATCTTTGAAAATGACCCATGTGCACTAGAGAAGAATGTATATTCTGTGGCTTTGGGGTGAATTGTTCTGCAGCTGTCAATTAATTCCATCTGGTCTAGTGAGTCATTTAGGATTGATGTTTCTTTGCTGATTTTTTGTTTAGAGGATTTGTCCTGTGATGACAGTGGGGTATTAAAATCTCCTACTATAATTGTATTGCTGTCAATCTCTCCCTTAATATCCTCCAAGAGTTTTTTTTTAAATATATTTAGATTCTCCTATATTGGGTGCATATATGTTTACCAGAGTTATTTCTGCTTGTTGGATTGTTCCCTTTAGTATTATGAAATGGCCTTCTTTATCTCTTATTATGTCCTTCACTTTGAAATCTAATTTGTGAGATATAAATATTGCAACCTCAGCTTTTTTTATATTTCCATTTGCCTGAAATACCATGTTCCATCCCTTCACCCTCAATCTGTGTGCATCTCTTTTCCTGAGGTCGGTTTCTTGCAGACAGCTGATGTATGGATCATGTTTTCTTATCCAATTGGTTACCCTATGTCTTTTGATTGGAGCATTTAATCCGTTTACATTTAAAGTTATTATTGATAAGTACTTATCTGTTGCCATTTTTCGTCCTTACCCCTGAGTTCCTTCTTCGCTTCCTCTTTCTTTTTATTACTGCAGACCCTTTAACATTTCTTGCATTGCTTGTTTGTTGGTAATATATTCCCTAAGTTTTTTTTTGTCTGTGAAGCTTTTGATTTCACCTTCAATTTTGATTGAGTGTCTTGCAGGGTACAGTATTCTTGGATTCAGACCCTTCTTTTGCATGACTTTGTATATTTCATTCCATTCCCTTCTGGCCTGATGAGTTTCTGTTGAGAAGTCAGTATCTAGTCTTATGGGGCTTCCTTTGTAGGTAACTTTCTGTTTCTCTCTCACTTCTTTTAAGATTCTTATTTTGTCATTGGCGTTTGCCAATTTAATTATAATGTGCCTTGGTGTCGGTTTGTTGGAATTCAATTTGTTTGGGACTCTGTGAGCTTCTTGGATTTGTGTGGGTTTTTTCCTTCCTATATTGGGGAAATTTTTTGTCATTATTTCTTCAAACAGGTTCTCTAATTTTTATTCAGTTTCCACTTTTTCTGGAACCGTAATTATACAGATGTTGTTTTGTTTCATGTTATCCCAAAGTTCCCTTAGGCTCTCCTCTTGCTTTTTAACTTTTTTTTTAGAAGCTGTTGTACTTGGGTATTTTTTCCTACTGTGTCTTCTAGCTCACTGATGCAGTCCTCTGCTTCTTCTAGTCTACTTTTGATGCTTTCTATTGAGTTCTTTGTAGCAGTGATGTCATTTTTCATTTCTTCTTGTTTATTCTGCACCTCCTCTAGATTCTTCTGCATTTCTTCTTGCTGCTTCTTCATCTCCTCTTGGGTCTTCTTCATTTCCTCTTGGCTGTTACTCAGATTGTCGATTTTGTCTTCCACTCTTTTCATCCACCTTATGATCATTTCTCTGAACTCTTTCTCTGGCAGGCTTATTTCTGCTTCTATTTCATTTACTTCCTTTTCTGCAGAAACCTGCCTTTCTGTCTTATGTGGGCTGTTTATTTTTCTGCCCATGGTCTTTCTTCTCCAGGTGTCTGATTATGTAGTTCTCTCTCCTATGTTGCTTGAAAGGCAGAAACTACCACACGACCAGGTACAGCACACAAGGCACTGAGTATAAATGTATTCAAGATGTAAATAATCACAAATAAGGTGACCACCAATGAAAGACAAATTAGGGGTAAATAGAGAAAGAAGAAGAGGAAAATGAGGAAAAAAGGAAAGAAAGAAATGCCAAAATCAAATTGGCAGAGCGAGAAAAAAAATAAATGAACGAAAAATGAAATAAAATAAGAAAATAAAATGGAGAAGAAGGAGAAGAAAAGTGGAAGAGAAAAAAGTCAGAGAGAAAAGAAAGCGTATAAGAGAGAAAAGGGGAACAAAATATAGGTGTCAGGAGACAATTCCAATAGAACAGTCACTAACCCCAATAAAGGCCAGCAACCAGTACCTAGGGATTAATACAAACTGCAAATAGCAACTGGTATCAAGTGAGGTGAGGGAAAAGAGAGGTAGAAAACAAAGCAAGCAAAAATCAAAATAAAACAAGTAGAATAAACTAAAACAATCTCACAAAAAATTTCAAAAAATCGATATAATCACTTTTCAGGAATATAGCAACAAAAGGACATAGAGAAAAAACTACTTTTTGGCTAGTGAAGACAAGAAGAGAGAGGTTTGTGTGGACTTGTAGTAGGGGATTTGAAATTAGATATATCAATGGGGTGAAATTTTAACCAGGTAAAGTGAAAGAATAGGGAGAATTGGAAAAGGGAAAGAGAAATAAGGTGGAAAAGGAAAAGAGAAATAAGACAACAAAATGGGGAAAGTTAGGAGGAAAGTGTTGGCATAAAGGTAGAGTTGAGTTGGAGTAAAATTATGCTAAAGGAAAGATGAAAATAGAATGTAGAACTCTAATCCCGAAATAAAATAAAGAGAAAACAAAGTGACACTTGTTTTTTTCCAAAAAGGTAAAGTACTAGTACTAATTAAAAATACTAGTTTAAAACAAAAATGTAATAATTAAAAAGGTAAAATCAATTGAGGCTGAAAGAAAAAACATAGTCTTTTAATTAAAATTTTTAAAAATGAAAAGTAAAAAAAAATTTTTAAAAAAAGAAAAAAGAAAAAAAAATAGAATGGTCCTTCACTTCCACTATTATTCTGCTTGGCACTCCTGTTTCCCAGCAGGGAAGGTATTGCAGTTCCCTCTGTTCCCCTCTTGGTGTTTTAATCTCTTTATTCTTTTGTGGTTATGCGAGAGTCAATTTGTGTGGCATCCACTGGGTGGCAGTATTTCGGAATTGATCTCTGAGACAAAGCACAGGACCTCTCTAGGCTGTGCTCAGATCCTGCTACTCTGTGGTTCTCAAAGCCAGTTTTGTGGGGATTTTGCAGCCGGGACACTGTAATAACTCCCAGGCTGTTCCTCTGCCCCAGAAAAAAATGAGTTGTTTTCCAGAGCTCCCCTCTGTCAATAGCTCAGAGAGTTTGCCTCCACACTTAGGGATCATGCCCTGACCACCTCTGCGGACCTCTCCAGAGGCAGCTTTCCTGCAGCCCAGTTTCCACAGTGTGCGTGTCTCTGTTCTGAGGGGCAGGAGACCTCACCTTATCCCAGGCGAAATCTGACCCTTCTGCGCACCGTGTGTATCTCCGAATCCACCGCACAGCCTGGAAAGCCGTGCTCTGGGTCCCTGGCTGTTCCGTGGGTGCCTCCGCCAGTGGCAGCTTTCAGACCTCTGCAGACTTCCACCTCCCTCTTATCCCAGGCGAAATCTGACCTTTCCATGTGCTCTGTGGATCTCTGATTCCGCCAAGTGTCTGCGCTGATTGTAGACCGGAGTTCTGGGTCCCCGCCTGCTTGGTGGGTGCCCCAGCCGCAGGCTTCAGACCGCTGCAGACATCCACCTCCCTCTGCAAGATGGCGCGGTCTCCGCGTTTGCGCTGGTGGCTTCGGCAGACAAAAACCCTGTGGCAGTGGGGCTGCCTGGCCGGGAGAGCCCCGTCCAGCAGTCCCCCACCTTCTCCTGGAGGATAACTGACTCTTAACTTGCCAACAAACACTCCCAGTACGACTCTCAGCCGCTCTCTCTCCCTCTGCCCAGCGACAAGCTCCAGACGCATCTGTCTACTCCGCCACCATTTTCTCTCCTCTCTCTGAGACTCTTTATTTACAAAGAGCATGAGGATTGCTATCACTTGGATGACAAAATTTTGCCAGTAAGAAAATGATGGATGCATACACCTGTTGTTCCAGTGAAACCTGAAGCAAGTCTGAATTAAAGCGGACCATACAGGTGGTATTCTCAGTCATACAAGCCCGATGGAATGGCCTTGGTCATTTGCCAATGGTTTTGTACATCACCTAACAATGTAAAATGCAAAATTAGACCAAAGAGTTTTAAAGCATCAATAAGACCATCAGCTGCTTCCTGATTGAAGAATAAAGAGAATGATCAAAGTGATTTCTTCTGACACTCATAAAGACAGTGCTTTTTCTGTTTAAAACATTTTCTCTCCAAAGAATCCTATCTCTGACTATGCCTGCTGAAATCAAGTGCTCTCTTAAGTTGACCCTGAAAATATGAGACTCCTTCCACCTCTCTTGTGTTGTTTTTTTTTTTTTTCAGAATATCAATCAGTCTTGTCATTGCTTAAAATGCATGCCAGCAGAATACACTGCCAGGATATTGAGATCTTAGAGGTGTCATATGGAAAGTCACTAGCAGAAATGCACTGGGACCAGGAGCCAGGGGCTCTGGAAAGTGGACAGTAAGCTGAAATCCCAGTTTAAAGCACAGAATCTAAAGTGACTCAGTTAAGTAGGAAAGAAAATGAAAAAAAAAAAAAAGATAGCAGAGGGTGGAAACAGCCTCTGCCTGCAATCTGTCATATTCATGCTTTTATTCTGGAGGAGAGTGCTTGTTTCCACTGACAGGAGCTTACTCTGTTAGGAAATTTTCTAAAATGAATTAAGAAGTTGAGATTGTTTACTAATGTAAATTATTTTTCATAAACTAAATGATATAATAAATCTTATGACCTGTTATTTTTAAGAATTCCAATATTTTGAGTCAGATATGTTAGCTTGAAATAGATGAAGCAATAGGTGATATAGTGGTCAGAATAGTAAGTTAAAGAACTTCTCTCTGTAAAAACCTCATTAAACACTGAAAGTTTACTAGGCATTTATAATTCAGAGCAGCTGGAGTTGGGAAGGCATGGCTAGGAAGAACTGGCAAGTTTCTAGAAATAAAGAAAATGAAATTCTTCCTTTAGCTGATAACATACTGTTCTGCTGATGTTTTGGGTTGGAGCAGGGAGATGGCCAGTCTTGTGTTGAGTGCAGATTGCAATGGCTCTCTGCCAGAGGACTACTCTGTCTAAATCTAGAAAAAAGTTTGATCTGGCAGTTTGTGACTCCATTATGCCACCCTGGAAGGATAGCTGAAAAAAGAATATTGAAATTATTTTGTTGAAAGGTCTAGTTCTTTCAGTGCAAGCAGTTTAACAATCCCTCACAAGGGGTCCCCTTTTGTAGGGGAAGGCAGTCTTCCAACAAGGGGCAGGAAGTCAAGTATTCTGAGTGGGTACTGCAGATGGCGAATCCAATAACAATTCCTTCTTTGTTACTGGTGATGATTTTTGGGGTAGGAGATAAATGCTGATGGCTTCGTAAATTAGAGCCCTGGCCTTTTGGTTGGAAATGCATTTAGCATTCTAATTCCCTTGCGATATTATTCAGATCAATTAAGATGCCTCCATTTCACACTATTAACTTCTTTGCTCACAGTGAGCCTTTTGAAGAAGAGGGTGTATTGTACTGCTCTTCTCAATCTGCTCCCTGATTCTACTTCCACTTATATGACCATTAACATTTTTCATGATACCAGTGAAATGGAGATGGTAGATTATCTTAGAAGATTTTCAATAAATTAACTGACAACAACCTACCCTAGTCATATATCAGAAGCATATTTCTGTAATGAAGAGACACACAGAGTTATTGATTTTTATTAAGCTTGCATTAAGCACTTAGCAGAAGACAGTGATAAATTAATTATCACCTCAGTGTTTTTCAAATTCAACTGAAGTGGCATATTAGAGGAATTCTGAGATGCTATATCAAATATACACTACATGATGAAGGACACGGAGCAGGGAGGAGAGGAGAAAAATAAGGCTAACTGAGAAAAAAATGGGAAAAATTAAAGTGTAAGGAGTATGTGCCAGAAAAATCTATGGCTCTAATGGTTAACATTTATGTATAATATAAAAGAAAGTTGAAATTCTGGAATGTATTCCTTTCTTGGTAAGGTATTTGCGCTTTCAGTTAGGGCTGGTGAATAGAAATGACTAAATCTAATTCCCAGAAAGGTATTAGTATGTAATGTCCTGCCATGCTCTGAAATAAATTTGATTCCATTTAGTCAGGAAGGTACTATTGTTGCTGGTGAAACAGTTCTTCCATGGAGTGTCTAGAAAAGTACTTTAGGGACCCATTGGAGCTGGAGTAAAAACAAAGGACTGTCTCCAGTGTCTCATCCACGACCAAGTGACTTAGTTTTGTCCTACTATGAAAGGAGTCTAGCTCTGTCTTCACCAAACCCAGAAGAAGGACTAGAGTCCAGATATATTGTGCCATTACAGCATTAGCAGAGCATCCAAAGCTGTTGTAGTTCAGGTTAGTCAATGCCAAAGCTTAGTCCAGCTCAGTCTCTGTTCCTATCCAGCTGGCTCAGCCTCCTTCGCCCTGCACTACAGCTGGCTCTGTGCTGCTGCATCCAAGACTGTGCTTTGGAGTCAGTCCAGGCCTGCACAGCTGCCAGGGCCTCAGGGTTGCAATGACAGTGCTTGGAGTCCAACTGCTGCTGTGAAGAAAGAATGCATGCAAATGGGCAAACAAATGGTCTAAGGAAGAGCGGCCTTTGTTAAACCTTGATTATATTATCTTGGGCTTGGAAAGGAAACAGCTTTCTTTAAAACTAACCAATCTCTCTTCTGATTCTTGGCAGGCTTGTGCTGGGTCCTCTTCCTATTCAATCCAGTCTTTTCCCAGCTACATGCCCCCCCTTTTTGTAACTATTTTGGCTTCTACTCTGCATGTGCCCAGTAAAGGAATTTCCCCTTTATTGTTTTTTCCTCCTCCCCATTATTCTAACTACCAGGCTGATTCTTCCTCCCTATGGAGATGGGCAGGAAGGGGTTTAAGCCTCTTGGTGGGGATTCAGCTATCCTCTGGGGTGTCTGAAGCTGTAACTTTCAGACTTAAGCCTGATTGTATGACTTCTAGATTCAATCAGGCCCAGCCAGTCTAGCTTTCTCTTTTGTTAACTCCTAGCTGCCTACTCTAACACTATGCTAACTTTCAATGCCATAGCCAAGGGCTGAATATAGAGTGAAGAAAACTCAACTCATGTGCCAGGGTTTTACTCTGCAAAAGATAGAGAAAAGGCTGTAGAAGTATCTACCTATTCCACTCTCTGCTCTGTAAAATCAATAATTCACAGTACAATTGATCACCAAGGAAGAACATTCTATCTAATAACAGTGATATACAAATTGACCATCACTCCCAGGCACAAGATGGCTGCACCCATGTGGTCAAAGATGGCTGCCTTCTTGTGGACACAAGATGCCCAACACAAAATGGCCTGTAGAAGATGGCAGTTGTGGGCAGTTAGGGGTGACCAGGCCTGCAGAGGAGGGCATTTGGGGAGACCAGGTCTGCAGGTGAGGGCAGTTGGAGGGGACCAAGCCAGCAGAAAAGGGCAGTTGGGGGAGACCAAAATATGAGGGAAGGGCAGTTGCAAGGGGCAGGTCTGCAGGGGAGAGCAGTTGGGTGGGACCAGGACAGCAGGGGCGGGGGAGTTGGGGGGAGTCTAGGGTTGAAGGGAAGGATAGTTGGGGGGGACCAGGCCAGCAGGGAAAGGCAGTTAGGGGGAACCAGGGAGGCAGGAGAGGGCAGTTAGGGGTGACCAGGCCAGCAGTAGAGGGCAGTTAAGGGCAACCAGGATGGCAGGGAAGGGCAGTTGTGGGCAATCAGGAAAGCAGGGACGGTAGTAAGGGGTGGCCGGGCCAGCAGAGAAGTCAGTTGGGGGAGACCAGGTCAGCAGGGGAGAGGCAATTGGAGGAACCAAGGCCTGCAGGGGAGGGCAATGGGAGGAACAGGCCTGCAGGGGAGGATGATTAGGGGGAACCTAGGCTTCAGGGGAGGGCAATTGAGGTGGGGGGGGGACAACATAGCATGGGAGGGCAGTTAGGGAACCATAGCAGGGGAGCGCAGTTGGGGGACCAGGCCTGCATGGGAGGATATTGGGGGAGACCAGGGGAGGGCAATTAGTGATGACCTGGCCAGCAGGGGTGGGTTCTTAGAGGTGACAGGGCCAGCACAGGAGGGCAGTTTGTGGCAACCAGGCCTGCAGGGTAGGACAGTTAGCAGTAACCAGACTGGTAGGGGAGGGCAGTTATGGTGACCAGGCCAGCAGGGGAGGGCAGTTTGGGGCAATGAAGCCCACTGGGGAGCATTAGGCATCAATCAGGCTGGCAGTGGAGCAGTTAGGAGTGAGCAGGCTGGCAGGCAGAAGTGGTTAGGGGCAATCAGGCAGAAGTAGGTGAGCAGTTGGGAACCAGCAGTCCTGGATTGTGAGAGGGATGTTCAACTGCCCAATTAGGCCCAATCCCAAAAGATCCCAGATTGGAAAGGGTGCAGTCTGGGCTGAGGGATATCTCCCTTCCCGATGCATGAATTTCATGCACCAGGCCTCTAGTTATGATACCTAATGCAAAAAAAGAAAACTTTGCAGTCTCTTTTCTCTCATTTTGTTATGAAAGGGTCATTTTCCTTATTCCTTCACTCACAGCCTAATGGTTAAGTGCACATAGTCTGGTGCCACACTGTTTGACTTTGCACTGTGGTGCCTACATTATATACCAGCTGGATGACCTTAGGTAAGATATTTAACATACCTGTGCCATCATATTCTTGTGCAACCAAGCTCTGGAAACTTTTCATCTTGAAAAACTCTACCAAGATATAGCAACTTCCCTTTTCTCTTTTTCCATAGCTCCTCCCAACCACTCCTCTACTTTTTGTTTCTATAAATTTGACTACTCTAGATATTTTATATAAGAGGAATGATACAATTCTGTTTTTGTGTTTTGTTTTTTTTAATGTCTGGCTTATTTCACTTAACATAATGTCTGCAAGGTTCATCCAGATTGTAGCATGTGTCACAATTTCCTTTGTTTTTAAGGCTGAATGTACTATGTATCACATTTTTTTATCCATTCATCTGTTGATGGATACTTTAATTACTTCTACCTGCTCCTTTGTTTTCAAGTAGCTAAAATATTATAAGACAAATGTATGGCAACATATACCCTTGGAACAAAGTTGATATTGTGCTCTTTTTCAATTTAACAATTAGCCTATTTCCTGAAGATAAATTATCTGACCATGGCTTCTGTGGTACTAGCCCTTTGTATTTCTCCTCATTATACTAGTAATACAATAATATGAATATACTTATCAGTACAGTACATAACTGTACACATAGAGATGGTTAGGAGGATACATTATATTTTATATATAATTTACCACAATTAAAAGTAAAGGTGACATTGCAGATTCTCTGAGAATAGGGTAAAATTAAGGGGCATTTACTTTCTTGTACCTTTAATCATATCCTAGCAATAGATTTTCTCTAGTGACTTTGCACTGCAAGAATTGCCACCTGAAACCAGGCAATCAAAACAATGTTCCAACCTCTAGATGCAAGCCTAAGAAGCTGCTGGCTTCCTTGAGCATTAAGGGAGAAAATGACCAGGCTCACTGAAGCTCAGAGATAAGGATGTGTAATCTGTATGCTTTCAAAAATACCTGTTGCTATAAAAAGCATAATTTTCATATGAAATAACACTTTTAAATAGTATTTTTCACATAATGGTTAAGTTTTTCCTAACCATTATTACTCAGAGAAATGCTCTCATAATTGGAAGAAGTGATAAAATAAAAACAAAAGCAAAAATGTAAAAAGCCCAGGCATATCTGTGCATGTATTTAATTTCTGTTGGTGTCTTGTCCTCATGGTGCTTGAAATCCTTTTCCTCCCTGTCATGAGTTACATTTAGCCACTAACTGCATGACAGAGCTTTTGGGCTTTTCATTGGTGGTGAGGATAATGACTATGAACATGGCCTGGAGATGAAAAGAGCATGGTAACAGGCCTTATCAGTGGGCTGAAAGGAGGCCTGCATGATGCAGAACACCTCATTGTTTTCTGAGGTACAACATACAGATTCAAAGACCACATGTCAATAGTAAGAAATTATCCCATTATGTGTGTTGTTAGAGAATGGTTTAAATGGGCTAAAATTACAGTGAGAGCCCATATTTTGAGCTGCTGTTTGAAAGAATAAAGTAGTACATCTAATAGTCTTCACTCAGCCTAAGTGCTATGATTTACATCCAGTGATTTATATATGCAGACGGTCCTCATTATTCATAGTTTCATTATTTATGAATTCATCTACTCACTATGACTTGTGTATAACCCCAAAGTCAATACTCAGAGTAATTTGTGGTTATTTATGGACATGCACAGAGCACTGGTAAGTGTCCCCAGTTGAGGTTACATAAAGTATTGTTGTACTTTCCTGTTTCATCTTTCATACTGTTAACAAGAGACCTTTTCATGGTTTATCTAGAGCCACATTTTCACAGTTTTGTGCTTTAGTTGGTGCTTTACTGTTTAAAATGGCTCCTAAACATAGTGTTGAAATGCTGTCTAGTGTTCTTAAGCACAAGAAGGCTGTGATATTCCTAATGGAGACAATGCATGAGTTAGATAAAACTCATTCAGGCATGAGTGTGTTTGCAATGAGTTCAGGTTAATGAATCAACAATATAGATTAAATAAGGAGTCTTTAAACAGAATAGAACAAAACCCACAAAAAGATTATGACTGATTGTTTGACAAAATATTGTGATGATCAGAGGCTGGTGGGAATCTAATCCTGTATTTTACCCTAAAAGCAATGGATCAGTATTCACAGATTCAGTGTTAACAGCAACTTTATAGGACACAACTCCCATGAGTTACGAGAACTGACTCTACAGGGTGAGGCAAAAGTAGGTTTATAGTTGTGAGTACATGAAACACAGTCTATTCTTGTATTACTATTTATTATATTATTTTTCATTCAAACAACTGTAACATACTTTTGATCCACCCTGTATTTTGAAAACTCTTTCTAAACAAGACTTTTGTTGCTTAATTATAAAAACAACCATAATTTCACCAAGAATAGTGTTTTTAAGTAAAATAATTTTAGGCTAATATCAATGTCATTATATAAATAATCAGTCTCAGAAAGTCTTTGTTATCTTTAAACAATATTATAAATCTGTTTATCAATGCGTTAGTAAACAAATAAATATAAAGTAGTAATTAGGAGTATGTATTTTGTCATTATATGGATTTGGGTTCTTCCTTTTACTAGTGATAGATGGACAAATTATTTAACTTGCTTAAAGTTCAGTTTTTTCATCAGTATAAATGGAAATAATAGTATCATTCATTTTATAGAATTTTAATGAGCTTTAAATAAGATGCACAAAAATTAATAAGCATGGGGGTTGGAAGCTGGTATGAAGGTAGGGAGGGAGAGAGTGAGGGAACCATAGAAGAGAGTATAGACATGTGTGGTGTGTCTGTGTGTGAGCTAGGAATAGTTTGATTCTACAGGTCCTCCAAGGGGCTGCCAAACTGGGCAATCTTAGATGGTGGATCCCTGTGCACAAAGCAGACACTTCTGGGAGGCCAGTGCAGGCACAGATACCCCGCCATCTTGAGAAACAGAGCTGCTTGAGACTAGGATCCTGGCCTCAGCATTACCCAGTTGCATCTCAAACACAAACCAGGACCCTGCAGCCACTGGGGACAGAGAACTATGACCACAGCTTCAGACCAACAGACAACAAGAATCCAGACTTCCCTTCCACAGATTTCTGTGAGTCAAAGAGCCTATCTTCCACCCTGCAGGATCGCAGATAGCACCATAGTAACTGATAGACCTGCCCCTCACTCGAGCCACAGTGCCCCTATGAGAATTTGAGCTTGGGAGCTCACAGATGGACCACAGTGCTGCTATGGAAATTTGAGCCTGCACACTACTGACCGCAATACAATCGGGCAACTGAAGCCCATGCAGGGTGGCAGTGCCACCCGACTTTGATTCTGGGCAAGTGCACAAGGAAGTCTGTTTTCTGCAATGCATGTTTCCTGTAGTGCAGGCATGCCACAGTGCTACTGTGCAACCCAGTCCCCCATGGTGACTGGGATTCTCCTGGCAAGAGGCAGCACTGAGCACCACTGATTTGTCTCTGTTTCTTACTGTGTGTGCCTGGGACCCCTGACTCACAATACATTCATACTAGGAGCCAGAGACTCCAATTCTTGGTGTATGTGCACACAGGGGCCCTGATTCTCAGTGAGAAGCCACATGAGGCAACAGAGACACTGATACTCTATTCTTGGTGCAGACACATGGAAACTCTGACTCCTGGTATGTGTTAGGGGACTCATTTTTGGCACATGCCAACAGCGCAGTGCAGGTGGGGTCCATGATTCCAGATGTGCACATGAGACCACACTGAATGCTGATAACAGTAACCCTGGTCCTGCCTGGTTTCCACCAACCCATGGCAGCCACACATCCTAGTGTTGGAGCACTTCAGTGACACTCAGGTGGGGTGAAGCTCCCACAACACATTGCCCACATCCATGCAACTCAAAATTTGAACCTTCTGGTGATAGTCAGAATGGGGAGATGACACAATCCCCAGAGGAAAAAAAAATGAAGAGTCACCAAGAAAGGAAATTAGTGAAACTGAAGCATGCAGCATGACCAAAAAAGAATTCAGAGTAATGGTCGTGGGATTCATATATTGGATGGATGAGAAATCAACAACTTATGCAAGAATCAGGAAGAAATGAAAAGTGATATAACTACAATCAAAAACATCATGGGAAGTTTCAACAGTAGACTAGCAGAAGCAGAGGACCAAATTAGTGAATTAGAAGATCAGGTTCAGAAATAAGCCTGATTTGAACAGCAATTGGAGAAAAAAAAATTAAAAAGCAGAAGGAAAGCCTAAGGGACCTTTGGGAAAACATGAAATGAAGTAACATATGTATAATAGGGCTACCAGAAGGACAAGAAGAGCAGCAAGGATTAGAAAATCTATTTGAAGAAATAATGACAGAAAACTTCCCAGATGTGGGGAAGAAAGAAGTTATACAAGTTCAGAGAGTCCCAAGCAGGATCAATCCCAAAAGACCCACATGAAGACACATCATAATTTCAATGGCAAATATTAACAACAAAGAGAGCGGCAAGAGAGAGACAGAGGGTTACTTACAAAGGATTCCAAATCACATTATCAAATTATTTCTCAACAGAAACACATCAAGCTAGAAGAGAATGGAAGGAGTTATATAAAGTGTTGCAAAGTAAAGGATTGAATCCAAGAATACTCTATCCAGCAAGACTATCAATCAAAATGGAAGGAGAAATCAGGAGCTTCATACACAAAAAAAATCTAAGGGAGTTTATCACCCCCAAACCAGCAATGCAAAAATGCTAAAGGGAATACTGTAAGAAGAAGAAATAAAAAGGTAAGAAGAAACACAGACATAAAAGTAGGCATAACTACAAACAAGTACCTTTCAGTAATAATTTAAACCTAAATAGACTAAATGCTCCGATCAAAAGACATCAAGTGGCTGAATGGATAAAAAAATGTGATTGATATATATGCTGTCTATAAGAGACCCACCTCAAAACAAGGGACTCACAAAGATTGAAAGTGAAGAAAAAGTATATTTCAGTTAAATGGAAATTTTTTTTAAAAAGCTGGAGTAGCAATATTTATATCTGACAAAATACACCTCAAAGTGAAGGCCATAACAAGAGTTAAGGAAAGCCATTTCATAATACTAAAGGGATCAATATAAAAACAGGCTATAACCCTGATAAACATATATGTGTTCAGTGCAGGAGCATCCAAATACATAACAAAGCTCCTGGAAGATATCAAGGGAAATATCAACAACAATATAATCATAGTAGGGGACTTTAATACACCACTGATATCACTGTATAAATCCTCTATACAAAAAATCAGCAAAGACACAGCAATCCTAAATGACTCACTACATTAGATGGACTCAACCAACATCTTCAAAACATTGCATCGCAAAGACATGGAATATACATTCCTTTCAAGTGCACATGGGACATTTTCAAAATTAGGCCATATATTGGGTCACAAATGAAATCTTCCCAAATTAAAGAAGATTGAAATCATACCAAGCATCTTCTCAGACCACAATGCCATAAAATTAGAAATAAACTACAATAAAAACAATCCAAAATTCTGAAACACTTTGAAGCTGAATAGCATGCTATTGAATAATGCTTGGGTTACCAATGAGATTAAAGAAGAGATTAAAAGCATCTTGAAAACTAATAACAGCATAAACACAACAATCCATTGGGACACAAAGAAAGCAGTTCTGAGAAGGAAGTTCATAGCTCTACATCATAAAGCAAGAAAAAAATAGTATTAAATCACCTAACTTTACAACTCAAAGTATTAGAAAGAGAGCAACAAGAAAAGCCCAGAGTGAACAGAAGGAAGAAAATAAAGATCAGAGCAGAAATACATGACACAGAGACCAAAAAAAACAATACAAAGCATCAATGAAACCAAGAGCTGGTTCTTTGAAAGGATAAACAAGATTGATGAACCTCTAGCCAAGCTTATGCACCAAGAAACAAAGAGAGAGGACACAAATAAACAAAAAACATAAATGAGAGAGGTGAAATAACAATAGACCCCACAGAATTACAAAGGATCATTAAAAAATGCTATGAACAACTCTACTCCAACAAACTAGACAACCTGGAGAAAATGGACATATTCCTAAAAAAAATACAACCTTCCAAATCTCAATCAGGAAGATTGTAAACATCTCAATAGTCCAATTGAGATGAAATTGAAGCAGTCATCAAAAAGCTTCCAGCAAACAAATGCCCGTGGCCATTTTCACAAGGAAATTATATCAAACATTCAAGGAAGAACCAAAACCTATCATCCTCAGATTATTCCAAAAAATTCAAGAAGGAACACTTTCAAGCTCCTTCTATGAAGCCAGCATCACCATAATACCAAAAACAGAGAAAGACAACACAATGAAAGAGAATTATAGTCCAATATCCCTCAAGAACATAGAAGCCAAAATCCTCAACAAAATTCTAGCAAATCTGATCCAGCAATACATCAGAAGGATTATACATCATGACCAAGTAGGATTTATCCCAGGGATGCAAGGATAGTACAATATTCACAAATCAATAAATGTGATATATCGCATACAAAATTGAGACATAAAAATCACATAATCATTTCAATTGACACAGAAAAAGCATTTGACAAAATCCAACACCCTTTCTTGATAAAAACTCTTAACAAGGTGGGGATAGAAGGATCATACCTCAACATAATAAAAGCCATATATGAAAAATCCACAGCTAACATCATACTCAATGGGCAAAAACTAAAACCATTTCCTCTAAGAACAGGAACATAACAGGGAAGTCCACTCTCACCACTCTTATTCAACATAGTACTGGAAATACTAGCCATTGTGATCAGACAAAAAGAAGAAATAAATGGCATTCAAATTGGAAAAAAAGAGGTAAAACTTCCCTTATTGTACATAGAAAACCCTAAAGACTCCATCAAAAATTATTAGACTTAATAAATGAATTTGGAAATGCAGCAGGATACAAAATTAATGCCAAGAAATCTAGGGCATTTCTTTATACCAATAGTGAACTTAAAGAAAGAAAGACTAAGAAAGCAATCTTATTTGCCATTGCACCAAAAATATTAAGATACCTAGGAATAAACTTAACTAAGGAGGTAAAAGACCTATATGCAAAAAACTACAGGACACTGAAAAAAGAGATTGAAAAAGAATAAACAGATAGAAGAACATACAGTGCTCATGGATTGCTAGAATCAACATCATCAAAATGTCCATACTACCCAAAGCAATCCACAGATTCAATGCAATCTCCATCAAAATACCAACAGCGTATTTCACAGACTTACAATGAACTTCTAAAAAATTTATCTGGAATAAAAAAAGACCCCAAATAGTAGAAGCAATCCTGAGAAAGAAGATCAAAGTAGGTGGGACCTCAATACCAAATATCAAGCTGTATTTCAAAGCCACTGTTCTCAAAACAGCCTGGTAATGGCACAAGAACAGGCATATAGATCAAAGCAATAGAATAGATAACCCAGAAATTGACCCAAACCACTATTCCCAACGAATATTTGACAAAGAAGTCATGAAAATAAAATGGAGTCAAGACAATCTCTTTAACAAATGGTGTTCGGAAAATTGGACAGATACATGCAAAAAAAAATGAAACTAGACCACCAACTTACACCATCCACAAAAATAAACTAAAAATGGATAAAGGACTTCAACATATGACAGGAAACCATAAAAATACTAGAGGAGTCTTTGGCAGCAAAATATCAGACATATGCCAAAGCAATTTATTCACTGATAGTACTCCTACGACAATGGAAACTAAAGAGAAAATAAACAAATGGGACTACACTGAAATAAAAAGCTTTTGCACAGCAAAAGAAACCATCAACAAAAGAACAAAATAGCCCACTGCATGGGAGAACATATTTGCCAATGTCATCACTGTTAAGGGTTTAATCTCCAACATTTACAGGGAACTCATACAACTTCACAAAAGGAAGATAAACAATCCAATCAAAATATGGAAAACAGACCTAAATAGACACTTTTCAAAGGAGGACAGAAGGAAGGCCAAGAGACATATGAAAACATGCTCAGTCTGAAAGATGCAAATCAAAACAAAAATGCAGCATCATCTCACACCTGTCAGAATGGCTATCATCAATAAATCAACAAAGGACAAATGTTGATGAGGATGTGGAGAAAAAGGAACCCTCATGCACTGCTGGTAGGAATGCAATCTGGTGCAGCCACTCTGGAGAACAGTATGGAGCTTCTTCAGAAAACTAAAATGGAACTCCCATTTGATCCAATGATCCCACTTCTAGGAATATATCCTAAGAAATTATAAACACCAATAAGAAAGGATATAAATACCAATAAGAAAGGATATATGAATATAATTCATAGCAGCACAATTTACCATAGCTACTATTTGGAAACAGTCTAAGTAACTGTGTACATCTATACAATGGAATACTGTACTACAGTAAAAAAGAAGTTCTTACCATTTGTACCAGCATGGATGAAACTGGAGAGCATTATGCTAAGTGAAATAACCCAGGCAGAGAAAGATAAATACCACATGATCTCACTCATTTGTGGAATATTATGAACAACATAACTGATGAACAGGGCCAGATCCAGAGACAGAGAAGCATTGATCAAACTGCCAAACCTCAGAGGGAAGATAGGGGAGAGTGAGGAAAGAAGGAGAGATCAACCAAAAGACTTGTCCTATCTAATGACAGATTAATATACAAATTGATTGTAACTCTGCTACACCCACAAGCCACCAGCCAATCAGGAGTGAGTATGCAATTTAATCCCAACCAAGATGGCTGTAGCCTCAGATTAAGCAGGAGGGAGGCTTGGGTTGCCCCAGTGATGGAGGAAGCCAAGCTTTCCACACATCCTGGCCAGCCCAGGCCTCTGCTTAAGGATACAAAGTTTCAATTATAGAAGATAAATAAATTCCAACAGAAATGTCTTCCACCACAGAGTGAACAGAAGGCTCAGACCTGTTCCATGCTACAAAGTTTCAATTGTAGAAGATAAATAAATTCCAGATACCAGGACCTCAATTTGGGTTGCCAGGGGGTGTGGCCAGCTTGCAAACCCCCACAGGCCCCTTGCCCTGGCCCCCCCAAGGGAACCCCCACTGTGATCTGGGACACCTTTCAGGGCAAACCAGCTGGCCCCCATCCATGCACCAGGCTTTTATCCTATCTAATAAAAGAGTAATATGCAGATTGACCATCACGCCAACACACAAGATGACTGCCCCCATGTGGCCACAAGATGGCCATCCCAAGATGGCCAAAAGGGAAGGGCAGTTGGGAGGGACCAGGCCTGCAAGGGAGGGCAGTTGGGAGTGATCAAGCCCACAGAGGAGTTGGGGTGACTGGACCTGCAAGGAAGGACAGCTGAGTGGGTCCCAGCCTTCAGGGGAGAGCAGTTGAGGGAGACAAGGCCTGCAGGGGGGGGCAGTTAGGGGCAAACAGGCTGGCAGGCGATCAGTGAGGCATCAATCAGGCTAGCAGGGGAGTTGTTAGGGGCTGATCAGGCTGGCAGGGAGAAGCAGTTAGGGGCAACCAGGAAGGCAGGCAGGTGAGCAGTGGGAGCCAGCAGTCCTGGATTGTGAGAGGGATGTCCAGTTGCATGTTTTTGCCCAAACATGCAGTTGGACATCCTTGAGAGGTCCCAAATTGGAGAGGTTTTAGGCTGGGCTGAAGGACACACCCCCATGCATGAATTTTGTGCACCGGGCCTCTAGTATGCATGAATATAAGCCTAACCAATCGACATGAACACCAGGGGGGTGAGGGCATGAGTGGGGGTGAGAGAATGAGGGGGGTTAATGGAGAGATGAGGATACTTATGTAACACCTTAATCTATTACATAATGAAGTAAATCATCAAGTCCTTATTTAAGAAAATACAATTACAATGGTTTTAAAAGTTATTTCATTTAGTTGGTAGTGATTACTGTCTTAAAAGCTGAAATTTTTATGCTATGCTCTTTAACAAATATTATCAGAGCAGAAGACCTATACAGCTTGTTTCTAAAGACAACTACAAAAGATCACTTGTTTCAAATACTCATTTCTACATTTTTCTGGTGTCATTGCTGTCCTGGTGTTAGTGATTATAAAAACCTTCTATGCAAAATGTTGTAGGAAGAGATTTACAATTTAATTATAAGGATACTATACATCTTCTAGCTATATGTAATTTGCTGTTCTTATAATTCTCTAATATTTACTTAATTTACAATCACATATTATAGATTTTGACCAAAAAGTTCTGTCATTTGATATTGTAATTTAGCATTTTTATTCACTTGAAGAAGTCACAACTTCTTGGATATAACAAAAGTGGGAAAGATACTATATAAAAATGATGATGGAATCATGATTCACAAATATTTTTGGCATGACAAAGAGTGTTTACTTTTTTCCTAAATATATTTTTTATTTATTTAAGAGAGGAAAGGGGAGAGAAGGAAAAAGGGAGAGAGAGAGAGAATGATGATGATGAGAATCATTGATTGGCTGCCTCCTGCGTGCCCCCTACTAGGGATTGAGCCCACAACCAAGGTATTTGCCCTTGACTGGAATTGAACCCAGGACCCTTCAGTCCACAAGCTGATGCTCTATCCACTGAGCAAAACCAGCTAGGGCAAGTCTTTATTTTTAAATGACATTGATGTGAGAGCAAAATGTTGATTAGCTACATCATGCATGCTCCCTATCAGGGATTGAGCCAACAAATATGTCCCTCCTGGGTATTTAAACATCAACCTTTAGGTGCAGGGGACAAAGCCCAACCAACTGAGTCATGTTGGGCAGGGTGAAGAGATGGGTTTAAACAAATAACTTTATTACTCATGTCAGGAGTAGGAGCAGAAGCCAGTGTGTCAGTATTTGCTCTACCTTGCTGAGCTCCATTTTCCACAGGACAATATCTGTATGTGCAGTACTGTGTGAAAAAGGATAGAAAGCCTGAGTTTGGGGAACCTTAGTATTTTATAAGGGAACATAAGTATGTCTGCCCTTTGCTCCTGAGGAAGACACGCTGTTTTCCATGGTTGTTTGCTAATTGATGTGTCTCTCTCACATTGATGTTTCTCTCTAGAGTCCCTTTCACTATTCACTATTTACTCTCTCTAAAAATCAATGGGAAAAATATTCTAGGGTGAGGATTAACAAAACAACAAAAATAACAAAAATGAAAATGATTTGAAAATCAGCTTAAATCTATTCTTGGCCAATAAAACTATAATATTTATAATGCTATTAACTGGTTTTATAAAATTATGAAATAAAAGAGTTGAAGAAATGGACAATTATCAGGCTAGAAATAGAATGGGAAAATGTATGAAACATGAAAGATGAGAAAAGATGATAAATAAGCCAGACACACTTACTGTGTTGGCATTTGGTTCATTTTGAGGGAAAAAATTGGTAAAATGGATGACAAACTCACCCTTCAATATTTTCCAATCAGTTAATTCAGTTCTGAGGTAATTGTGTTGGAAACACTTCTCCCAAATAAAACCTGCACCTTATGGGTAATGAACTATCTTGTCCATTCTCAGCTATGGTCCAGTCCTATAACTGAAAAAGGTAAGCCACCACTTTTCATAATCAATAACACATTGGAGATCCTGGCTTAATAAGAAAGAAAAAGATACCTATATTCAGGCCTAAAGCATTTACTGTCTATAATAATAAAAGCATAATATGCTAATTAGAGCAGACAGCCAAACGACCTTCTGGATGTCATTCCAGACGTCCTTCAGGACAAAGCTGCAGTGGTGGGGGCCAAAGCTGAGATGGTTAGGGGTGATAAGGCAGGCAGGTGAGTGGTTAGGGGTAATCAGGCAGGCAGGCAGGTCAGCAGTTAAGATCCTCCAAGGGGTCCCGGATTGCAAGAGGGTGCAGACAGGGATGAGGGAATTTTGTGCATTAGGCCTCTAGTTTCTCTATATAAATGCATAACATGCAAACTGACCAATAGTGGAATGACTGGTTGCTATGATGAACACCAACACCCAGGAGGCAGACACTCAACACAGAAGCTGCCCCTAGCCCTTAGTCCTCCATTGCCCAATGGGAAACAGGGAACCAGGGGTGGGTGACAGTAGACATAGGCAGCTCCAGGCCAAGGCGTGTGTGAGTGAGCAGGGCCCCTATCACGCTACCAGTTGCCCCACACACAGAGAATGGCCTGCAGTGGCAGCAGAAGGCGGGGCTGGCTGCCCGCAGCCAGGAAGATAGGCCCTGATTGCAGGTCAAGCCTAGGGACCTACCTGTGCATAAATTTTGTGTACCAGGCCTCTAGTGAAGCACATAAGTATATCAAAGATGTCAGTCTGAAATTTTCACAACTGTTTAGATGACTCATCTTTTCAAGAAAGAGAGGGAGTAATCTCTAGGGCACCTCTAAATGCTTCCTTCTTTTGACTCTGCATTCATCTGATTGCCTTCAGTGAAGACAGCCTGATCTTGTTAGTTTCCTTGAAAGATACCCTCAGACTGCATCTCTGCTTTAGGAAAGTGCACATAAAAAAAAGAAACATATGAATGCTTCAGTGCATGTTCTGTTGTTTTGTCTCAATTTAGGTATGCAATTACTTTAGTTTTATCTGCTAGTATATGCAGCTTAAAACCTAATTATCCTTAATGACTTCTCAGAAACTATTGAAAAATAAACAGAAAATAGGACATCTGCTCCTACCAAGCTGAGGTAACTGGAATGGGATTTTTAGCATCATTATAAACAATTTAAAAATGGACAAAATTTTTAGCATAGGACTGTGATCCCTGAAAGAAGAGAAATAGATCAAGTGAGCCCTACAATCACCCAGCTTTCTGCCTGGAAGCACTTTCTGAATTTAAACACAGGTAGAAGAACTTTAGCAAAATACAACAGTCAGAGAAGCTGACATGACTGGGATTTATAGAACAAAGAGTCTGAGAGAATGGTGTTACACATACAAAAAGCTACAGAAATCCCACACGTGCCCTATCCAGGATTTGGCCTACAATTGAGATATGTGCCCTTGACAAGAATCAAACCCTTTAGTCCATAGATCAACACTCTAACCATTGAGCTAAATCAGCTGAAGCCCAAATCATTTTTACTTATTTATTAGATGATTAAATCTTTCAGGTTATGCTAATAATCCACTATACCAGTATATATTTAACAGACCACTAAGTTGTCCTTTTAGTGCATGATCTTTTAATGTCAAGAAATTAGTAAATATCTTTAAAGTCATTCTCATTTTGAACTATGAAGTATCATGGTTGATTAGGGCACAATACTACCAAGGGAAAATTAAGGAATTCTCATCCTGTAACCTAATATACCCTCCTCATCTCTGCAATAATTACTTTTTTGAAAAACGAAGGTAAGCCAATCATATTACTGTACAACTTGAATATTTCTGAAGGCTCCCTACAATGCCTACCAGCTAATATGAAAACATTTAGGGAATACAAGGCCCATTACAATTTTATCCTAGTTTTAACCTTCAACCCAATATTTTGCTATTTGTCTTACCTTGAGACTTTACCACTCTGAAATCACTTGACACCATAACCAGGTCAGAAGGCCTTTCAAGATTCTATGCCTTTGCTTTGACTACTCTTACCTCTGTGCAAGTGAAATGCACCAGTGAACATATCATTACCAATTCCTGTGCTTTACCCACCAGAGAACATGAAAGAGCTGGGTTAAGAAAACACTCCAGCCTTGATGCCTCAATCTTCTATCCTATTAATCAACAATTAGCCCCAGCTCTTTCAAGAGTTTCCATTCTAAATATCCCTGAAAATCCCCTAATGTGATTGCACATATAACTTCAAAGTCTCCTAAGCCCCACCAGACCAAGGCAGAGAGAGAGGGTACTTACTGATTTATGTTTTTGAGCAGTGGTGCCCAATACAGCTTTATGAGATGATGGAAACTTATTTGCATTATCCAATGTGATAACTATTAGTCAATTGTCTGACATATTGGTAGTGTATTAGAGAAACTGAATTTTTAAAATTGTATTTAAATGGAATTAAATATAATGTAAATAGCCTGCATGTAGCTAGTGGCTACTGTATTACACAGTCCAATTCTAGAATCATCATAGGCCTGGATACCAACTGATAGGACTATTATTTCAGGGATTAGGTTTTTCACAGTAAAAGAAATGAATTGTAGTCCTAATCAGTTTGGCTCAGTGGATAGAGTGCTGGCCTGCAGACTGAAAGGGTTCTAGATTCGACTCAGTTAAGGGCATAGACTTTGGTTGTAGGCTTCTCCCTGACCCGGGTCTTGGTCAGGCTTTATGCAGGAGGCAACCAATTAATATGTTTCTCTCATATCAATATTTCCCTCTCTCTTTCATTGTCTCTAAAAATCAATGGAAAATATCATCAGGTGAGGATTACAAAAAAAAAATTAGAAAATGGATAACTGGTCATAAAAAATTAAGGCACTACTAGGGTAATATGAGTATAAGAATTATTTTCTTTCTTCATTCTTCTATACAACATAGCCTCTATAATTTTGCACTGCCTTTCACATTTCTTTTAAAAATGTTCTACAGGCTTCCCTCTGTATATAAATTCTGTTACTCTGAAATAATAATCATAATTTTATATTTTATTAATTATTTCATTATACCTTTATGACTGTAATGCATGTAGAAAACATGTGTAAAATGTTTTTGAGCTAGTGGTTGAACTAGCAATAATATACTGGACAAAAAAAATCACTTTGATGTAATATGTGAAAATATAGACATCATCTCTAAATGAATGCAACCCAATGATATAATTCATCAAAGGCCCTTAGCTGGCACAGAGGAGGTATTAAATGTTAGTTGATATTTTTATTCTGAAAACTAGTACATATATTATTATATTATTTTATTTGTGTAGAACTTCAAAATTGACAAAGCGCTTTCAGAAAATAAAGCCATTTGACATTCTAAACAAGAGGTAAGCAGATATTTAAAGCAGGTAGATAGTCCAACTTTATAAAAGAAAACTGAGGTTTAGAGACTATTAGCAACTTACCCAAGCAACTAAAAGGCAGAGTTGTCTTCATACTCAAAAGCCCATGAGCAGCCCACTCTACCATGCTGCCTTTGCTATTGGTAGACACCTCACTGCTTTTTTAGAAATGTTAATTTATTTATTCATCTCCAAATGCTTAACCAAGCCTGTGTTTTAGCAAACATTCCTGCTTTCCAGGAATACCCTGTCCCCAGAGTTGCCTCTTTTTTCAGCCTCATGCTACTATTGTGTTTTAAATTTGGTTCTTATGTTTTTGGTAAGCAGATATTCCATAATATGCAGTAGTGTTATCCATATCCAAGAGTAAACACTTATGGTTTGCCTCTGAAAAGCTAGGCTAACATTTGAATGGCCCTTTGTCCTAGCTGATCTCAACATCAGTTAAAAACTCTCTTAGGCCTTTGCCATATTGTATCTTCAAGTCAAAGACAAAGGACTTTGAAATAATTAAACAAAGCACAATTTCTACATTTTTGCTTACTCATGACTCTACCCTGTATTTGTTCATGCCAGTAAAATTTAAATACTAGTTATTTGAAAGGTGACCCACGTGAGACTTATAGGGTTAGACTCCCAATCCATACTCATAAAAGTGTTCCTACCAGTGCAGATTATGTTGTGTCTTGTTAATTAGGCAGAATACAACAATAGGGCTAAATAAGTTCAAAACTGAATGCCTGCATTAATTCCACTATATAAAACCAAGTCTGGTGATATGATGAAATGAGAATAGCACCCTTTATATCCAAAGGCAGTCTGAGTCTCTTCACCCATATAACTAGAGGCCCATTGAACAAATTCATACACCAGTGGGGTCCCTCGGCCTGGCCTGCAGGATCGGGCTGAAACCAGCTCTTTGACATCCCCTGATAGATCCCAGATTGGGAGAGGATGCAGGCCAAGCAGAGGGACCCCACCAGTGCGTGCATAACTGGGGCCAGGGAGGGACACCGGAGGTTGGCCAGCCAGGAAGGGACTGCGGGAGGGCTCCAGGGTGTGTCTGGCCCATGTCACTCAGTCCTGATTTGCTGAACTTCATCAGCAAGCTAACCTATTGGTTGGAGCATCTGCCCCCTGGTGGTCAATGCACATCATAGCAACTGGTTGACCAGTCAACTGTCTGCCCCTTGGTGGTCAGTGCATGTCATAGCAAGCAGTTGAGTGGCTTTAGCATACCATTAGCATATTATGCTTTGTTTGGTTGAATGGACAACCAGATGACTGGACACTTAGCATATTAGGCTTTTATTATAGGATGCTTTACTGTCCAGACTTCCAGCCAGCTAAGATGAGGTCAGTGGGCATGAACACTGAGCAAAGAACGCAAGTAGCCAAACACAACTGGGTTGCAGAAAACACAACAACAGGATGGAGATGCAAAACATCATGGAATGCTTGGGAGCTCTCTGTGTATTTTAATCTTCTGATTAATACATGTGAATGTAACTAGTACTCTGTAGGGATGTCTTTATAATACTGAGTATCTCTACTTCTCTTTTTTTTTCTCCACCTGAAAAAAAAAGTTGAGGAAAGAATTCCCACAGCAGTATCAAGATCATACTCTGCTTGTTGACTGTATGCCAAAGCTGGTCCATCCTAAAAAACTAATGGAATAATATTGCTAAGGCTCCCTGAAGCAATACAATTCTAGGATATTATGTAATGAATATTTTTCAGAAGATAGTCATTGTATAGTTGGCTGGGTTCTTTCCAGAATATCATATGAGTATTGAATATTATTGTTTAGTATTCTGCCAAGAGGTCCTGCCCATATGGTGGGTAGATGGTGCTTTGAAAGGCTGCTGGGTATCTACAATTTCTGGCTTCTTAAACATAGTAATATTTTTAAGAAATAGTTCCAAATTTTGTGTTAAAGTAATTTAGATTATGTTTGACATGTATATCAATCCTGTGTGTACTCTGAACACTTATCTTACTAAAGTAGCACTGCTCTTGCAACATTGATTAACAGTTATGGTCCACCTTGCAAAATAAAACAAAACCTTGAATCAGATTCAATAATAAATTGCATACATTTCAATCAGCCAAGATTTTGGTAAGTGCAGTGAATGTTGAAAGACAAATCTAGTGACACCTGACCTGCTTATTTTGAAGAAGTTTTAGTTGTGGTTTTGTTTTGCCAATTGTGTATGTTGTTTGCTCTGATTTTCCTTACCTAGAGCAAGCAATAGCAATTAAATGTATCTAAATTGTTTTCCATTTCTTAAAATATTTGTTTTAAAATAAAAAGTACTGCATTCTTCATGAAATTCTTAACAATAATTAATGAAGTTTTCTTGATTTTTACCATAACCTAAGATTCTGATGTTTTCTAGTCTTTGAGAGGTGTAAAATTTCTGTTTTTTTCTTTCTTCTTTGTTTTTATCAGCTTCGCTGGATTTACCAGCAACACTTTGTTGTTGTTTTGCTGTTGACGTTTATTTTTTACTAGTGGCCCAGTGCACGAAATTCATGCACAGTTGGTGGTGTGTCCCTCAGCTGGGCCTGCACCCTCTCCAATCTGTGACCCCTTGAAGGATATTCTGCTGCCAGTTTACAGGGATTTGGCCTAAACTGACAGTCAGACATCCATCTCACAATTCGGGGCTGATGACTCCTAACTGCTCACCTGTTTGCCTGCCTGATCTCCCCTAACCACTCTGCCTGTCTGCCTGATGCTCCTAACTGCTTTCCTGCCTGCCTGATACTCCTAACCGCCCTCCCCTGCTGGCCTGGTTGCCCCTAATCACCTCTGCCTCAGCCCCCGCCATCATGGCTTTATCTGGAGGAATGCCCAGTATAATCATCATATTACCTTTTTATTAGTATAAATGGTTATTCAGCAGTGCATTCTGAGAAACATGGGGAAGTGTCCCTATGACTCAAAGACCAGGGACTCAATAGGAAGTTGGGAGGTCCAATCTCACTCAGCAGAGGATGAGCCTTGCATCATGGATGAGGCCTGGACTGTGTTCAGTTCTGAGGAGCCTCCCTCCTCCAGGCACTACGTGCTCAGTGGCCTCCTGCACATATCTCAACCCACAACCTTTCAATGTATAGGACGAAGCTCCAACCAACAGAGCCACCCAGCCAGAGCAGTTATTCTTGGCTTTTCTTTTCTTTTACTTCTTTATTTTCTTTTAGTTTTTACTATTTTTATCGTCTTTAATATTGAATAGTTTACATAGGTCTCCTTTACCCCCATTAACTTTTTCAGCCTACTACCCCCTCCCCCAAGCCCCCACTATCCCATTATCTGTGTCCAGGGGTAATGCATATATGCACATAAGGCCATTGGCTGATCTCTTCCCACCCACCCATCCTCCCTGCTTTCCCTCTAAGGTTCCAAAGTCTGTTCATTTGTCTGTGTCTCTGGGTCTATTTTTGTTCATCAGTGTATTTGGCTCATTAGGTGTTAAAAGTGCTTATCTTGTGATCACTTGGGTTCTCTAAAGATGCAGTCATATAATGTACAAATCTTTTTTTTCTTTTCCCAAATGTACTTGTGGATACATTGGAAATATAGGTACCCGAAATAAAAGTCTGTGAATAAGTTGAGAATAGGATGCTTTTTCTTTCCTGACATTGTGTACATGATCCTGTGCTTCTGCTGTGTTGAAAACATCCAGTACTGTGGCTACAGGGAGGCTCTCATAGAGCTACAGCCTCCCTCTCCATCAGCCACAGCTCCCAGGACAGATGTATGCACCCCTCAGCAGAGGTGGGGGCACTTGGGCACCTCTGGCAGGCTTGCTCTCTGTCTTCACCCGGTGGGGCCCACCTTCCACTTATCACCATCTGTTTCCTACTCTCAGCTTTCCATGCACTTCCTCTCACCAGCCCCCTCCTCTTTCCGTCATGTCCAGAGCCCCAGATACTGTCCCTGTGAGGTCTGTGACACTCCCTACCTTTCATCTTATTCTTCCATGGTGTCCAGGGTTTCTTCTGCCTCATTAACTTGGTTTAAATCTGAACAGAAATGGCTCCATCTTCTATTACTTTTGTGTCCTTTCCACCTTTAAGTTAATGTCATGTCCTTAGTATGTAGTTTGATATGTCTCTGTGACTGATCTGGGAAACCTTTCACATTTCTCTTTTCTTTCATCTCAGGATAACTGAGCTCTGTGGCTTCCCAAGGGTCCTGGGAATACAATGCTGAGTCCTCTGAAATCATTTTATTCTTTATTGTATTATTAGAGGCCTGGTGCACAAATTCATGCACAGGTGGGGTCTGTCTGGTCTGCCCCAATTTGGGCCAATTGGCCGGGGGAGGGGTCGTGGGCATTTGGCCTACTGGCCCTGTCCCCTGCTCGAACTCCCAATTGAGAGGACAATTAGCATATTAACCTTTTATTATATAGGATTTGATTCCTGGGGTTGGATTAAACATGAAAACAGAAGAAAATATACCATTTGATATACAATCTGCATTATTACCTGGAGACTTCAATGTGAGTTGACACTGAGGCATAAAACACATGTGTTTGTTTATTGATCAGTTTTCTCAACTATGGAGTGAAGATTGAACCTGCCCTCGGATCCTTTGGAGATTGGATATGATGCACCAAGAGGGATTAATTGGAGGCTGGAAGAATAAGATAAGAAGTCAACAGACACTTATTTCCTTTAACCACACAGAGTTAGAAAAAGAAAACACAATTATTTTTATCATAACACCAGGAAGGGCTATGCCTGTGGGAAGGGGTGCCTGGAAAAAGGGCTGCCCCCTTGCTTCTTCTTCATTCTCTCTCCCTGCACTGGTGCAGCAGCCTGGATTGGCCCCTCTCCCATCACAGAACCGTTCAATTCAGGCTCTGGCTCCACCCATCCCACAGGGAGGAGCATGTGCAATTTTTGCAGACATGCAAGCAGCTGTGGAGTAGGGAGTTGGCAATCTTTCCTGAGGAAGGTGTTCGTCTTTTAAAAAAAAAATATATATATATATATATATATATTATTGATTTCTTACAGAGAGGAAGGGAGAGGGGTAGAGAGTTAGAAGCATCGATGAGAAACATTGATCAGCTGCCTCCTGCATGCCCCTACTGGGGATGTGCCTGCAACCAAGGTACATTCCCTTGACCGGAATCGAACCTGGGACCCTTCAGTCCACAGGCCAATGCTCTATCCACTGATCCAAACTGGTTTCAGCAGGTGTTTGTTCTTTAAAACTGATACTCTCCTTCCACCTCCCAGCAGTGAAGGCTGAGAGTTGCTGCAGGCACTAAAGTCCTTGTTGAAGTCTCTACTCTGGAGCCTCTCACAGCAGTGAGTCTGTGTCCCAGAAGCCTGCACAGTGGAGGTGCCACATTACTTTCAGAATAAACTGAGGATTGATTGGAGGCTGGCTTAGGGGAGGGACCAGGAGGTGTGCCTTGTGCT
Organism: Lasiurus cinereus; assembly: GCA_011751065.1. NCBI lineage: Eukaryota > Metazoa > Chordata > Mammalia > Chiroptera > Vespertilionidae > Lasiurus > Lasiurus cinereus. The sequence goes on from JAAGEH010000012.1 coordinate 5,420,523, forward strand.
TGCACACCAGTCCCCAGTCCCACTCCACTGCCACCCAGCCCATTTCCCCTTGGTTCCCTACTGGCCATCCAGTGATGGGAAAGGAGAGGAGGAACCTAGAGGTGCTCCATGCACTTCCTGGTATTTGGTCATCCATTCAGTCATTTTGGACATTACAGACCCTGGCCTTTCATAATGTTGATTTTTAAAAATTTTTATTGTTGAGAGTATTACAGATGTCCCTTTTTCTCTCCCCATTGCCCACTCCACTTGGTTCCTACCCTGCCCCAGATTTTCACCACCCTATTGTCTGTGACTGTAGGTAAGGCACATCGTATATAATAAAAGGCTTATATGCAAATTATCCCTTTGACCAGGAGTTGGACTGGGAGTTTAACCAGGTCCAACAACCTCTTCCCCTGACCTACCCCTCACCCAATTTGCCCCCCACCTCAATTGAGGGCTGGGTTGGCTGGCCAACCACCTGCAGCCCTGCTCCCTAGCTGGCCCCACCCCTGATCAGCCCCCCCACACCCTGTTCAGGGGCAGGGCTGGCCCACCAACTGTCCATGGCCCCACCCCCAGCCAGTATGGTCCATTTGGCCCTGATTGGGATGAGCCAGCCAGAACCCTCTGCACTTCCTTTGTTGACTGGTAAGTCTATTTCTTTTACTATATAGGGGGAAATTTCTGTCATTATTTCTTCAAATTGGTTTTCAATATCTTACTCTTTCTCTCTTCTTCTTCTTCTGGCATCCCCATAATTTAGATGTTGGTGTACTTGAAGTTGTCCCAGAGGCTCCTTACACTCTCTTCATATTTTTGGGTTCTTTTTTCTTTTTTTATGCCTGGATGTGTTTTGCTTCCTCATATTTCATATCATTGATTGGATTCTTGGAATCCTCTATTCTTTGTTGAATCCCTCTATTTTATTCTTTATTTCAGTCAATGTATGCTTAATTTCTGACTGGTCTTTTTGCACTTGTTTGGCATTCTCACTAAGATCCTTGAGAGTTTCATTAAGTTCCTTGGAGGTTTCTAGGATACCCTTGAATAACCTTCTAATTATGGTTTTGAACTCTATATCCAGTAGTTTGCTTTCTTCTATTTCCTTCACTTGTAACATGTTTCTTTGTATCTACATTTTGCCTGTTTTCCTCTGTTTCTTACTATGTATTGGGTAGAGCTGCTACATCTCCTTGAGTTGGTAGAATGGCCTTGTGTAATAAGTGTCTTATATGGCTCAGTGGCTTGCCTCCCCAGTCACTTGGGCATTCTAGGTGTGCCCCTTTGTGGGTTGTGTGCACAGTCCTGTTATAATTGAGACTTGATTGTTGTTGGTGTCACTGGCAGTAATTGTCTTCCAGGCCAATTAGTTGCAACTACAGTGAGAGACACCCCTATGGAGCAGGACTTACTTCAATGGGGCTTTGGTACTCATTAAGTCTGTCTCTTGAGTGTGTCACGTATGGATGTGTAGAGTTGTAATCTGGTATGATCTGATGCTGACCATTAGGTGCACCAGATCTTGGGTTCCCAGGGAGGTTCAAAGTCAGTCATTGCCTGGGGCCACCCAGTAGGAGGTACACAGAGATATGCATATCCCTCCTTTTTCTATTGGGTTTGGAAATGCCCAGGTAAAGCCCAGCTATGAAGCAAAGCTGGTTAGTCCCGGTGTGGGTCTTGGGCCTTTTATTGGTAGGTTTGGGGTTCCAGCTTACTTGAGAGATTTTAGCAAAGTCTGAAGCCTAAACCATGACAGGCCATTCATATGCAAAAGCTGCTATAAACAGCTTGGGTGGGTCTGCAAATTGGATGGGGGTGGGGTGGGGGTGGTTTTGGGGAATCACCAGGGTGGAGCAAACAGAAATGGCTGCCAGTCATCCCTGATACCAGGAGATCCCAGCATAGGAGCAATAACCCCTGACTGCACCTCCATCTGGGAGAAAGCTGCCTCCTAGTTCCTGCCCCAATGCCAGAAAATCCAGTTCCTTTTCATGTGTGTCCATGTCCCCCAGAGTCTCACACTGGTGCTAGAGCTCAAATAAAGCAAGACTTTGTATGTTCAGTTCATGTGCCAGCCCTTTAAGAGAGACATCTGGATCTCCAGCCTCTTGTCACTCAAACACAGCCCATAATTATGGGGACTTCTCTTCCCAGCTCTGGGAGCCTGGGCTGGAGTCTGGTGTGGGGCTGAGACCCATTTCTCTTCATGGGCAGCCTTCACATAGATGTTCTTCTTCACAATTAAAAAAGCAATATATTTGAATGTTGGACAGGCCCCTTCATACCTCCATCCCTCTTACCAGTCTCAGGGTGCTTTCTTCTTTACTTTTCTAGTGTAGAACTTTCATTCAGCCATCTTTCCAGCAGTTTTGGATGATGGTTGTTCTGTATTTTAGTTGAAATTTTGATGTTATGGGAAGCAGTGAGTTCAAGCCTTTACCTACACTGTCATCTTGGTTCTTTCTCTGACAGGGGGAAATTTTTATTTTTCTGTGACACATATAGACAAATACACACAAACTTTTTTTAAGAGATGAAAGGAAGGAAGGAAGGAAGGAAGGAAGGAAGGAAGGAAGGAAGGAAGGAAGGAAGGAGGGAGGGAGGGGGAAAGAGAGAAGGAGAGAGAGAGAGAGAGAGAGAGAGAGAGAGAGAGAGAGAGAGAAATAACTTTGTTGTTCCATGTATTTATACATTCATTGGTTGACTCTTATATGCACCCTGACCAAACCTGCAAACTTGGCATATGAGAGGAGACACTCCAACAATCAAAACTACCTGACCAGGATTGCACACACAGTTAAAAAGGGACCAGGTTAAGAAAACCTGCTTTGCTCTGGTGGGGTAGGGCCATGGGTTAGAATATCATCCTGATATGCCAAGGTTGTGGATTTCGTCCCCAGTCAGGGCACATACAAGATTTAATGAATGAATGCATAAATAAGTGGAACAACAAATTGATCTTCCTTCTTCTCTCTAATCAACACATAAATAAATAAATCTATAATAATAAAACCATAATATTCAAATTGACCAAATGTTCAAATAGTGGAATGACCATCCAGACAACCATGCTATGACACCCACTGGTGCCAGGCCAGCCAAGGCAGGTGCAATGCAATTGGTTGGGAGCCCCGCTATTGCCGCATGATCGCCCTACAGAGGGAGGCCCAGGCCACCAACTGGTGGGATGTAGTGGATGGGCTGGGCCTCCCTCTGCAGGGTATCCATCATGGAGCTCCCACTGTGTGGGCAGGGCCTACCTCTTTGGGGCAATCAATCATGGAGCCCCACGATCAATCACCCCAAAGTGGGAGGCCCAGGCTAATGAAATGGTGGTGTAGCAGGTAGCCTGGGCATCCCTCCATAGAGGCGATCCATCTCGGAACCCCAGCCAGGTGAGTGGGGCTTAGTTCTTTGGGGTGATCATGAGAGAGTGCAGACTGGGCTGAGGGACCCCCCTGAGTGCACAGATTTTGTGCACCTGGCCTCTAGCATTTAAATAAGAGACCCGCTTAACAAAATTATACAGATTTCAGGTGCATAATTTCAGAACAAATTATCTGTACATTGTATTATAGTGTTCTCCACCCCAAGTCACATATACTTCCAACACCATTTAAACTCCTATTTCCTCTTCTACTTCTTCTTGTCTCTCCCTCCAGCAATCACCACGTTGTTGTCTGTGTCCATCAGTGTCACCCCAATAAGTTCAATACAAGGGGGGAAATGCAAAAATAAATTACATTTTGAAAAAAGAGAAAGACCTACTGATGATTAAGAGAATTCAAGTGCTGCTTGACAAAATCAATGTGACCGGGAATAGGGCTATAGAAGTAGAGACTAGAAAATACTCAATGTACATTTATCTTGAGGTAGACAAGAGACACAGCTTTTCAGTGAAGCATTTAGAATTCTATAGTAACTGATCCTTATAAGTCCTTCTGATGGAAATGCTGAGATGCCCTTTGATTTTGGAAATAAATTTAAGCTCAGCAATTCATCAAGCTTTTATAAAATTATCAAGTGTGGGATTGTGTTCTTTTTATTTTGTATTTTTCTTTCGTTAATAAGAGTTTATAAAATATTTTCATAAAGTAAGCACTTAAGGTATGCTTTTTACTATTTTTTTTCTTAGGATTTTTCTTTTTCATCCCCCAATATCTTTTCTTCTATTCAAGACTTTATAGGCTCCTTTCATGGATAAACTAACTGCTCCATTCATGGATAAACTTAACTCCATACCTTTATTTTATCATCTTAAACTGATCATTTTAAGTAATACAAGATAATATGTCATATATTTAATATGTCAGATATTTAATAATGCAACTTTAAAAATTCTTTTGAATTGTCTCCAGACTTGTGAAGCTATTGAAATCCAAGTTAAAGGACATTCTTGCTTCCTAAGCATTAATGCCAGGTTATTTTATACTTGAACAATATAGATGAATATAAGTAAAATGAAATTAATATATGAAATTGATTTTAATTGCAATTGACATGATTATTAGACAATGAAATATACATTTAATTTAAAATTTTATTTTTATTTGTAATTAAATATGAACATATGATTTAAATGTCAGAGAATGATTAATTTCTAAGGTAAATGGAGTGTTTGTTCTTATTGTTCTCTGTTTTACAATGGACAAAATATTTGCAAACCCATTTTATTAAAGTACAACAAGAAAATAAAGAGATTTCCTTTGAGGCTTCTTAGACCCCGGCTTCTGATACCCTATAGCTTGTTTAGCCTCCTGATTTTGGCATATTTCTTGATCAGGAATGAGAAACTCTGTGTCATAGTCCCAGAAACACACCATTTAAACTTTAAATCCCTCAGGCTTCTCATACTTATGCTTTTCCCATTCCTGGCCTGATAGCCCATGGTCCTCATGTGCTTAGAAAGCAAAGACCACTTTGATACAGGGTATGAGGAGAGGACAGTGCTCCCACTGTGAGCTCCTCAAGACTAGTGACCGTGTCTTTTCCTTTTGTATCTCTAGCACTTGGAACACAGCCAAGCACAAAACTACATGTTTTCCCATGGTTAATAGAACATTTCAGTTGAGATTCTCTTCTGTCAAGATCAAAACATTAGGGGCTAAGTTCCTTCATTCCTTGCCCTATTTCCAAATCAAGATACTAAAAGACCTATGCAAGATTTGCAAAGAGGGTAGGAAAAATTCCCTCCTGTTCTCAGCCTATCACCCACTTCAAAATTTAAAAAGATTTAAAGTTGAAAAGTAAGGAAGGCAGCCCTGTGATTAAGAGTGGTCAATATGTGGTGTATACCTCTCACTTCAGCATTGGCTGCTAGCACTGGCCCCAATTGCTCCATGCTGTCAGTGTGTGGGAGTGGCAGCAGCAGGTGGTGTTGGGCGGGGCCTGGCAGGGGCATGAAGGAAGGACTGAGATCAGCCATGCCCACCACAGCCTTGTGGCCCACAGTTTCTTTCAAAGGGCACAAATTCATGCTTTGGGCTCCTTGTCTATATATAAAATCCTAAGCAACTGTTACAACCAAACAACCAGAACTATGGGAATGACCAGTCAACAAGTTGCTATGACACACATACTGACCACAAGGAGGCAAGTGCTCAATACAGGAGCTGCCCCCTGATGGTCAGTGTGCTCCCACAGCAGGAGCACTGCTCAGCTAGAAGCTAGGCCTCTCCTGCCTCTGCAGCAGTGCTATGGAGCTGCTGCAGCAGGGCAGGGGTGATTGGGAGCAATGTGGTACCCAGCCCTGGTCCGGGCTCCTCCCCAGCTGCCTGCTACTTAGCGCACTGCTATATCCCTCATACCCCATAAGCTTGCAGTTACAATCTCTGGAGAATGGTTGAAGCATGGACACTTGGAGTAAACAGGATGAGCCTGATATCACAGTCAGGCTCTTGGAATTCTGCCTCAGGCATCAAGACCAAATCTCATCCTTACTGATTGCCTGGGAGCTACAGAAGAAGGCAGCAGTATAACAGTGGCCACAAGCGGTGACTGACAATCTGGCTAAAAGTCAAACAGAGATGGATTTGAAGCGTGGGGGTGTGGGCAACAGAGCACCCTCACCCCCGCCCCAAAGATCCCCAACTTTGTATTATTCACCTCAGAGCATCTCTGATCCAGCTCTGAGCAGTGGAAAGCATCCAGCATGGCCCAAGGTGTCCATTGGGGACCTCCCAGCTGGCAGATGTGACCCTGGCCACAGAAGGGACACTTGTAAATATTGTTCCAGGTAGCTTCGGGGAGGACAGATTCCCCATGCAACTTCCTGGAGGCCCATGGGGACATGGAAACTCCCCGGGCACGCAGGCACAGGCTCCCAATATCCTTTCAAATGTGCACAAATCTGTGCACCAGGCCACTAGAGTGTGTGTGTGTGTGTGTGTGTGTGTGTGTGTGTGTATATATATATATATATATATATATATATATAGAGAGAGAGAGAGAGAGAGAGAGAGAGAGAGAGAGAGAGAGAATAGATTTTTCTCTGTTGTCATTTTGATTACATCTGCCCCTTGCTATAGTTCACCCTCTGTGGTCTTTTCAGTCTTGCCATGGAGCCATGAACACACTTAACTAATTTCCCTTCCCTTTCTTTGGTACAGCAGATTCTTTGAGAATGGAGATAGCTGCAGTAAAGATTAAAGAAAAAGCAGGATATGGTTGTCACAGAGAATAAAAGGATTAAATAATTTGAGGACCACATTTCTTTATATAATAGTGTGGTTAACTAACTATCTAGACAGGTTCAATTGTTTGTATTTTGAGTTCTTATTCCACAATTCAAATTAGGATATTCTAACATCTATTTTTGAACTAAATCACTTTTGTATCATTGTATCTACAGATTTATTTACTTTTGTGCTACTTAGTGGTAGGATTTTAAACTTCTTTGAAGCTTATTAATATTAAATTATTTGATTCAAAAGCAATAGTTTTCTTGGAGCAATCGACTCAACATACTTAAGAAGCATTGAAATATTGATTGTTCACTATTTAACAAGCCATGTCAAGTGATTTTATGTGATTTGATTTAATAGTCTACCTTTCTGATTTATGGCTTGGCTGACAATACTACAATGCTTTAACCATTGTTTTAGGAAACTGAAGAGAAGTATATCCTTTCAATCATTCACTAAGTGATAAACAGTAAAGACTGAAGCTGGAGAAGGGACAATCTAGTTGTAATCACTGGTTTTCAGATTCCATGTATTTCTATGTGAAAGTAATTGCACTCTTCCTTTCATCTGCAATTGGACTGCATCATCAATTGGACTGCATCATCAATTGGACTACTTAAGGCTTTTATCATCTTTGCTTTGGAGTTGGGCTAGCCAATCAGGTTGCTCTTCCAGGGCTAAACTGTCTTGTGGATGACACATTAAATAAAACCACAGTTAAAGTTTGAATTCCAGCCTCTGTTTTGTCTTGGTCCATCAGGTTAAATTAACCATCTAAATGTGCACCCTTGAATATGTTGCCTGCTGTATACATAGTTGAAATAGTACTCCCCCTCCCATTGGAAGGACTCTGGTAGGAAAAAAAAAAAACTCACAAAAGATAAAGGTACCAGGTGAGTGGGTCAGGGGTTGATTAGAAAGAGACTGAGCAGTTTTGTTTTACAAAGGAAACACTAATCATATGCCATTTCCACTAGCCATTGCCTGATTCCTCTCCCTGTAATGGTATGCCATTAGAACTCATTCTCAAAGGAAACATTTGCTACTTTTGCATTACTGTGGAACAACGAAAGAAAAATATGGGAGAAATATTAAGTGCTTTGTGAAGGAATTTAAATGTAGTTTGAAAGTTTGATTTCCTAGATTTAAAAAAAAAATTGTCATGAAAGATTCAACTAGACATCACTCACCAGCCCAGTCCAGACCCATGGGTTCTAAACACACAGAGCACTCTCTTTGGTTTAATGCCCTGCTGTTATAAAGGAACTGATCAATTAGAAAATGTTCCACACGAAGGATAAAAAGAATTGGGGAGAGTGATTTATGGAGCAGATTAAAGGAACAAATCATGTGTTGTGTGGTTAAGTGATAGGGAATAGATGGCATGAGACTAAAATTATTTGAACTGTATAAATGCTAATGTGAAGAATTATATTACATTCAGAGTACTACCTAAAAGCTAGACATCAGGTAAGACAATTCTAAAAGTATTAGTAATAGTTATTATTTATTTGTAATTAGTGAAATAAAGTATTATATCAATAAACTATTATCAATGGAATGACATTTTTCCATAATTTTAAATATAAAATGGCCTAAATATTATAAATGAAATCTAGGCTGTGGCCAATTTATGAAGAGTTTCACTGTTTTTGCTCTCTTAAATTCTGAATTTTTAGTGTTCTATAATCCATGTTGATTTAATATCTATGTGCTTGATATTATAATACAACACCAAACAGAAACTGAACCCCAATCATCAAGGAGCTCATGGTACTGAAAGGATCAACTGTAAACAAATACCCACATAGATTAACTTAAAATTAGAATTGGTGTCAATGCTAAGTATGAAAGGATAAATGGTATTCCAAGAATTGACAATAGTGACCTTCCCAGTCAGCTTATGGTGGTAAAAGTGATATTTAAGCCTGAGTAGGAGTTACCTATAGGAAGAGTGGAGTGGAGAGAGAGGTTTTTGTGAGGGGTCAGGATATGGCTCTGTGAAAACACTGTGGTACTGGGGAGCATGGGCACATTTCACATAACTGAATTTAACTTAAAACATAATTTGTTCAGAAAGAATAAAAACTAAAATGTAGGGTAAGTGATTTATATTAACTAAGAGAACTCAGAAGTTCAGATAATTCCCTTAAGAGCATTCTATTCCACATGACTTAGTTCCATAAAGTATGACATTACATTTATGTTTCTGCTGTACAGCCTGGTCTCTGGCCTGTGCATTTGCACTGGGTCTGGGAAGAGCCACATCCTCTGTGGCCATAAACATGTCAGTTCTTTTTCTATAAGAAACTAGAAGGATAACTTTAAAAGGGACACCTGTGAGAAATTATGGGATGGTATCATTATGTAAAACCATTTTGAGAAATAAATGTCTTATATTCCACAAAATAATACAGATAATAGTTGAAATGTAAAAGAAATTCTTAATATCATGTAATTGAGGAATTACAATTTCCAAAATTCTATGAGTATTCTCTTATTAGTGCTTTTCTGAAGAAATGATGTATAAACTAGTCCCAGGTCATACAATTGAATATTAACTATGAGGTGTTTAATATGTGTTCTGTGTAAAGGGAAAAATTTTAAAAATCAAGATTAAGTTTAATAAAGCTAGGGTTATACAAAGTTAAATAGGCTTCCTTACTGTCTGACTTGTCAAAGTGTTTAATATTTTTATATTAATATAAATTGTAAGACTCTTGTAATAATAGTATTTGGCTTTTGCCAAACATCTGACCAGAGGACATCTTTTTCCCTTTGTAATACACATTCCTCACAACCTAAAAAAATTAGAAAAAAGCAATTACTATTTTTGGTTCTAGAGTTTGTTGCTACTTCATTGTCTTTGTAACTATGTCTACAGATCTGAGCTGAGCCTATAAAACCATTCATTATTATTATTATTATTATTATGATCATTCTCTGTCATCTCAAAATTTTTTATTTACCCTCAGTTATTTCTTACTCTAATGCTCCAATCTTCTATAATTCTCAAGCAGATATCTCTCTGTTCTTTCTTTCTTCTCCCTATATATCACCTTCTTTTTCATCCTTTCATCTTTTTATATTTTTCTTTTGTATCATTATAGAGCATTTCTAAGCATGTCCTTTGTATTACTAACTCAAAACTGCTTTTACTATCTCCAATACAAATTTTAATGATCTTATTACAATTTTACTCTCCTTGCAATTTTTTAAAAATGTATTTCAATTATAGTTGGCACTCAATATTGTATCAGTTTTAGGTGTATAGCATAGTGCTTAAACAAACTTATGAAGTGATACCCTCTGATAAGTTGAATATCTACCTGGCACTATACATAGTTATTTCAATATTTGAGGCCCACTGCACAAATTTGTGCATAGGTGGAGCCCCTCAGCCTGACCAGTGATGGGGGCCTATTGGGGCATCTCGTCCAGTCCCAATCAGGCTGATGGGGGCTGGCCGAGGAATTACAGGAGGGCTCTAGGGCATGTCCTGCCTGTCTAGCCCAGTTCTGATCAGCAGGATCCCAGCAGCAAGCTAACCAACTGGTGGAGCATCTGCCCCCTGGTGGTCAGTGTATATCATGCAACTGGTCAATTGGTCAGATACTTAACATATTAGGCATATATATATAAAATTATATTACATTATATATAGATTATTAACTGTTTTTCCTAAGCTGTACTTTACATCCCCATGACTGTTTTGTAACTGCTAATTTGTACTTCCTAATTCCTTCATCTTTTCACCCAGCCCCACAATACCCTTTCCTTTTAGCAGCCATCAACTTATTCTCTGTATGTATGAGTTTGTTTCTGTTTGTTCTTTGTTTGTTTGTTTGTTTCTGTTATTTTGTGTGTGTGTGAGGGGGGGTTAGATTCCATATATAAGTGAAATATTTTTATTCGTTCTCTGACTTTTCCACTTAGCATAATGCCCATGTTGTTGCAAATGGTAGATTTCATTATTTGTATTACCAAGTAATATTCCATTGTGATATTACTTTATAATAAATCCTAGTAAGTGTCAGATCATTCGTTCAACCATTCAACCAGTTGCTATGATGTGCATTAACCACCAGAGGGAAGATGTCCCAACCAGTAGGTTAGCTTGCTGTTGGGGTCTGGCCAATTGAGACTGGGCGAGATGGCGTGGGCATGCCCTGGGGCCCTACTCTGGTCCCTTCCTAGCCCCAATTTTGTACCAGTAGGGTCCCTTGGCCTGGCCTGTGCCTTCTTGAAATCTGAGACCCCTCGGGGGATGTCAGAGAGCTGGTTTCAGCTAAACCCCCACAGGCCAGGCCAAGGGACCCCACAGGTGCACTAATCCTTGCATTGGGCCTCTAGTATATATACCACCTCTTTTTTCCCTCAATCAGCTATTGATGAACACTTAGATTGCTTTCATATCTTGGCTGCAGCAACCATAGGGATGCATATATTTTTTGAAGAAGTGTTTTGGACTTCTTTGGATAAATACCCAGAAGTGGAATTGCTGTTTTATTTTTAAATTTTTGAGAAACCTCTATACTGTTTTTACCCCATTGTATATTCTTGCCTCCTTTGTCATATATTAATTGACCATATAGGTGTGGTTTTAGGTCTCTCTATTCTGTTACATTGATATATGTGTCTGTTTTTATGCCAAGGCCATGTTGTTTTGATTACTATAGCTTGAGTATATAGATTGATGTCAGTGGCAAACCTCCAAGTTTGTTCTTTTTTCTCAATTGCTTTGACTATTTAGGCTCAAATTCCATCTAAATTTTAGAATTATTTATTGTAGTTCTGTGGAAAATCCCATTACTATTTTGACAGAGATTGCATTGAATCTATAGATTGTTTTGTGTAGGATGAACAATTTAATGATGCTACATTTTCTTATCCATGAATATAATATATGTTTCCATATATTTGTATCTTCTTCAATTTCTTTCTTCAATGTTTTATAATTTTCTGAGTACAGGTCTTTTACCTCCTTGGTTAAATTTATTCCTAGGCATTTTATTTTGTTTCTTTTGATGCAATTGTAAATGGACTTGCTTTCTTAGTTTCCTTTTATTGATGTATAAAAATTCAACTGATTTCCTAGATTTTTTTTTAGCCTGCTACTTTACTGAATTCATTTATAAGTTCTCGTAGGTGTTTTTGTTTGTTTGTTTGTTTGTTTGTTTGCTTGCTTGTTTTTTGATGGGGTCCTTAGTGTTCTCTCTATAAGTATCATGTCATCTGCAAATAATGAGTTTTACTTTTTCCTTTCCAATTTGGATGTTTTTTATTTCTTTTACTTGTCTTATTGCTGTAATTAAGATTTCCAATATCATATTGAATGAAAGTGGACATCCTTGTCTTGTTCTTAATCTTAAGGAAAATGCTTTTAGTTTATCCCCATTGAATATGAGGTTAGATATATGTTTGTTGTATATGGCCTTTACCATGTTGAGATATGTTCCCTCTATTCCCACTTTGCTGAGAATTATTATCATAAAGGATGCTGAATTTTTTTAAATTAAATCTTTATTATTCAGATTATTACATTTGTTTTTCTTTTTTCCCCTCCATAGCACCCCTCCACCCAGCTCCCACCTTCTCTCCCTCCCGTTGACCTCATCCATAGGTGTATGATTTGTGTCCAGTCTCTCCATGTATACCCCTCACCCCTTTACCCCTGAGAATTATCAGTCACGGGTGGGTCTGGAGCAGCAAGTCTTCCGCGGGCTCCGCCTTGAGTGACTCTTCAGTCCGCAGGCCGACGCTCTACCCACTGAAAACACCTCCTCCTGCTGCCACAGCGGCAGCACACACACGTGTGGGGTGGGGGCCGCGGGGTCACAGGGGTTAAGGGAACCAGCACCGGCGCTCGTTCCTGCAGGTCCGGCCCGGCCCGAGCCGCACCAGAAGCCCTGAGAGCAGGTGCCCTGGGGGCTCGAGAGCCGAGGACGCACCGCTCAGCCTCAGCCTCAGCACGAGGATCTCAGTGCCTCAGCCTCAGCCTCAGCACGAGTGTCTCAGCCTCAGCCTCAGCACGAGGGTCTCGGCGCCTCAGGGTGAGCACGAGGGTCTCAGCCTCAGCCTCAGCACGTGGGTCTCAGCCTCAACCTCAGCACGAGGGTATCAGGATCGCGCTGAGGCTGAGGCTGAAACCCTCGTGCTCAGGCTGAGGCTGGGGCTGAGGCTGAGGCTGGGGCTGAGGCTGAGGCTGAGACCGTCGTGCTGAGGCTGAGGCTGAGGCGCTGAGACCCTTGTGATGAGGTTGAGGCTGAGGCTGGGACCCTCGCACTGAGGCTGAGGCTGAGACCCTCGTGCTGAGGCTGAGGCTGAGGCGCTGAGACCCTAGTGCTGAGGCTGAGGCTGAGACCCTCGTGCTGAGTCTGAGGCTGAGACCCTCGTGCTGAGGTTGAGGCTGAGACACTCGTGCTGATGCTGAGGCTGGGACCCTCGTGGTGAGGCTGAGGATGAGACCCTCATGCTCAGGCTGAGGCTGGGGCTGAGGCTGAGGCTGAGGCTGAGGCTGAGACACTAGTGTTGAGGCTGAGGCTGAGACTGAGAACCTCGTGCTGAGGCTGAGGCGCTGAGACCCTTGTGCTGAGACTGAGGATGAGACCCTAGTGCTGAGGATGAGGCGCTGAGACCCTTGTGCTGAGGCTGAGGATGAGACCCTCGTGCTGAGGCTAGGGCTGGGACACTCGCGCTGAGGGTGAGGCTGAGGTGCTGAGACCCTAGTGCTGAGGCTGAGGCTGAGGCTGAGACCCTCGTGCTGAGGCTGAGGCTGAGACATCTTGCTGAGGCTGAGGCTGAGACCCACGTGCTGAGGCTTTGGCTGAGACCCTCGTGCTGAGGCTGGGGCTGAGGTGTTGAGACCATTGTGCTGAGGCTGAGGTTGAGACAGATTGCTGAGGCTGACGCTGAGACCCTCGCGCTGAGGCTGAAGCTGAGACCCTCGTGCTGAGGCTGAGGCTGTGGCGCTGAGACTCTAGTGCTGAGGCTGAGGCGCTGAGACCCTTGTGCTGAGCCTGAGGCTGAGACCCTTGTGCTGAGGCTGAGGCTGGGACCCT
>JAAGEH010000012.1:5445093-5450093 GCA_011751065.1 Lasiurus cinereus
CTCGCGCTGAGGCTGAGGCTGAGGCACTGAGACCCTCGTGCTGAGGCTGAGGCTGAGACCCTCGTGCTGAGGCTGAGGCTGGTGCTGAGGCTGAGGCTGAGGCTGGGGCTGAGGCTGAGGCTGAGGCTGGGGCTGAGGCTGGGAAGCTCGCGCTGAGGCTGAGGCTGTGACCCTCGTGCTGAGGCTGAGGCTGGGGCTGAGGCTGGGACCCTCTCGCTGAAGCTGAGGCTGACACCCTTGTGCTGAGGCTGAGGCTGAGGTGCTGAGACCCTAGTGCTGAGGCTGAGACTGAGACCCTCGTGCTGAGGATGCTGAATTTTATCAAATGCTTTTTTGTTGTTTTGTTTTTATCTTATTTATCTTTTTTTAAATTAATTCTTTATATATATATCTCCCCATTGCCCCCGTCCCTCCCAGGCATACCCCAACCCCCTAGTGTCTTTGATCATTGGTTATGCTTATACGCATGCATACAAGTCCTTTGATTGATCTCTTATCTATCTCACCTAACTTTAAACTTCCTGCTGTAATTTCACAGTCTGTTTGAAGGTTTATTGCCTCTGTATCTATCCTTTTGTTCATCAATTTATAATGTTCTTTATTATCCACAAATGAGTGAGATCATGTGATGCTTCTCCTTCATTGACTGGCTTATTTCACTAAGCATAAAGCTCTCCAGTTCCAACCAGGTTGCTGCAAATGGTAAGAATTCCTTCTTTTTAATGGCAGCATAGTATTCCATTGTGTAGATGTACCACGGTTTTCTGATCCATTCATCTGCTGACGGACACCTAGGCTGTTTCTAAATTGTAGCTATTGTAAATTGTGCTGCTATGAACATAGGGGTGTATAAATCCTTTCTGATTGGTGTTTGTAATTTCTTGGCATAAATTCCTAAGAGTGGGATTACAGGGTCAAATGGGAGATCCATTTTTAGTTTTTTGAGGAAACTCCATACTGGAGAACAATCACTGCAACAGTCTGCATTCCCACCAACAGTGCACAAGGGTTCCTTTTCCTCCGCATCCTCTCCAACACTTGTCGTTTGTTGATTTGTTCATGATTGCCATTCTAACCAGTGTAAGATGGTATCACATTGTTGTTTTGATTTGCATCTCTTGGATGATAAGTAACTTTGAACATGTTTTCATGTGTCTCTTGGCCTTCCTTCTGTTGTCTTTCGAAAAGGTTCTATTTAGGTCCGTTGCCCATTTTTTTATTTGATCATTCATCTTCCCTTTATTAAGTTGTATAAGTTGGCTATAGATTTTGGAGATTAAACATTTATCAGTGATAACATTTGCAAATATGTTTTCCCCTACAGTGATTTTTCTTGTTGTTTTGTTGATGGTTTCTTTTGCTGTGCAAAAGCTTTTTATTTTGATGTTCTCCATTTGTTTATTTTTTCTTGAGCTTCCATTGCCTTTGGAGCAGTATCAGTGAAGAACTTCTTTCGGCATATATCTGAGATTATGCTGCTTGTGGATTCCTCTAGTATTTTTATGGTTTCCTTTCTAATGTTTAAGTCCTGTATCAATTTTGAGTTTATTTTTGTATTTGGTGTAAGTTGGTGGTCCAGTTTCATTTTTTTGCATGTATCTGCCCAATTTTCCCAACACCATTTATTGAAGAGGCTAACGTCGCTCCATTTAATGTTCATGCCTCCTTTGTCAAATATTTGTTGAGCATAGTGGTTTGGGCTGATATCTGGGTTCTCTATTCTATTCCATTGGTCTATATGTCTGTTCTTGTGCCAGAACCAGGCTGTTTTGAGAATAGTTGCTTTGTAGTATAACTTGAAATCTGGTATTGAGATCCCACCTACTTTATTCTTCTTTCTCAGGATTGCTGTAGCTATTCGTGGTCTCTTTTTGTTCCAGATGAATCTATGAAGAATTCTTTGTAGGTCTGTGAAATATGTCGATGGTATTTTAATGGGTAGTGCGTTGAATCTGTAGATTGCTTTGGGTAGTATGGACATCTTAATGATGTTGATTCTCCCAATCCATGAGCATGGTATGCTCTTCCATCTGTTAACATCTTCCTCTATCTCTTTTTTCAGTGTCCTGTAGTTTTCTGCATAAAGGTCTTTTACCTCTTTTGTTAGGTTTATTCCTAGGTATCTTAATTTTTTTGGTGCGATGGTAAATGGGATTGCTTTTTTAGTTTCTCTTTCTATAATTTCACTATTAGTATATAGAAATGCCACAGACTTCTTAGCATTAATTTTGTATCCTGCTACATTGCCGAATTCATTAATTAATTCAATGAATTTTGGAATGGAGTCCTTTGGGTTTTTTATGTACAGTATCATGTCATCTGCAAATAAGGACAGCTTTACTTCTTCTTTTCCAATTTGGATGCCTTTTATTTCTTCTTCTTGTCTAATTGCAATGACTAATACTTCTAGTACTATGTCGAACAGGAGAGGTGAGAGTGGGCATCCCTGTCTTGTTCCTGTTCTTAGGGGAAATGGTTTTAGTTTTTGCCCATTGAGTATGATGTTAGCTGTGGGTTTATCATATATGGCTTTTATGATGTTGAGGTATGATCCTTCTATTCCCACTTTGCTGAGAGTTTGTATCAAGAAAGGGTGTTGGATTTTGTCAAATGCTTTTTCTGCATCAATTGATATGACTTTGTGATTTTTATCTCTCAATTTGTTTATGTGATGTATCACATTTATTGATTTGTGGATATTGAACCATCCCTGCATTCCTGGGATGAATCCTGATTGGTCATGGTGTATGATCTTTCTGATGTACTGCTGGATCCGGTTTGCTAGAATTTTGTTGAGGATTTTGGCATCTATATTCATGAGAGATATTGGCCTATAATTCTCTTTCATTGTGTTGTCTTTATCTGGTTTTGGTGTTAGGGTGATGCTGGCTTCATAGAAGGTGTTTGGTAGTATTCCTTCTTTTTGAATGTTTTTGAATAGTCTGAGGAGGATAGGTTTTAATTCTTTCTTGAATTTTTGGTAAAACTCTCCTGTGCAGCCATCTGGACCCGGGCTTTTATTTGTTGGAATCTTTTTGATTACTGCTTCAATTTCTTCCATAGTTATTGGACTATTGAGATGTTTGGCTTCCTCCTCATTGAGTTTTGGGAGGTTATATTTTTCTAGGAACATGTCCATTTCTTGCAGGTTGTCCAATTTGTTGGAATAGAGTTGTTCATAGTATTTTTTAACAATCCTTTGTATTTCCACAGGGTCTGTTGTTATTTCTCCTCTTTCATTTCTGATTTTGTTTATTTGGGTCTTCTCTCTTTGCTCCTTGGTGAGCCTGGCTAGGGGTCCTTCAATCTTGTTTATCCTTTCAAAGAACCAGCTCTTGGTTTTGTTGATCTTTTGAATTGTTTCTTTGGTCTCCAAGTTGTTTATCTCCGCTCTGATCTTCACTATTTCCTTCCTTCTGAGTACACTGAGCTTTTCTTGCTGCTCATGTTCTAGCTCTTTGAGTTGTAGGTTTAGGTGATTTATTACCATTGTTTCCTGTTTTTTCCAGTAGGCTTGTAGGGCTATGAACTTCCCTCTCAAGACTGCTTTCACTGTGTCCCATAAATTTTGTATTGTTGTGTTGTCATTGTCATTTGTTGCCATGATGTTTTTTATTTCTTCCTTGATCTCTTCGGTTACCCAGTCCTTGTTTAATAGCATGCTGTTTAGTCTCCATGTGTTTGATTTCTTTCTAATGTTTTTACTACAGTTGAATTGCAGTTTTATGCCACTGTGGTCTGAGAAAATGCTTGATATGATTTCTATCTTCTTGAATTTGAAGAGACTTTTCTTATGACCCAACATATGATCTATCTTTGAAAATGACCCATGTGCACTGGAGAAGAATGTATATTCTGTGGCTTTGGGGTGAAATGTTCTGAAGATGTCAATTAATTCCATCTGGTCTAGTGAGTCATTTAGGATTGATGTTTCTTTGCTGATTTTTTGTTTAGAGGATTTGTCCAGTGGTGACAGTGGGGTATTAAAGTCTCCTACTATAATTGTATTGCTGTCAATCTCTCCCTTAATACCCTCCAAGAGTTTTTTTTTATGTATTTAAGTGCTCCTATATTGGGTGCATATATGTTTATCAGAGTTATTTCTTCTTGTTGGATTGTTCCCTTTAGTATTATGAAGTGGCCTTCTTTATCTCTTATTATGTCCTTCACTTTGAGATCTAATTTGTCAGATATAAGTATTGCAACCCCAGCTTTTTTTCATTTCCATTTGCCTGAAATACCATCTTCCATCCCTTCACCCTTTATTTATGTGCATCTGTTTTCCTGAGGTGGGTTTCTTGCAGACAGCAGATATATGGATCACGTTTTCTTATCCAATCTGTTATCCTATGTCTGTTGATTGGAGCATTTAATCTGTTTACATTAAAGTTATTATTGATAAGTACTTATCTTTTGCCATTTTTAGTCCTTACCCTCAAGTTCCTTCTTTGCTTCCTCTTTCTTTTTATTACAGCAGACCCTTTAACATTTCTTGCATTGCTGGTTTGGTGGTAATATATTTCCTTAGTCCTTTTTTGTCTGTGAAGCTTTTGATTTCACCTTCAATTTTGATTGAGAGTCTTGCAGGGTACAGTATTCTTGGATTCAGACCCTTCCTTTGCATGACTCTGTATATTTCATTCCATTCCCTTCTGGCCTGACGAGTTTCTGTTGAGAAGTCAGTAGCAAGTCTTATGGGGGTTCCTTTGTAGGTAACTTTCTGTTTCTCTCTGGCTGCTTTTAAGATTCTTACTTTGTTGTCAGTGTTTGCCAATTTAATTATAATGTGCCTTGGTGTCAGTGTGTTGGGGTTAATTTTGCTTGGGACTCTGTGAGCTTCTAGGATTTGTGTGCGTTTTTTCTTTCCTATATTGGGGAAATTTTCTGTCATTATTTCTTCAAACAGGTTCTCTAATCCTTGTTCAGTTTCCACTCTTTCTGGAACCCCTATTATGCATATGTTGTTTTGTTTCATGTTATCCCAAATTTCCCTTAGGCTC
>JAAGEH010000012.1:5455093-5518965 GCA_011751065.1 Lasiurus cinereus
TTTATTTATCAAATGCAGAAAAGAACATTTGTTCTGCTTACCCTCACTCTACTGTCTCAGGAACCAAGGAGTTGTTTTTTATTGTTTCTCAGATGATGTGACCTTAATGAGCTCACTAGCTACCCCAGAAGAGTGCTGTACAGTGTATGTTTTAATGTCCAAAAAAATGTACTGAGGTCTTAAACTAGCAAAATGGATGAATCTTAACCTGTCAATCTTTCCAACCTTGTAATAAAGCAAGGGTGTATGTTAAGTTAAATTGACTCAGCCTTTATGGAACAGACAGGCTGAGGGATACCACTACCAATCAGTAGAAAAGTCTTCAGCCCAGTAGCCTGTGAGTGGGACTCACTGACCCTGGGTCTCTTATGCGGCAATAATGGTTCCCAAAATATACATGAAAAACACACACACACAAAATATTACCATATTTGTAATGCCAGTGAGATATTATATAACACAAAGATTACAGATACTTACCAACCTATTTAAGGAAAATACGAATCACAATACAAAAGGTATGGGGCTCAAAATATTTTAATTAACAGGGCAAAACCAGAAAAGCTATCCAACTTGTTAGCAATAGAAGATTGGCAGATTCAGAGTATGACTAAACAGGACACTAAGACATACTTGGTGTCACAGGCACAGATTGGTGTCTATGACCTAAGAACCCATCATGAAAAGCTAGCTTCTCAAAGGAAAACACGAAAGGACTAGGTGGATCTTACTATGGGCTCCTAAGGCAGAGGTGGTTTAGCGAAGAGAAAGCACTGCCTGCTGGATGATGAGGCCGCAGCATGAGGAGGCTCTGAGACGGGGGAGGGTGCTGGTTACACCTGTGTCTGGAGTAGACGAGAGAGCGCAGGCCCGGTGCAGGCAAGAGGATCTCTCCGAAGCAGGGATTTGCCCACCTTTCAGTTTTGTATTCTGCAGACGAGGAGCATCATCTTAAAGAACCGGAAAAGAAGAACAAAGTAGTTCAAACGCAGCAGGGGAAAGGGAATCATTAAAAAAAAAAAATCGGAGCAGATTTAAAGGAAACAGAGAACAAAAGGACAATTCCCAAAAAACGATGTGACAAAGAGCTGCCTCTTTGACCAGGTCACCAAACTGGCAGCCCGCTGGCCAGGAGGAGCGGTCACTAAAAGGCTGTCGCAGAAAGATGCAGTTAGTGTTTTAGCACCCGGTGCGCCACAGAACTGAGTACGCTTCACCTTTCCTGACAGTGGGAGATGCGTCCTCAAGCTCCATGCCTTATGGGGGCCCCTCGAGGTTTGGAGATCTTTCCAGAGCGCGCTGCCCTGGGAGCGCAATGAGTCTGGAAACTTCCACTTTATAAAAAGGGGGCCTGTGGACTGTCCCGTAGCCAAATGTTCGCACAAGTCATTCAAACGAGGCAAGAAACACTGCTGTTTCCAATAAAGAAACGCCCTTCGCTCAAGTGAGCTCGGCCCTAACCCGGCCTCCGGTCCTGTGCAGCTCACTGCTGTTCAGGGGAAAGCAGAGAAGGCCCATCTCTCAGCCTCGCTGTGCCTTTGGACACCCGGGAAACGGAAGAGACAGTGTCAGCGACGAGAACCCAGCTCAGGGGTTTTGGCTGGGAAGGGAAACACACAAATAAATGTGCTGATCTGAGGCTGCGGCAGGGAGGGGCCGTGGCTGTCTGTGCAGACGGGCGATGCCGGGCGCACGGTGGCTGGCAGTGGCGCTGCGAACTGACTCCCAAAGGCGACCCTTTGAGGCGGAGGATCGCCGCTCCTCCACCAGTTCCCGCTCCGACAGGTAAGCGATCGGGATGGGGAGCAAGTGTTGGCGAATGTTAGCGCTTTGACCTTGGAACCACTCCCTGCTCCTTCTGCTCCCCGCTCCCGGAGGAGTGACCCTGAGGAGCCGCACAAAACTGCAGGCTGAGGAAGGACCGGTACGCCTGTATGTGAGCCTAACCAGTGGGTACAAGACACTGGGGCGGGGGGAGGGGGAGAGGCAGGTGAGGGCATGTACTGGGGGGGGGGAAGGCCAGGGGGAGGTCAATGGGGGGGGGAATAAAAAGGAGACACGTGTACTGCTATTTGTCATACTGGAAACAATAAACAAAATCCGCAGGAACAACAACAAAAAAAGCTAGCTTCTCCAGAACATTCATCAACCTTTGTTATTAATAAATAAATAATATGAGATTTTATTTCACAATCTCCAACAATAAGAACCTGAAAGGTAGCCTGAGGGAGTACTGAAGGAATAATTGTTATGAGACATCTGTCTTTGGGAGGGAGCATGCCTGGAAAGAGCCCAGGTGAGCTCTTTACCCTTCTGTCATTTAGAAAAAGGAAATGTAACAAGGAAGGCAGTTTCCTACAGTAAAGCTGAAGAACAACACAAAATAATGGACCATAACCATAGGCTCCTGGCAAAGGTTGCTGACCTGGCATAGTTAGAACCTGGATTATTTTCTTAAGCAAAAACTTCCAACAACAAAATACTCAGCAATTGGACATTAGACTGTGCTTCTCTATTCTTGATGTAAAGGGTGAAAATACACATGGCACTGAACACAGGAGAGTGAGTAGAAGACATAAAAGTTAATAGAATTGCAAAGTCATTAGAGTTCATACAGTATGTGTACGTGGATGAGTGATAAGTCCTGCTCATTGTGTGTGGTTGCTGTGAGTACAGTGATGGGTCTTAATTATATAGCATTAAGAAAAGGAGAAAAAAAATACATATTTTTTTCTACTTGCCAAAGGTTCATCACAGAATTATTTATAATTTCAGAAATTTTAAAGGAAATGTCCAAAATTATAGAAGTTTCAAAATAAATGATGGTATATCTATCCAGCATATATTTATTAAAATTATATTTTAAAAGATAATTTAATAAATTCAGAAAATGTTCACAATCTAATGCTAAGTGAGAACAAATTTCAAAATTTGTCCAATTTTTTCAAGTATGTAATGAAAAAAATGAAAAGGAAATTTTTCAGATGTTATCAGCTTCTTCTTCCTGGTAATATTACATGTGATTTTAATGTTTCTATTTATAATTGTATGTGTTTAAAACCTATAGTCATAAGTATTTATTAGTTATATATTTAAATTTAAACTTTATATGAGAGGAGAAGATGGTAATTAATTGACACCACAGCATAATTTAAATTTACATTTATACCAAGGAGCATATTGTAGTAATAACTAGCTATCCAAACTGTACTGAAATATTCATATAGTCAGTAAATAATCCTTTATGCTCTGTTCACTGAAAAAAGCACCAAGGATTCAGAAATAAAAGTATTAGCCGCAGCTGGAGAAACTCAGGACTGGTGGGATGGCTGAGAGGAAAACAGACAAATATCCAAGATGCTCCATGATAAATGCTCCTCCAGAGTCAGACCCAAGGTTCTCAGAAACACAAAAGAGGAGGAACAAACCACAATTTGTGGAAAGTGAAATCTGAGTTGAATCTTGAAGGATGAGTGAAGGAAAAAAATCAGATGTTCAATTAAACGGAATGAATAAGAACTAGAGTTCAATTAGAGCAATAGTTTTTGGTTGTTGTTAAATATATAAATATTTTTTTATATTGATTTTAAGAGAGAGTGGAAAGGAGGGAGGAAGAGAGAGAATAAAGAGAGATGGGGAGAGAGTCGGCAGATGATGGCGGCTGGGAGGACGGAGGTGAGGGAGAGGAAGTGAGTGAGGGGACAAAAGGATAGTGTGTATGGGTATGTGTGGTGGGTGTGTGATTGAATGAGGGACAGTTGAATCTCACAGGAGCAGTGGGGGCTGGCAGTCCAGGCTCTCTTGGACAAGGAGAGATTGCCATCATGGCTTTCATTCCCTGGACTGTGGGACTCGGGCATGGAGCTCATGCCATCTTGAAGGGAAAACAGCCTTTCTTTGGGAACTCACCAACACCATCAGCCAGACAGGCTTTGGAGCTGCCCTGCAACCCAATAGCCACTCCAGCCCAGTCCCACAGACCCTTGGACCATGCAGCCCCTCAGACCCTGGAACCTCAGCCTCCAAAGCAATGAGTGCAACCTCTCTCTCCCCCTCCCCAGTGATAATTGCTGTAGCAGCAGCAACATATAAATCCCCGCTTGCGATCTCCTGGGTCACCGCGTGTGTGTGGGTCACTGAGTGTAAGTGCACTGTGTGCTTGCACCATGGTTTCAGCTGTGCCACGGTTTCAGCTGTGGCTACACACTAGTCCCTGCCTGCACGTTTCCCAGTCTGCAGCTTGCCTTCATGCCAGCTTGCGAAGAACCCTAGTCCTTGTGTTTGCGTGTCAGGGTCGCCCCATCTGTGGCGCCCTAGGCCCTGTGTATGCGTGTTCTGGTTATCCTGTCTGTGGCATGCCCTCCTATCTGGTTTGTGGACCTCCCTAGTCACCTGCATTTGCAGTGCCCCCTTGAGGCCACCACCTAAGGAGGGTTTTCAGCAGCAAGTTCCTGGTGGTCCATCCCCTAAACAGTGCCTGGGAGCCACTGGGAGCCCCTGTGGGTGTGTTTTTTTTTAACTCTGTACACCACAGCCACGCCTCTCCAGGCCCCTGAAACACATCACCCTGACAGACGGGTCCTTGATGCCACTGTGTATCCCCGCTTGGCAAGCGTAATCTCAATTAAGAGTGCAAAACAGCAAAAATAGGGACACTTCTCTCCACAGCTGCCAAAGTCTAGACACCACAGTTGTACTGCTCAAGCTGCAGATCTACATCAAGAGAACCCAAATAGCTCAAGTAGGAAACTACAATAAATTAACAAACACAGGAGAACTGAGAAAATACACCAGTAGCACCATCCCCCCTCCCAAAAAAAAAAAACATGGATAGGAAAGCAATTGGATCTACAATTAAAACATTACAGGAAAACATGGGAAGATGTAAAAGCAATCCCCAAAGGAAAGAAAAAGAGGAATCACCAGAAAGGGAGTTAGATGAAATTGAAGTGAACAGCCTTTCAGAGAAAGAATTCAGAGTAATGGTTTTAAGGATGTTTAAACGGATGGAAGACAAATACACACAACTCAACGACAATATCACACAACTCAATGAGAACTATAAGGAGCTGAATGAGAATGTCACCAAAATGAAACAAAACCAAGAGGAGATGAAGAACAACATAGCTGCAATAAGGAACACAATGGAAGACCTAAACAGTAGACTAAAAGACACTGAGGACCGCATCATCGAATTAGAAGACAAAATAGGAAAAAACACACAAACACAGCTACAACTGGAAAAAAAGACTTAAAAAACAAGAATAGAGCCTAGGGGAGCTTTGGGACAACACAAAACAAAACAACATACACTTAATTGGGATACCAGAGGAGTAGAAGAAAAGCAAGGAATAGAAAACCTATTTGAAGAAATAATGACAGAAAATTTCCCTGATATTGGCAAGGAAAAAATATGAAAGTCCAAGAAGTGCACAGAGTCCCAAACAAGCTGAACCCAAAAAAAACCGAGACTAAGACACATCATAATAAAATTGGCAAATACTAACGACAAAGTAAGAATCTTAAAGGCTGCCAGAGAGAGACAGAAAGTTACCTACAAGGGATCTCCTATTAGAATAGCAACTGATTTCTCAACAGAAACACACGAGGGCCGAAGGGAATGGCATGAAATATATAAAGTGATGCAAAATAAGGGTCAGAACCCAAGAATACTATCAGCAACAAGGCTATCATTCAAAATTGAAGGTGGAATCAGGACTTTACAGACAAGAAAGAGAGTTTATCACTACCAAGCTAATAATGCAAGAAATGCTAAAGGGACTGCTGTAAAAAGAAGAAAGAGAAAGGCAAAAAAAAAAAAAAGCAAACCAAAAAAAACACAAACACTAAGGTAAAATATGACAACAAACATGAACTTGTCAAAATATCATTAAATGTAAATGGGTTAAATGCACCAATGAAAAGACATGGGATAGCTGAATGCTTAAGAAAACAGGACCCAAACATTTGCTCTCCACAAGAGACCCACCTCAGAGAAAAGGATTCACACAAACTGAGAGTGAAGGGATGGGAAAACATTTTTCAGGCAAATAGAAATGAGAAAAAGCTGGGGTAGCAATATTTATATCTGATAAAATAGACCTAAAGTAAAGGCTATAACAAGAGATAAGGAAGGCCACTACATAGTACTAAAAGGAGCAATTCATCAAGAAGATATAACTCCGGTAAACATATACGCACCTAACACAGGAGCCCTTAAATACATAAAAAATACTCCTGGAGGATATCAAGGGAGAGATTTACTACAATACAATTATAGTAGGGATTTTAATACACCACTGACATCTCTGGACAAATCCTCTAGACAAAAAAATCAGCAAAAGAAACAGCAATTCTAAATAACTCACTAGAACAGATGGACCTAATTGACATCTTCAGAGCATTTCACCCCAAAGCTACAGAATGTACATTCTTCTCAAGTGCACACGGGACATTCTCAAAAAGAGACCACATATTGGGTCACAAGCAAAGTCTCCCCAAATTAAAAAAAGATTGAAATCATATCAAGCATTTTCTCAGACCACAATGGCATAAGATTAGAAATAAACGACAATAACAACATTCCAAAAAATTCAAACATTTAGAAGTTGAATAACATGTTACTAAACAATGACTGGGTTATCAATGAGAACAAAGAAGAAATTAAAAATATCCTGGAGACTAATGACAATAAAACACAACAATGCAAATGCTATGGGACAAAATGAAAGCAGTGCTGAGAGGGAAGTTTATAGCTCGACAGGCCTACCTCAAAAAACAGAAAAAAATGGTAATGAATCACCTAATTCAACAACTCAAAGAATTAGAAAGAGAGCAACAAGAAGAGCTCACTGTGAGCAGAAGGAAGGAAACAATAAAGATCAGAGCAGAAATGACTGACATAGAGACAAAAAAATGATACAAAAAATCAACAAAACAAAGAGCTGGTTCTTCAAAAGAATAAACAAGATTGATGAACCTCTAGCCAGGCTCACCAAGAAGCAAAAAGAGAAGACCCAAATAAACAAAATCAGAAATGAGAGAGGGGAAATAACTACAGATCTCACCAAAATACAAAGGATTGTTAAAAAATATTATAACAACTCTATTCTAACAAATTTCACAACTTAGAGGAAATGGACAGATTCCTAGAAAAACACAATCTTCCAAAATTCACACAGGAAGATTCTAAAAATCTCAACACACTGATAACTAAAAGAAATTGAAGCAGTCATCAAAAAGTTTCCAGCAAACAAAAGCCCAGGGCCAGATGGCTTCACAGGGGAATTTTACCAAACATTCAAAGAAGAAATAAAACCCATTCTTCTCAGACAATTTCAGAAAATTCAAGAGGAAGGAACACTTCCAAAATCCTTCTATGAAGCCAGCATCACCCTAATACCAAAACCCGATAAAGATAACACAATGAAAGAGAATTGCAGACCAATATCCCTCATGAACATAGATGCCAAAATCCTCAACAAAATTCTAGTACATCATAAAGATCATACAACATGACCAAGTAGGATTTATCCCAGGGATGCAAGGATGGTACAATATCCACAATTCAATAAACATAATACATCACATATACAAATTGAGAGATAAAAATCACAGTCATATCAATTGATGCAGAAAAAGCATTTGACAAAATCCAACACCCTTTCTTAATAAAAACTCTCAGCAAGATGGGAATAGAAGGATCATACCTCAACATAATAAAAGCCATATATGAAAAACCTTCAGCCAACATCATACTCAATAGGCAAAAACTAAAACTATTTCCCCTAAAAACTGGAACAAGACAGGAATGCCCACTCTCACCACTCCTATTTAACATAGTGCTGGAAGTATTAGCCATTACTATCAGACAAGGAAAAGAAATAACAGGCATTCAAATAGGAAAAGAAGAAGTAAAACTGTGCTTATTTGCAGATGACATGATACTGTACATAGAAAACACTAAAGACTTCATCATAAAATTTTTAGACTTAATAAATGAATTCAGCATGTAGCAGGATACAAAATTAACACGAAGAAATCCATGGCATTTCTATATACCGATAATGAACTTACAGAAAGAGAAACTAAAACAGCAATCCCATTTACCATCGCACCAAAAAAATAAAGATATCTAAGAATAACCTTAACTAAGGAGGTAGAAGACCTATACGCAGAAAACTACACAACAGTAAAAAAAAGAGATAGAGGAAGACATAAACAGATGGAAGAACATATCATGTTCATGGATTGGGAGAATCAATATCATCAAAATTTCCATTCTACCCAAAGCAATCTATAAATACAATGCAATCCCCATGAAAATACCAAAGGCATACTTCACAGACCTAGAAAGAACTTTCCAAAAATTCATCTGGAATATTAAAAGACCCCAAATAGCTATAGCAATCCTGAGAAAGAAGAACAAAGTAGATGGTATCTCAATGCCAGATTTCAAGCTATATTACAAAGCCACTGTTCTCAAAACTGCCTGGTACTGGTGCAAGAACAGACATATATATCAATAAAATAGAATAGAGAACCCAGAAATCGACCCAAACCACTATGCTCAATTAGTATTGACAAAGGAGACATGAACATACAATGGAGTCAAGACAGTCTCTTCAACAAATGGTATTGTGAAAATTGGACAGAAACATGCAAAAAAAGGAAACTAGACCACCAACTTATACCACACACAAAAATAAACTCAAAATGGATACAGGATTTAAACATAAGATGGGAAACCATACAAATATTAGAGGAATCCACAGGCAGGAAATCCCTGACATATTGCGAAGGAACTTCTTCACTGACACAGCTCCTCAGGCAATGGAAACTAAGGAAAAAATAAGCAAATGGGACTACTTCAAAATAAAAAGCTTTTGCACAGCAAAGGAAACCATCAACAAAACAACAAAAAAGTCCTCTGCATTGGAGAACATATTTGCCAATGAAATCAATGATAAGGGTTTAATCTCCAACATTTACAGGAAACTCATACAATTTTCCAAAAAGAAGATAAATAACCCAATTAAAAAATGGGCAACTGATCTAAATAGGCACTTCTCAAAAGAAGACAGAAGAAAGGCCAAGAGACATATGAAAACCTGCTCAAAGTCACTAATCATCAGATAGATGCAAATCAAAACAACAATTTGGTACCATCTCACACCTGTCAGAATGCTATCATCAACAAATCAATCAATGACAAGTGTTGGCGAGGATGTGGAGAAAAAGAAACCCTCGTGCACTGCTGGAGGGAATGCAGATGGGTACAACCACTGTGGAGAATAGTATGGAGTACCCTCAAAAAAACTAAAAATAGAACTCCCATTTAACCCAGTGATCCCACTTTTAGGAATATACCCCAAGAAACTAGAAACTCCAATCAGAAAGGATATATGCACCCTATGTTCATAGCAGCACAATTCACCAAAGCTAAGAGTTGGAAACAGCCTAAGTGCCCATCAGCAGATGACTGGACTAAAAAACAGTGGTACATCTACACAATGGAATACTATGCTGAGATAAAAAAGAAGGAGCTCCTACCATTTGCAACAACATGGATTATGGAAAGCATTATGCTTATTGAAATAAGCCAGGCAGAGAAAGACAAATATCACATGATCTCACTCATCTGTGGAATATAATGAATTACATAAACTGATAATCAAGATCAGATCCAGAGAATGAGAAACGTTGATCAAAACATCAAACCTCGGGGAAGGTGGGTCTTGGTGGGAATAGGGGGCAGAGATTAACAGAGGCACCTTTGTACATGCCTATGAGCATAATCATTGGGCACAGGCAGGGGGAAAGTTGTGGCATGAGAGTGAAACCATACTGTGGTCACCATAACCTTAAGAGAAATTGCTTCATGAGACAAAGATTTTTTAAATTAAACTCTGTAACATGAAAATCATTTTGGAAGGAAATAAAGAGAAGTTTCCTTTAAATGTTATAAGGATTGTAATTGAAAGTCAACATATTTGGCCTCTTGAGCTAAGGTAAGTAATCTGTGTTTTTGCCTCCCTGAAAAAGTTTATATAGTTACAAAAAGAAATTGTCAGCCCATTTGAAATTGAATTGCCATGGCCTAGAGCAAAGAATATCCTTACATGATATTACCCTACAATATCATTTAATTTTTGATATTTTACAACAGCATATTGTACAACTATCTCAAAAAAACCATACAAATTAATTCTTTGAATGTTTAGCAGCAATTTAAAAAAAAGTACATGAAAGGATTTAATTCCTTTCAGAAGGAATTGACACACTGGGAAGGCACTTGAGCATTCTATACTGGCCCTCTTTCCTCTTTTGCCAAGAGGAACCCTATTCTCACAACCCAATGGCCCTCAGCTGTAGCCTGAGCTCTCTCTTCAAGCTGAGGTTGAAGCCTGGATGTGGCTGATATAATTGATCTGTCTCTCGCCAAATGGTGTGAGCTGGGCCCTCCCTGGAGAAGGAACCTGAATTCCCTGAGATAAGTGATCAGTGCTGGGGCCCTCACCAGCAAGCGAGGGGATCCCCAAGGCAGGTGCTGGGCATGGAGGCCACGGGGGCATAGGCTCCCATGGAGACAGAACTGAACCTCAAAACACCCTGCTTGGCCCCGGAGGATGACTGGTTAGCCAGAGATGGGTAAG
Organism: Lasiurus cinereus; assembly: GCA_011751065.1. Classification (NCBI taxonomy): domain Eukaryota; kingdom Metazoa; phylum Chordata; class Mammalia; order Chiroptera; family Vespertilionidae; genus Lasiurus; species Lasiurus cinereus. The sequence continues at coordinate 5,465,749 of JAAGEH010000012.1, forward strand.
GTTCCTCAGGGAAGGAACAACCTAAGTTGTTCACAGTTGCAGAGGGGCCATCAGGAGAGATCTTGGGGGTCAGTAGAGGTAGGGCACAAACCCTCACCACCCCCCACCAACCTTGCAGGGGTCTTAACCTTCACCCCTTCTGAGGGAGGTCTCCTGCCCCCATGGATATCTTGCTTCCCATGCTCAGCACAGATCGGGAACCAGGTAACAGACAGAAACATGCCGACAGCAGCTGCCCTATATCTAAATTCAGCCTAGCACTAGTAATACTCAGTGCCTACTCAATGCAAATAAACCTTTCCATTAATATATACAGGGCAATCTAAGATTGTTGGCAGAGTAATAAATTTGACGTAAAAGAGTTATCAAGCACTCAGATTAATTTAAATTGGCGAACTGAAATAAGTGAACAACCAAGAAAATTTAAGTGTATTGGACAAAATGCTGTTTTTAAAATATTAATTAAATTTCTATTGATAGCTCATCTCATGGTAAAATTGCTTAATATGTAATGAATATAAAACAGGCATATTTGTGTGCAAAAAATTAAAATTTAAAGTTATCAAGATTGTATTTAAAAATTTTACCAAATTCTCTATTAATAAAAAAACGAGGAAGGGGAGAGTAGGATAATATCATGTATGGAAAAATATCTGATAAGTAAATTACATCTAGAAAATTTTCACTTTAGAAAATTAATTTCCAGAGGGAATCCAAGATGGCGGCATAGGTAAACACCTACACTGCTGCCTCACACAACAATTGCAAAACTACAAATAAAAGACAGAACAGACATCATCCAAAACCACAGGAAAGCTGGCTGAGTGAAAATTCTACAAGTAGAAGAAAAGAGAGGGGCTCACAGAGACCCAGAGGAGCTGCAAAAAGCTGAGGTAGGGAGATGCGCGATTGCAGAGAGCGGGTGCCGGAGTACCTGGCTGGCTTTCTCTGGTGGGAGGGAAACAGAGACTCCCAAGGGCATTGAACCCCTTATCCTACAATACTAAACCCCAGATCCAGCCGAAACTCATATGGGGGGAGTTTATACTGTGAAAAGGGAGAAGTGCACAGAAATTTAGGGGAGTCGAAAAAGATCAGAAGTCTGGTGGCATGCAAGGCACTGCCCGCAGAGGACTGACAGCTGATTGTGAGCTGGCTTTTACAAGTTGGTGGGAGACAGACCCTCCCAATTGTGCCATTTCTAAATCCACTAAACCCTGGGGACCCAGACACATATGGTCTCAGAGCGCAGGGGAACCAGAGGGGCAGCAGTCTAGAGGCACTGCGAGGGAGTGCACGTGCACAGGGACCACTCCAGCAATTACCCAGTCACGTGGGACTCAGGGGCCGTGGAGGGCGGCGCCGACTGAAAGGCAAGGCGGTTCCTTAAGACCTGAGACTCCACCCATCCCAAGCTCAACAGAGAGGCTTTTGCGGTTTTGCAAGTCTGGTATCATAAGGCTGAATCCAACACAGAGGTTCTCCCAGCATAGTAAAAATGTTGAGACAAGGGAAGAGATCACAAACAAAAGAAATGGAGTAAAACAAACGACTGGATATAGAGTTCAAAACCACGCTTATAAGGTTTTTCAAGAATAACCTAGAAAAGTTGGATAAAGTTAGTCCCAAGAGGAGATGAAAAAGATCCAACTAGAGATGGAAAAGGACCAACTAGAATTTAAACATACACTGACTGAAATAAAAAAAATATTATTCAGAGACCTAACAGCAGACTAGAGGAAGACAATAATCAAGTCAAAAATTTGAAATATAAAGAATCAGAAAACACTCAACTGGAAAAACAAGAAGAAAAAAGAATCCAAAAATGTGAAGATAATGTAAGGAACCTCTGGGACAGCTTCAAGCATACCAACATCAGAATTGTGGGGGTGCCAGAAGAAGAGAGAGAGCAAGATACAGAAAAACCTACTTAAAGAAATAATGACTGAAAATGTCCCACATCTAGTAAAAGAAATAGACTTACAAGTCCAGGAAGCACACAGAACCCCATATAAAATGATTCCAAACAGGACTACACCAAGACACATCATAATTAAAATATCAAGAGCAAAAGACAAAGAGAGAATATTAAAAGCAGCAAGACAAAAACAGTTCATTACCTACAAGAGAGCACCCATATGAATGTCAGCTGATTTCTTAACAGAAACGTTGCAGGCCAGATGGGAGTGGCAAGAAATATTCCATGTGATGAATAGCAAGAACCTACAACCAAGAATACTCTATCCAGCAAAGCTATCATTCAGAATGGAAGGGCAGATAAAGAGCTTCACAGATAAGAAAAAGATAAAGGAGTTCATCAACAGCACACCAGTATTATATGAAATGCTGAAAGGTACTCTTTTAGAAGAGGAAGAAGGAAAAGGTAAAAGATAAAAAAAATTATGAACAACAAATACATATCTATCAACAAGTGAATCTAAAAATTAAGTGAATTAAAAATTTGATCAACAGAATAAACTGATGAATATAATAGAATCAGGAGCACAGAAAGGGAATGGACTGATAACCCTCAGGGGGAAAGATGTGAGGGGTGTACAGGGAGAGACTGGACAAAAATCATACACCTATGGATGAGGTCAACGGGAGGGAGGTAAAGGTAGAGGGAAGGGTGGGAGCCGGGTGGAGGGGAACTATGGAGGGGAAAAAAGAGAAACAAATATAATAATCTGAATAATAAAGATTCAATTAAACAAAAAGAGGAAAAAAAAGAAAATTAATTTCCATTTGTAATGTTAACAGCAAGACACCCATGAAAAACACAATGGTGTCAAAATAAGCCAAAAGAAAAGCAGCTAGGCAAAAATAAAAAGAACCCCAAGTCAATTTTATAGAAAAGATTCCTTTACTAACTCTTGGTCAAGAATATGTTTATATACTTTCAGAAAAAAAACTCCAAGACCAAGTGGACTCATGCAACAGAGAGGAACTGACAGGTTTGTGCCAACCATAAAGGCAAGAGGAGAAACAGTCCAGAGATGGAAGATGCTGACTATGCCTTGCTATGCGAGCAGTTAGCAGCTGTGCATCACTACAGGATGCCTAGGACCAAACCAGAGAGGGTCAGACCGGCATTGCCACCATTTGTCTACTATCCAGATACCATTGATGACATGTACACATAAGGAACTGTTTGACATTGAAACTGGAACTCAAAGCTATCGGATATTGAAATTGGGACTCAAATCATTTTTCTTTTGCTCTTATGGGTTTATTTCTAGCCTACAGGGGCAAGATGTTTTTAAAGACAAGAATCAGAGGGTTGGGGAGGAAGCAGATGCAGAGGCAAAGAAAAAATGAGCAGACTGTCCTGCTACAGTGGGAAGGCAGGGGAGGTTGTGGGGGAGGAGCCTATAGGAGATCAATGGAAGGACTTGTAGGCATGTGTGTGTAAGCGTAGGCATAGCCAGTGGATACAGGGCAATAGGGGTGAGATTGGAGGCGGGGGAGAAATGGATGAGGGCATGTATTGGGGGGTTGGGAGGGCAATAGAGAAATAAATAAATAAATAGATGTGGGGAGAGAAAGAGAGAAATATGGATGTGAGAGGGATACACTGATTGGTAGACCCAATCTCTGCTGGGATCAAACCTGCAGCCCAGGTACACGCCCTTGATGGAATCAAACACACAACCCTTCAGTGTACAGAGAGCCAATGGAGAGCATTAGTTGGTATGTAAATCTCATTTGTCTGAAATCAATAGAAGAAAAAAAGAAAACCTGAACTAAACCAGAAAATATGGATATGGAGAAACAGAAAAAGATTAAAGCAATGTAAAGGATTTTGGTTTTTAGAATGTTATAGGTTAAGCCACAAACAAGTCCCAGCTTAAAGGTTCAGCCCTCTTAGCATAATTAAGCTTGACCTTATGATGCCCCCTAGATCTTATCTGGGTAACTAATTGGTTGTTGGAGGTGCAGCAAGTGCTGCCAAAACAAGTGAAATGCACAAGAATATTGTAACTATGGTGACCACTACCTTGTTTACCTCTGGCTATAAAATAAAATAAAGGCTCAGCTTGCCACCTGGATCTTCCTCTGTGGCCTTAGTCAGGCACACGAGATCTACCTTAACCCAGTTTATTCTTTTTGTCTATCTTTTCTATATCCTTTGCTGCCCTCCCTCAGGCTCACTGAACCTGGGGCTGTGTTGGCATGACACATGTGGCACCCAATGCAGGGCCTGAGTTTGGGGGAACTGCAGTTGTCAAGTAAAGAAGCTACAGTGAAGCACATGCAGAAAGCAAAAATGAAGGTAAGGAACAATGTTTAGTAATAGCTAGGTATAAAACCTGGGAAATTACGTATCCATGCTTAAGGCTATGCTCCAAACACAGGGCTATTGTGTGATGTATTAACAGCTTTTTGATTTATTGGATTTTGAAAGTAAAACCTGCTATGGTTTCCTGAGGAAAAAAGGTAAATGTAGAGGCATGGGAGAAGATAGGAAAACAACTTAGAGATCATTATTTAGCTAAAGATCCAGAGAGAATTCCTCTCCCTACTTTCAGTTTGTGGTCCCTGATTCGGAGCTCCCTAGAGCTCACTCCTGAAAGGGAATGGATGAATGTGGCAGGGGAACTAAGATGGATAGTGGAAGGTTACCAGAGGCTTAATATTGTCACAAAGGTTTGTCCCTCACCTCAAGACTACTTATTATGGAAGTATTTTATTTGTGCTGACATTGGATCAGCCTACGTTCAAGGAGCAGTATTAGCTGCTGCATTAGAGATTTTACTTGCTGGTCAGAAAAAGAAAGGGGGCTGCTTTAACTGTGGCAAACTAGGGCATTTTGCTAAAAACTGTTATGCTAGAAATGAAGTCAACACGCTACAGAGAGTGGAAACAAGCAGCTTGGACTATGTTCTGGATGCAGGAGAAGAAAGCATTGGGCAAAGAAATGCCACTCCACGACTGATGTTGATGATCATCCAATGTCCCCTAGGCAGGGAAACTTCAAGTGGGGCCAGCCCCTGTCCCACCAGACAGTAGGAGGTGCAGCAAATGCTATCACTGCAGCCTTTCATGCCACCCCTGGCAGTGCAGGATTGGCAAGTTCTCCCTGGGGTGATAGAACAGGGCTCAGGCAATAGCAGAAAGAGTCAATTCTACTCTTAAAAAGTAACTATAAAAACAAAAAAAGGGCGGGAAAAAGGATGTTATGATACAGAAGGTTGTGCAGCAGCCAAAGGCATCACTCCTCCAGTACAATAGCCTCCACCAACTTAGCCCAGTGGAAGGATGCACATACAAGACAAGAGTTTTACCGGATTCAGTAATGATGTGGGAAAGAGATTGTTTTGTGTCTTTCCAGAAGGAGCAGAGCAGCCAATTTGGGTACCAGAACAATATGTGAATCACCACAATAGACCCAGAGAAGCTCCTTGACCCATCATTCAAAGACTGAGAATTTCCCCAATGACAGCTGTGGGGAGCTGCCCCAGGCATATGGGGGTACTAGAGACCTGAATGCAGGCTCTGGACATAGCTCTCTGCTTTCTCACCCTTCAATTTAATAAACAGAATTCTGAATGCAGATTCTAGACATAGTTCTCTGCTTTCTCACCCATCAGTTTAATAAACAGAGATGTGAATGCAGAGTTTAGACATAACTAAACAGCTTGGCTGAAAAAAATGTTGATGCCTATGTGCAAGATCTTGCAAGGTCTTGATTACTTAGAAGGTCAGTGACTGTGTTTGCAAATACCTGATTTGTGTAACTCCCTCCTCTGCTTGTGCTTAAATACCATGCTGGAAATAAAATTGGGGCTGCGGACTCAAGTCTCAGACCTCCCAACCCCATCTTTTCTTGTCTGTCTTTTTCTTATCCTCACCCCCTCAATCAGGTACTGTTCGATTGCTGGCAGGCTCCGGCAGACAGCAAAGTAGAAAAGGAAGATGACAAAGTCTACACAAGGGATCAAGATTCCAACATGGGGTCTGCTGAAGAAGTTAACAACTGAGGCCCAGAAAAGCAGGAAGTGAAAGCTACAACCTCAATCATGTTTCTGACTATGCTAGCATTGGTTAGCTGCCAGCCTTCTGTAAAGTCTTGCACAGCCAAGTTCAAGGACTCTGAGTAAATCAGCAAAAGAAACTTGCATTTAGTAGAAATATGTTACTGTAGTTTGCCTTCTCTCTTATTGCTATGCTGCATTGGTATAGTTTTCTTAATAGCCATGTCTGGATTTTGCATTGGCATTGTCTTGTTATTGTTTTAAATGCCAGAGTTTTGTTCTTGATGTTCAAGTTTTAAAATGTTAACATGTCTGTAGTTTGGGTTTTGCATTGGTATTGTATTGTTATTGTTTTAATAGTCAGAGCTTTGTCCTTGATGTTTAAATTTTACTTTTATTATAGTAGCTTAAAATGAAAAAGGGTAAGATGTAGGGAGTGGATATAGGGTTAAGTCTCGGACTGACCTATTGGCAAAGTCACAAAAAGTCCCAGCTTAAAGGGCTCAGCCCTTTTAGCATAATTAAGCTTGACCTTATGACACCCCCTAGATCTTATCTGTGTAACTAATAGACTGTGGGAGGTGCAGCAAATGCTATCAAAACAAGTGAAACTCGCAAGAACATTGTAACTATGGTGACTGCTACCTTGTTTACCTCTGGCTATAAAATAAAAAAAAAGGCTCAGCTTGCCATCTGGATTTTTCTCTGTGGTCTCAGACAGGCACAGGAAATACACTGAGATCCAGTTATTCTTTTTGTCTATCTTTTCTACATCTTTCCTTGCCCTCCCTCAGGCTTCCTGAACCCTTGGCTGTGCTGGCACAACACAGAATGTCTTCTAAATTTTTATCTTGGACACAAGATAGGTGACAGCATCATTTGGCTAACATAAATAGAAAGAGTATGAGGAGTAACCAAGATGGCGGCATAGGTAAACACCTACACTGCTGCCTCGCACAACAATTTCAAAACTACAACTAAAAGACAGAACGGACATCATCCAGAATCACAAGAAAGCTGGCTGAGTGGAAATTCTACAACTAGAAGGAAAGAGAGAGGCTCACAGAGACCCAGAGGAGCTGCAAAAAGCTGAAGTACAAAGAGGCGCGCGTGGAGAGAGTGGGTGCCTGGCTGGTTTTCTCTGGTGGGAGGGAGACAGAGACTCCCAATGGCATTGAGCCCCTTATCCTACGACACTAAACCCCAGGTCCAGCCGAAACTCATATGGGGGGAGTTTGGACTGTGAAAAGGGAAAAGTACACAGAAATTTAGGGGAGTCACAAAAGGGCAGAAGTTGGGCAGTGCGCACAGCACTGCATGCAGAAGACTGACTGCTGATTGTGCCACTGGCTTTCACAAGTGCGCAGGAGATAAAGCAGCCCAACTGTGCCACTTCTAACTCCACTAAGCCCCAGATTTGGGTGAAACCCTGGGAACCCAGATTCATGTGGTCTCAGAGCCCAGGGGAGCCCAAAAGGCAGCAGTCTAGAGGCACTGCAAGAGCGCGCGCCTATGCACACAGAGACCTCTCCAGTGATTATCCAGTCACGTGAGACTCAGGGTCCATGGAGGGCAGGGCCGACTGGAAGGCAGGGCGGTCTGTTAAGCCTTGAGACTCCACCCATCCCAAGCTAACAGAGAGGCTTTTGCAGTTTTGCAAGTCTAGTATCATAAGGCTGAATCCAAAATAGAAGTTCTCCCAGCATAGTGAAAATGCCGAGACAAAGGAAAAGATCACAAACAAAAGAAATAGAGGAAAACAAATGACTGGATATAGAGTTCAAAACCATGGTTATAAGGTTTTTCAAGAATATCCTAGAAAAGTTGGATAAAATTAGCGAGACCCAAGAGGAGATGAAAAAGAACCAACCAGAGATGGAAAAGGACCAACTAGAGATGAAAAAGGACCAACTAGAAATTAAACATACACTGACCGAAATAAAAAATATTATATAGAGACCTAGCAGCAGACTAGAGGAAGGCAAGAATCAAGTCAAAAATTTGAAATATAAAGAATCAGAAAACACTCAACTGGAAAAGCAAGAAGAAAATAGAATCCAAAAATGTGAAGGTAATGTAAGGAGCCTCTGGGACAGCTTCAAGCGTATCAACATCAGAATTGTAAGGGTGCCAGAAGAAGAGAGAGAGCAAGATACTGAAAACCTACTTAAAGAAATAATGACTGAAAACTTCCCACATCTGGTAAAAGAAATAGACTTACAAGTCCAGGAAGCACACAGAACTACATATAAAAAGAATCCAAAGAGGACTACACCAAGACACATCATAATTAAAATATCAAGAGCAAAAGACAAAGAGAGAATATTAAAAGCAGCAAGACAAAAACAGTTCATTACCTAAAAGAGAACACCCATACGAATGTCAGCTGATTTCTTAACAGAAACGATGCAAGCCAGATGGCAGTGGCAAGAAATATTCCATGTGATGAATAGCAAGAAGCTACAACCAAGAATACTCTATCCAGCAAAGCTACCATTCAGAATTGAAGGGCAGATAAAGAGCTTCACAGATAAGAAAAAGATAAAGGAGTTCATCAACAGCACACCAGTATTATATGAAATGCTGAAAGGTACTGTTTTTAGAAGAGGAAGAAGAAAAAGGTAAAAGATAAAAAATTATGAACAACAAATACATATCTATCAACAAGTGCATCTAAAAATTAAGTGAATTAAAAATTTGATCAACAGAATAAACTGGTGAATATAATAGAATCAGGAGCACAGAAAGGGAGTGGACTGATAATTCTCAGGGGGAAAGGGGTGAAGGGTATACAGGGAGAGACTGGACAAAAATTATACACCTATGGATGAGGTCAATGGGAAGGAGGTAAAAATATTGGGAGAGGTGGGATCCGCGTGGAGGGGAGCTATCGAGGGGAAAAATGAGAAACAAATGTAATAATCTGAAAAATAAAGATTTAATTTAAAAAAAGAAAGAGTAGGTTTATATATATGGCAAACAATATGGCATTCAAACACAATCATTCATTTGTTCTATAAGTTTTTATTGAGCAAGACTGTCAGGAACTGTTCTAGGTGTAATATTGGTAATCAGACAGACAAGGCCTCTCCTGTCACAATGTTCAAGATTGGCCTGGGAGAAGGTATAAATAAATAAATAAATAAATAAATAAATAAATAAATAATAAGAAAACGTTCAGGAGTTATAAATCCTATAAAGATATTAAACTGGATTCTATGAGGGGACTCAGAAAAGGCTCCTTGTAGGGGCTCAGGGAAGATTTAGATAGGATGGCGATGTGATAATAATAGTAATTATGGAAGCATTGATTGAATCTTTCATTTGTGCCATGTGGACTGTTTCATTTAATCCACAATATGAGACTTTTAAATAGGTAGTGTTGAGGGGTAGAAATGTGGCCAAACTCTACTCTGCCTCCAGCCACATTCTTAAAGAGCATAAATCCATCTGTCTCTAATAATTTGGGCTTTCAGAGGTGAGGGTTGAACCCCGGGGAAAGAAAATGGTCACCCAAAGCTGCTGACGCATGAGGAAAAATTGGGGGGTTCCACAGGGCTGAGGATTGAAGCCCAGGAAATGTCATCATTTGAGGAATTAGAAGAGGAGCTATGAAGGCAGACACTGAGACCATATGGAGTATGGTGTGAGAAGAAGACCCAGGGGAGGATATAGCCTGACAGAAAGGAGACTCGGCAGTGTCAGGAGGAAGGGAGTGATCAGCAGGTTCCCCTAATCCACATGCTCCAGAAAGGAAAACAGCTGGAATGTCCATCAGATTTAGCAACCGGAAAATTATTGGTGGCCTTGGCAAAATGCATTTTCATCATGTAGTAAAGGAGACCAGATTGCAGTGCTGATATGAGAAGACTTCTTTCCCAAGAGATACATGATAGAGGCAGCATGCTTTGTTGTTGTTGTCTTTGCTTTAGTTTTGGTTCATTTTAAAGAAGGCTGAGACTTAAGGATTGAGTCTATGAGAGAAAAGGGTTAAGACTATAAGATAGAAAGGAAATAACTGATGTAGCAAAATCCTTGTAGGGATGAGAAAAAAATGGTTAGCAGATCACTCAGGGTCTAGGACTGGGTCTTGGGTAAGAAGAGATGCACACCGCTTCCCCTGTGATGGGAGGGAAGGTAAGATGGTAGCAGGATTCAGGAGTTGCCTCATGTTTTTACTCCTAAGTCAGCAGTGCTATCATCTGCTCGAGGTGAAGGGGAGCGCTGGCTTTGAAACAGAGCTTGTGGAAAATAGGAGTGGCTGCTGTCTAACGACCGACCGGTAAAAAGACTCCCAGATTTTCATTGAGTTTGAAAGCCTTAATCTGTAGTGGCTGATTTTCTTCAGCAGAACCAGCAGCCAGATCATGACATAAGCTGCTCAGGCAGCACCTGTTCTGAGCATATCACTTCAGTCTTTCATCTGGCTTCTCTCAGACAATCCTGAATTTCTAGACCCTCACAATGTAGAACTAAACCAATTTGCAATACCAGAAATTTTCTTCAAATTAGTTATTCAAGGAAAATCCCTAATCTGTGGTTCCTGAATATAAAATATGTACTGAAGTAGAAAATAATAGGGGTCCAGGATCTTTAGAGTTCACTAATCAGTCCTGTGTATATAATATTAAACTATTGTTTCAGTTTGATACAATTAGAGACGCTTTATTTTAAAAATTAAATACACATATTCCCTGGGAATGCAATTGTGAAGCATTTTGTGGTTAAACTGTACAACAGTCACTTCAAGATAACACAAATCTTGTTCCTTGCAAAGTGGTCAGTTACCAAGACATGCATACAGAACAGAGGATGTACTCAAAAGGGTATTTGGCACGGGTCCAGAAAGAAATCTGGATTAGTCTGTAATTGGCTGCCATAGTTTTAAGTCCATTTTTGACCTATGACTTATTGATTCATAACTGACAATTTCAAAGGTTTACCAGAGTGGCACATAAATGCTCAATTATTACTCATTCTGAAATGTTTCACTAGTGAACATTTTTGAATATTTAAAATAACAGAATAATAATAAAATAAGATAATAAAATATAACTGCAGAGGGAATATTTCAGGTAGCTACCTGCTTTTTATACTCCTGAGTCAGTAGTAATTTACATAATAGAGGAAGAATTGGATAAATTTATTTAATTTTCAAAATTTACATGGAGCACCTATCATTTAAAAAGCCAACAAACAACAATATACAAAAATTACAAAACAGCTAAGTAAACTTTGGTCCTTACTTGGCAATCTGGTACAAGTCATTTAAAAAGAATTGAGATTTAAGCAATTTTACTATATTAAATAATTCAGAAATTCTCTTGAAATATTTTAGCTCCTATCACTAAACTTAAGATGTAAATTAATCACATTGTTGAGATACATCAAATGTCATAATTACTTTCTCTAAGATTCTTCAAGAACTTCAGAAGCAAAACCTGACAGCAGTAGGGCACTTTGGGGTCTGTGTAGTATTGACTTCATCTATGAGTGAAGCTTGGAGCCCAGGAAAATAACTGGCAAGCCACCACCTCAGTGATTTTTTTTTAAAGGGGCAGCACATTTCCTCTCTCTTTCCTGCAGGAATAACCTAATTTCTAATTATAAGCCCACTTTCTGTTATTGACTAAAATACCTTAAAATTCTTTTTTTCAGATTTAGTTTTTTTTTCATAATACTTTTCAAACTATACTCAGATTTTAATGCTCTACCAGAGTATAGAAATTTACTTTCTATAGGATCCCATGGTTTGACCTTAACATTTACATGTTATTACCCTCCTACAGAATGACCAAATACAGTTATTGTTTGATTCTCTAAGCCATCTAAATTGGATTATAGATTCCAACCAGATTATTACTTAATTGATGAAACCAGGAAAAATTAATATATAATACTAGAGGACCCAAACTATACTCCATTAAAATCCTCCAGAACTGAGTGGCTGATTTCAGGAAAAATATGAGTAATAACACTAGCACTAATTATGACATGGTTTAACATTTTTGTATGGTTGTGATGGTGGAAGTTTCTAAGACCAAAAATAGAAACTACCAAGAAATGGGAGGAATACGTTACAGCCTCTGATCTCGAAAGGAAATTGAAAATGGATTGGAAACTCCATAAGGGGGGGGCCTTGGGACCAGGCTGTCAGGTTTAGGCTAGAGATGGACAGAGAGAGGGACACAGAACTCCCTGGGATGGAGTGGGGCACTAGCCAGTTGGGAGATAGGGAGAGGGAAAGGAAGCAAGGGAAGTGGAGGAATGCTGGCGGACAGTAGGGAAAGTGGGAAAGGAGTAGAACTAGAGCGGTTGAAGGAGCTCAGAGAACAACCTCAGAGCGCTCTGTGGCACAGCGTTCAGGGCCAGCACCAGCCGCCCACCCACCGTGTCGCGCCGGAGGCGTATCCTGAAACCTCAGTGCGAGTCCTGCATCTGGACTCTCAAATAGCCTCCTCTGATCTGTGGCCACGAAAGAGTGGCGGTGGTGAGCCCGCGAGTAGTTATGAAGACAAATCTAAAATGACCAGCAAACGGAAACCTTTCCAAACGCAGCTAAGGAGGTCCATCAGTGAGCAATTGAGGGACTCCACAGCCAGAGCCTGGGATCTACTGTGGAAAAACGTCCGGAGGAGGAGGAGTCGCAACCCGGTCGCCTGCTCTGGCCCACAGTCCAGTTGACGCTTTACGCCCACCACCCCCCAACCCTCAACCCCTAAGTGGTTCAGAGCCTGGGGCTGGGTGGAGCAAGCGGTGCGCACACCCTCCCGGGTGCCCCCGAGCCTCAGCCTGCTGCGTGCCCCGCGCTCCCTATGAGTGTGAGCTTTGGGGGCGCCTGGCTGGGCGCTGTGCTAGGCTGGGAGCCAGGGCAGAGGTGCCCAGATGAGTCTTGCTGAAGGGGCCACTTCATCTGGACTAGCTGCCTCTTTGTTGCTAGCCACTTCAATCCACTGGATAATTGAGAAAGCAGCCCTAGTGGCCCTCTCCCACCGTTGCCTTTTCCCACATGGAATATGTCCATTGGGTGTATGGGAGGGAGAATGAAGAGAAGACTAAGGAACATATCCCAAATTCTGGGAGACCAGACATTTGTTTTAGGATTTGGGAAAGGACATGTGGATCCTTGTTAGTGCAAGTAGCTACCCAGGACTATATCACCTGCTGTGAATCAGGCTTTCCTCATTTTGAGGTTACAAAAGAGGGTTTTTTCTTTTAGAATCCATTGCCTATGAATCCAAGGAAGAGCAGAGATGATTGTTGGGAGCCAAGAGATCCTTAAAATTCCTTGCTTAAGTCAGAATGCCAGTCCCCTCCTGATCACCTCTCCTGGCCTGCACATTGTGGCCTTATTTCTGTTCATGTTTCATGGAACCATTTGTTTTTGGTGCCACAGATGTAGGGAGTGGTCTGAGTCATCTCAAAGCCTTAGCTGGGGTTTTAAATCTGGTTAGTCACTACATCACACCTGCCCTATTAAGGGAAAGTGGACCTACTGCACAGAAGAGTTACTAGGCAGTGTGAGTGGGATTTAAGACCATTTTACCCAAGTACTAGCTTCTGGAAGATGTTTCAGGAATTGGGGTAAGTGTGCTTGGAAGGGCCCTGAAGCTGACCACGAATGGAGTCTCTAGACCAGCGGTTCTCAACCTGTGGGTCACGACCCCTCTGGGGGTTGAATGACCCTTTCACAGGGGTCACCTAAGACTATTGGAAAACACCTATTTCCCATGGTCTTAGGAACCAATACATACCGCTCCTCCGTGTAGCAAAATGTAGCTATGTAGTTTACTGTTGTCATATGAAGACTGTTACCCATGCTACACCACGATTCAAGACAAAATTTCATTTATTTGTAATTAGAAAGAAATATCTCACAATATATAATTACATATTGTTTTTGTGATTAATCCCTATGCTTTAATTATGTTCAATTTGTAACAATGAAAATACATCCTGCATATCAGATATTTACATTACAGTTCATAACAGTAGCAAAATTAGTTATGAAGTAGCAACGGAAATAATTTTATGGTTGGGGGTCACCACAACATGAGGAACTGTATTAAAGGGTCGCGGCATTAGGAAGGTTGAGAACCACTGCTCTCGACCTTGTTGCCTCTCATCACTCCAACTATATCTCCTGAGTTGGTCAGTGACCATAGGGATAGAAAAGAGTTCTAGAGAAGAAGAAGGTAAGAACCCTGGACAGAGGGTAGAGATGCCAGAGGTGAAAAGAGACACATTACCGTCTCTGGGGTCCTCCCCTTTTCCCTCATTGTAGAACTGTAGAAATGGTTTGCTACCTTACACTCATGCAGGCACCTCATCCCATCAGCTTCACAGCATCTGGCAGTTGATGCCGAGAGTTTCTATCTCCTTGAGTACTAGGTCCTTATCAATCTATTTGTTCAAATTAGAAGTAGTGATTACAGATGATTCCAACACTCAATGTAATCATCATAAGAAGTTAATTCCACATTTTCTCTCCAATAGAGTGGCCTCATTTAGTAAGCATCTAAAAAATAACAATAAAAAATTCTCGCCGGACCCAGAAATAAGTTGTGGTAACTCAGTAGTTTTGACTGTTGATTTTTAAAGACCTGTATGTGTATTGCAGACCTCAATCATGCCAATTAATAGCTTTCTCTGTTATTGTGCTAAATTGTATCATCTACATGATAGATGGTGTTAGAGAAATTTTTGTGGTCTAGTAAACTTTCGTTGCTTCATAACTTCAGAATGCTTACTGCAAGTGTCTCTTTCATAGCTTCTGTTATTTAAGTTTGCTAGATTTGTTAAGTCAATGGTTCTTCAGGAAACAAGAAGTCTTTCCAGGATGGTTGCCAAGGCTATGCTCTGTTTTTATAGAAGCTGAGGTCAAAGAGGACTGCAGCACTGTCTTTTTCAAAAGGAAATCTGGGAAGGAAGAGACTGTAATGTAAAGTCTTAAAACCACCGAGATTATTCAGGAAAGCCATTTATTCACGTGGATTGTAGACATTGCAGTTTAATTAAGGCAATGAAGAGAAAAAGTTTTGATTCTGGGAAATGAACTATAGATATAGATTGTAAGATTATGAATATGTAGAAATTAAGGTTGAAAGTGACTTCAGAATGATAAATATAAGAATTCTCCAAGAATAGTGCAGTTATTTTTTAATTGGCAAGTATGAGTTTTTAAAATGTTTGATCAGAATAGTAATATCTGCTTACCAATAATCTGCTTAGCACTCTGCTAATAGCAGATGCCAGCAAGTTATTCAGCTGGGACCAAACAATCCTCTGTGAAGCAGGCTTCCTTCTGCTTCTTTAAGCCAGTTGGGATGCTTGCCACAAAAACCAAGCCAACTCCATGAAGGAGCTTTTAGATGCAAATTGATTTTTTTGAGTTTTCTTGCTAAGTTGGCTGAAATATGGAACTTTGGTCATGAGACATTGAAATGCTTAAGGTATTAATGTTGGCATCAATACTAGGTGTAAGTATTCTTCATTTGTAAAAGTGTTTTTTTATGGATTAATTCACAATATCAGAATAATCAACTAAAATATGAATGTACGCTCTCCTCCCCAACTGATCGAAGAGATGGTATGAGGCTATTAACTTAAAAAAAATAATTTTCTATGAGATAAAAGTTTTGTGCTGGGACTTTTTAATATCCTTAAAATTGTCTTCTTATTATCTTATTATCAACAGAACAGTGTTCAAAGTGCTTAATAACAAATTTGTGTTTGTTGTCTAGAGAATTCTAAAGGTTATTTGATTCTCTTTGCTTTTTGTACTTCCCTAGGAAAGAAATCCTTACTTTAACTCACTCTCACTTCTCTTCACGAAAGGCTATCTTGTCAAAGAAACAGAAAGACAAGAAGAAAAATTGTTTAAACACAATGTAACCTGTGGATTTCTGTGCTTTGTGGCCATGCATAGAAAGGAAGGGATTATACTTAATTGCAAAAAGCATTCTGAACATATGTCACAATGACACAAATAATGAAACCAATAGAAGGATAAGATCTGAATGATACTTGAATTTGTTCGTTTTATTACACAAGTTTAAAAGGGAGCTATTATTTAACAAATAACTAATACTGAGCCCTAACTGGTTTGGCTCAGTGGATAGAGCATCAGCCTGTGGAATTAAGGATACCAGATTCAACTCTGATCATGTAACTTGATTATGGGCATATTTCCAGTGGGGGTGTGCAGGAGGCAACTGATTGATGTTTTTCTCTGATCAATGTTTCTAACTCTCTATCCCTCTCCCTTCCTCTCTGTAAAAAATCAATAAAATATATTTTTTTTAATTAATACTGGGAGCTCTTGGACTTTCCAATTCTGTAGTAGCTGCTAAATTTTTATCAGATTGTGGCATTTTTTGCCAATGCATACTTATTAATTTCCAAGACTCTAATCCTCATAAGGGTCAGCAAGAGTTTTTCTCACCTATCATCTCAATATTGATTATTGTAATAATGGTTGCTTATTCCCTAGATAACAAACTTAGTGTTCAAAGCAAGATTCTAATTCAAGTTGTCAGAAGTCAAGGGCCATTTGTACTCATTTTCTGTTATATCACACTGCCTCCTCCATAGGCTTTGTGGGGACACCTGGACCTCAAATCCTTTCTGTAAGGTTCTCTGTTACCTGTAGTTAGTTTAAAAATGAAGAACAAAGTTAACTGAGTTATCTGTTCTTTCTTTTCTCCTGGAATGATAGAGATAAGCCTGACATCTAAAAGAACTTGTCCCTTCATTATCCTATTGGGGTGGGCAGAATATGGGCTTTTAGAGACTGGGAACTGATAGTCATACTTCTAGCTTGCCAGAGCCCCTCTATAGCCCACTGCAATTGATACAAGAAGCCTAGCACTGCAAGAATAAGATGCTGTCATAAAGCCTAAATGCAGATTTTGTTTTTCCAAGGTGGGTGAGAGACAGGTTCTCTTGGCTCCCCTAGATCCCTAATCATTCATCCTTGGTGATAATTCTTAGTTTTTATAACATCATTAAAATTCTCTAGGCATAAACATACCCTTTAGCTTTTGGTGTTTTGTAAGAAGTCTGAACTATTTTTCAAAAGTTAAGGTCTGAGAAAATAAAAATGAGTTTTCTAAAGCTTTCTGCTCCTTTATTTTAAATTCCTACTATATTTTAATGAAAATATAATCCATATATTTGATTCTTCTGTACCCATATACAAATATTTAGGTAGCTTATGAAATAATTGATGTCCAAGTCTTCTGATGTGTTTTATAGTCTTATTTTAAATAACTTATCTTAGACACAAGAATTATATTGCTGCCAAGAGTAAACTAACTCAGTGATTTTCATTTTCTTCTCATGGCACACATAAACCAATTACTAAAATTCTGAGGCATACCAAAATATATATTACAAAAAACATATTATAGTTTTTGCTGCCTTGACAAAAAAAAAAATAGGTACTTTTTTTTCTTTTTTTAATTTAAAAAAATATATATTTCTATTGATTTCAGAGATGAAAGGAGAGGGATAGAGATAGAAACATCAATGATGAGATAGAGAGTCATTGATTAGCTGCATCCAGCATGCACCTCACAGTAGATAAAGCCTGCAACCCAGGCATGTGCCCTTGACTGGAATTGAACCTGGACCCTTCAGTCCGCAGGCTGACACTCTATTCAATGAGCCAAACCAGTTAGGGCTATTTTTTTAATTTAATAAATCTTTATTGTTCAGATTATTACAATTGTTCCTCTTTATTTTCCCCCATAGCTCCCCTCCACCCAATTCCCACCACCACCCTTTGCCCTTACCTCATCCCCATTGTCCTCATCCAAAGGTATACAATTTTTGTCCATTCTCTTCCCACACCCTCCTCACCCTTTTCTCCTTGAAAATTGTCAATCTATTCCCTTTCTATGCCCCTGATTCTATTATATTCACCAGTTTATTCTCTTCATCAGATTTTTAATTCACTAGATTTTTAGATTCACTTTTTGATAGATATGTATTTGTTCATAATTTTTATCTTAAACTTTTTCTTCTTCCTTCTCTTAAAGAATACCTTTTAGCATTTCATATAGTACTGGTTTTGTTTTGATGAACTCCTTTAATTTTTTTCTTATCTGTGAAGCTCTTTATCTTTTATGTGACCTTCCATTCTGAATGATAGTTTTGTTGGGTAAAGTCATCTTGGTTGTAGGTTCTTGCCATTCATCACGTTAAATATTTCTTGCCACTCCTGTTTGGTCTGCATAGTTTCTGTTGAAAAATCAGCTGACAATCGTATGGGTGATCTCTTATAGGTAATTAACTGTTTTTCTCTCGCTGCTTTTAATATTCTCTCTTTGTCTTTTGCTCTTGGTATTTTAATTATGATGTGTCTTGGTGTGGTCCTCTTTGGATTCCTTTTGTTTCGGGTTCTGTGTGCTTCCTAGATTTGTAAGTCTATTTCTTTCACCAGGTGGGAGAAGTTTGCAGTCATTATTTCTTCAAATAGGTTTTCAGTATCTTGCTCTCTCTCTTCTTCTGGCACCCCCATAATTCTGATGTTGGTATGTTTGAAGATGTTCCAGCGGCTCCTTTCACTATCTTCCAATTTTGGGATTCTTTTTTCTTTTTGCTTTTCCAGTGGAGTGTTTTCTGCTTCTTTGTATTTCAAATCTTTGATTTGATCATTGTGTTCCTCTAGTCTGCTGTTAGGTCTCTGTATAATATATTTTTTTTTATTTCGGTCAGTGTATATTTAAAGTATTACAAACAGTAGTACATATGTCTCCCTTTTTCTTTTTCTCTATTGATCTCCCCCAGGCCTACCCCATACCACAGTACATGTCCTCACCTGTCCCCCCCATGCCACTAGTGTCCTGTATCCATTGGCTATGCTTACATACATGCATACAAGTCCTTTGGTTGATCTCTTACAGCCACCCCCCTTCTTCAACCTCCTCTCCCTTCCCATTGTAGCATGACAGTCTATTCATTATTTCTTTGTCTCTGTATCTGTTGTGTGTTTTTTTCTCTCTGATTCTTTTCTTTAAAAACATTTTGCCTCTATAGGCTAGAAATAAACTTATAAGAACAAAAAGGTTTGAGTCCCGGTTTCAATGTCAAACAGTTCTTTATGTGTACATGTCAGCATTTCTGGATAGTGGATGAATGGTGGCAATGAAGGTCTGACCCTCTTTGGTTTAGTCCTAGGCATCCTGTAGCGACACTCAGCTGCTGACTGCTAGCATGGTAAGGTGTCTTTAATGTTGTCCATCTCCTCTTGTCTTCAAGGTTGGAGCAGACCTGTCAGTTCCTCTCTCTTGCAGGAATCCACTTGGTCTTGGAATGTTTCTCCTCTTATCTTCATGATTGGAGCAGACCTATCAGTTCCTCTCTGTTGCAGGAATCCACTTGGTCTTGGAGTTGTTTTCTAAAAGTATATAAACATATTCTAGACCAAAAATTAATAAAGGAATCTTTTCTATAAAATTGACTTGGGGTCTTTTTATTTTTGCCCACCCGATTTTCCTTTGGCTGATTTTGACACCATGTATGTTTTTCATGGGTGTCTTGCTGTTAGTATTACAAGTGAAAATTAATTTTCAAAAGTAAAAATTTTCTAAATGTAATTAACTTCCTGGGTATTTTTACTTAGATGATATTATCCTACTATTCCCCCCCACACACATACACACACATTTTTTTTTATTAATGGAGAATTTGGTAAAATTTTTTAATGAAATTTGATAAGTTTAAATTTTAATTTTTTGCACACAAATATGACTGCTTTAGGGAGAATCCAAGATGGCGGCATAGGTAAACACCTACATTGCTGCCTTGCACAACAATTTCAAAACTACGACTAAAAGACAGAACAGACAGCATCCTGAACCACAAGAAAGCTGGCTAAGTGGAAATTCTTCAACTAGAAGGAAAGAGTGGGGCTCATGGAGACCCAGAGGAGCTGCAAAAAGCTGAGGTACAGAGATGTGTGCATGGAGAGAGTGGGTGCCAGAATACCTAGCTGGCTTTCTCTGGCAGGAGAGAGACAGAGACTCCTAACTGCATTGAACCCCTTATCCTATGGCACTGAATCCCCCCAAGGTCTAAGCGAGACTCATACAGGGGAGTTTGGACTATGAAAAGGGAGAAGTGCACAGAAATTTACAGGAATCGGGAAAGGGCAAAAGATTGGTGGCGCTCACAGCACTGTGTGCAGAAGACCTACTGTTAATTGTGCTGCTGGCTTTCAAAGGTGGGCGAAAAACAGAACCTCACAACTGCACCAGTTCTAACTCCTCTAGACCCCAGTTTTGGGCAAAACCCTGGGGACCCAGACTCATATGGTCTCAGAGCACAGGGGCACCAGAAAGGTAGCGGTCTAGAGGCACTGCTCGTGCGCACAGGGACCCCTCCAGCAATTACCCAGAGTCACGTGAGACCCAGGGGCCATGGAGCGCGAGGCTGACTGGAAGACAAGGTAGTCCATTAAGCCCTGAGACTCCACCCATTCCAAGCTCAACAGAGAGGCTTTTGCAGTTTTGCAAGTCTTGTATCATAAGACTGAATACAACACAGAAGTTCTCCTGGCATAATGAAAATGTGGAGACAAAGGAAGAGATCATAAACAAAAGAAATGGAGGAAAACAAATGACTGGATACAGAGTTCAAAAACACACATATAAGGTTTTTCAAGAATATCCTAGAAAAGATGGATAAATTTATTGAGACTCAAGAGAAGATGAAAAAGGACCAACTAGAGATGAAAAATGACTAACTAGAGATGAAAAAAGACTAACTAGAAATGAAAAAGGACCAACTAGAAATTAAACATACACTGACTGAAATAAAAAATATTATAAAGGGACCTAACATCAGTCCAGAAGAAGGCAAGAATCAAGTCAAATATTTGAAATATAAAGAATCAGAAAACACTCAACTGGAAAAGCAAGAAGAAAAAGGAATCCAAAAGTGTGAAGATAATGTAAGGAGCCTCTGGGACTGCTTCAAGCATACCAACATCAGAATTGTGGGGGTTCCAGAGGAAGAGAGAGAGCAAGATACTGAAAACCTATTTAAAGAAATAATGACTGAAAATTTCCCACTTCTGTTGAAAGAAGTAGACTTACAAGTCCAGGAGGCACACAGAACTGCATATAAAAGGAATCAAAAGAGGACTACACCAAGACACATCATAATTAAAATACCAAGAGCAAAAGACAAAGAAAGAATATTAAAAGCAGCAAGAGAAAAACAGTTAATTACCTACAAGAGAGTACTCATACGATTGTCAGCTGATTTCTCAACAGAAACTATGCAGGCCAGACTCAAATGGCAAGAAATATTCCATGTGATGAATAACAGGAATCTACAACCAAGAGCACTCTATCCAGTAAAGCTATCATTCCGAATTGAAGGGCAGATATAGAGCTTCACAGATAAGAAGAAAATTAAAGGAGTTCATCAAAACCAAACCAGTATTATATGAAATGCTGAAAGGTACTCTTTTAGAAGAGGAAGAAGAAAAGGTAAAAGATAAAAAATTATGAACAACAAATACATATCTATCAACAAGTGAATCTAAAAATTAAGTGAATTAAAAATTTGATCAACAGAATAAACTAGTGAATATAATAGAATCAGGAGCACAGAAAGGGAGTGGACTGATAATTCTCAGGGGTAAAGGGGTGAGAGGGTTGCAGGGAGAGACTGGACAAAAATCATACACCTATGGATGAGGTCAATGAGTGGGGGGGAAGGCAAGGGTAGAAGGAGGGGTGGGAGCCAGGTGGAGGGGAAGCTATAGAGGGGAGAAAAGAGAAACAAATGAAATAATCTGAATAATAAAGATTTAATTAAAAAAATATGCCTGCTTTATGTTCATTGCATGTTAATTTTACCATGAGGTGAACTACCAATAGAAATTTTAGTTAATACTTTAGAAACAGCTTTTTGTCCAGTACACTTAAATTTTCTTGGGTATTCACTTATTTCAATTCACCTATTTAAATTAATCTGAAAGCTTGATTACTCCTTTACTGTCAAATTTAATACTCTACCAACAATTTTAGATTACCCTGAAAATATTAGTGGAAAGGTTTATATGCATTCTTGAGTAGGTAGGCACTGAGTATTCCTAGTGCTAGGCTGAATTTAGATATAGGGCAGCTTCTGTCTGTTACCTGGGTCACGATCTGTGCTGAGCATGGGAAGCAAGGTATACATGGGAGTAGGAGACCTCCCTCAGAAGGAGTGAAGGTTCAGACTCCTGCAAGGTTGGGGGTTATGAGGGTCTGTGCCCCACCTCTGTTGACCCCCAAATTCTCTCCTGATGGCCCCTCTGCGGCTGTGCCTGTCCTAGGTTGTTCCTTCCCTGAGGAATCTTACCCATCTCTGACTAACCAGTCACCCTCCAGGACCAAGCAGCATGTTGTGAGGTTCAGTTCTGTGTCCTTGGTAGCCTATGTCCCCATGGCCTCCATGCCCAGCACCTGCCTTGGAATCACCTCGACTGCTGGCAGGGCCCTGGAACTGATCACTTATCTTGGGGAACTCAGGTTCCTTCTCCAGGGAGGGCCCGCTCACACCATTTGGCTAGAGAGAGATCCATTATACCAGCCACCTCGAGGCTTCAACCTAAATATGAATAGAAAGCTTAGGCTAAGCTGAGGGCAATTGGATTGTGAGAAGAGGGTCCCTCTTGGCAAAAGAGGTGAGTGGGGCCAGTATAGAATGCTCAAGTGCCTTCCCAGTGCCTTAATTCCTTCTGAAAGAGATTAAATCCTTTCATGTCCTTTTTTAAAATTGCTGCTAAACATTCAAAGAATTCGTTTTTAATTTTGTTTGGGATAATTGTACAATATGCTGTTGTGAAATATCAAAAATTAAATGACACTATAGAATAATATCTTGTAAGGATATTCTCTGCTCTAGACCAATGGTTCTCAACCTTTCTAATGCTGTGACCATTTAATACAGTTCCTCATGTTGTGGTGAATCTTAATATAAATATCTGTGTTTTCTGATGGTCTTAGGTGACCCTGCTAGTGATTCTTAACTTGTGGGTCACTGCTGTAGAGCCTAAGACCATCAAAAAACAGGTCACGACCCACAGGTTGAGAACCGCTGCTCTAGACTATGGCATTTCAATTTCAAACTGGCTGTCAATTTCTTTTTGTAACTTTATATAAACTTTTTCAGGGAGGCAAAAATAGATTACTTACCTTAGCTCAAGAGGCCAAATATATGGAGTTTCAATTACAATCCTCATGACATCTGGAGGAAACTTTTGTTTATTTCTTTCCAAAATGATTTTCATGCTATGGAGTTTCATTTAAAAATCTTTGTCACATGAAACAATTTCTCTTAAGGTTATGGTGACCACTGTATGGATTATATTTAATGTTTTATTATAATAAATGCTTTATATGTGTCCTTATTCTCCCATTATCCACCACTCCCTGTCATACAAGCCCCCCCCTGTTGTCTGTGTCCAATGATTATGCTCATATGCATATAAAAAAGTCCCTTTGTTGATCTCTTACCCTTACTCCCACCAAACCCCACCTTCCCTGAAGTTTGTTGTTTTGAACAAGGTTTCTCATTCTCTGGATCTATTCTTGTTCATCAGTTTATGACATTCATTATATTCCACAGATGAGTGATATCATATGATATTTATTTTTCTCTGCCTGGCTTATTTCACTAAGTATAATGCTTTCCATCTCCATCCATGTTGTTGCAAATAGTAGGAACTCCTTCTTTTTTTATTGCAGTATAGTATTCCATTGTGTAGATGTGCCACAGTTTTTTATTCCACTCATCTGCTGATGGGCACTTAGGCTATTTCCAAATCTTAGCTATGGTGAATTGTGCTGCTATGAACATAGGTATGCATATATCCTTTCTGATTGGAGTTTCTAGTTTCTTGGAATATATTCCTAGAGTTGGGATCACTGGGTCAAATGGAAGCTCCATTTTAGTTTTTTGAGGAGATTCCAAACTGCTCTCCACAGTGGCTGCACCAGTCTGCATTTCCACCAGCAGTGTACAAGGGTTCCTTTTTCTCCGCATCCTCGCCAACACTTGTCGTTTGTTGATTTGTTGATGATAGCCATTCTGACAGGTGTGAGATGATACCACATTGTTGTTTTGATTTGCATCTCTCTGATGATTAGTGACTTTGAGCAGACTTTCATAAGTCTCCTAGCCTTCCTTCTGTCTTCTTTCAAGAAGTGCTTATTTAGATCAGTTGCCCATTTTTTTATTGGGTTGTTTATCTTCTTTTTGTGAAGTTTTATGAGTTCTCTGTAAATCTTGGAAATTAAACCCTTATCGTTGATATCATTGGCAAACATGTTCTCCCATGTAGTTGGCTTTCTTATTGTTTTGTTGATGATTTCCTTTGCTGTGAAAAGCTTTTTATTTTGATGTAGTCCCATTTGTTTATTTTTACTTTAGCTTCCATTGCCCTAGGAGATGTATCGGTGAAGTTCCTTCACAATATGTCAGATATTTTGCTGCCTGTGGATTTATCTAATATTTGTATGGTTTCCCATCTTATGTTTAAGTCCTTTATCCATTTTGAGTTTATTTTTGTTTATGGTGTAAGGTGGTGATTTAGTTTCATTTTTTTCATGTATCTTACCAATTTTCCCAACACCATTTATTGAACAGACTGTCTTGACTCCATTGTATGTTCATGTCTCCTTTGTCAAATATCAATTGGGCATAGTGGTTTGGATCGATTTCTGGGT
Source organism: Lasiurus cinereus (assembly GCA_011751065.1). Taxonomy (NCBI): domain Eukaryota; kingdom Metazoa; phylum Chordata; class Mammalia; order Chiroptera; family Vespertilionidae; genus Lasiurus; species Lasiurus cinereus. Next base: position 5,490,452 of record JAAGEH010000012.1, read on the forward strand.
TCTCTGTCCTATTCCATTGATCTGTGTATCTGTTCTTGAGCTAGTACCAGGCAGTTTTGAGAACAGTGGCTTTGTAATACAGCTTGAAACTGGCATAGAAATACCACCTACTTTGTTCTTTTTCTCAGGATTGCTGCAGCTATTTGGGGTCTTTTAATATTCCAAATGAATTTTTGGAAAGTTCGTTCTAGGTCTGTGAAGTATGCCTTTGGTATTTTCATGGGGATTGCATTGAATTTATAGATTGCTTTGGATAGAATGGACATTTTGATTATACTGATTCTACCAATCCATGAATATGGTATGTTCTTGAATCTGTTTATGTCTTTCTCTATCTCTTTTTTCAGTGTCATGTAGTTTTCTATATATAGGTCTTTTATTTCCTTAATTAAGTTTATTCCAAATATCTTAATTTTTTGGTGCGATGGTAAATGGGATTGCTTTTTCAGTCTCTCTTTCTGTAAGTTCACTATTGGTGTATAGAAATGCCATAGATTTCTTGGTGTTAATTTTGTATCCTGCTACATTGCTGAATTTATTTATCACATCTAATAATTTTTTGAGGGAGTCTTTAGGGTTTTCTATATACAATGTCATGTCATCTGCAAATAAGGACAGTTTTACTTCTTTTCCTATTTGGATGCCTTTTATTTCTTTTTCTTGTCTGATAGCTATGGCTACTACTTCCAGCACTATGTTAAATAGGAGTGGTGAGAGTAGGCATCTTGTTCCTGTTTTTAGGGGAAATGGTTTTAGTTTTTGCCCATTGAGTATGATGTTGGCTGTGGGTTTGTCATATATGACTTTTATTATGTTGAGGTATGATCCTTCTATTCCCATCTTGCTGAGAGTTCTTTATCAAGACAGGTTGTTGGATTTTGTCAAATGCTTTTTCTGTATCAATTGATAAGACTATGTGATTTTTATCTCTCAATTTGTTTATGTGATGTATCACGTTTATTGATTTGCAAATATTGTACCATACTTGCATCCCTGGGATAAATCCTACTTGGTCATGGTGTATGATCTTTCTGATGTACTGCTGAATTTGATTTGCTAGAATTTTGTTGAGGATTTTGGCATCTATGTTCATGAGGAATATTGGTATGTAATTCTCTTTCATTGTGTTATCTTTATCTGGTTTTGGTATTAGGGTGATGCTGGCTTCATAGAAGGAGTTTGGAAGTGTTCCTTCCTCTTGAATTTTCTGGAATAGTCTGAGGAGGATGGTTTTAGTTACCCATGAATGTTTGGTAAAATTCTCCTATGAAGCTGTCTGGCCCTGTGCTTTTGTTTGATGGAAGATTTTTTGATGACTGCTTCAATTTCTTCCATAGTTATCAGCGTTTTGAGATTTTAGAATCTTCTTTTGTGAGTTTTGAAAGGTTGTGTTTTTCTAGGAATCTGTCCATTTCCTCTAGGTTGTGTAATTTATTAGAATAGAGTTGTTCATAATATTTTTTAACAATCCTTTGTATTTCTGGGGGGTTTGTAGTTATTTCACCTCTCTCATTTCTGACTGAAATTAATTAAGCTCTTAGTAGAAGAAAAAAATAAGTAAGGAGAGGAAAAACAGAAGCAACAAAATGTAAAAGAAAAAAAAACAATATGTAGACAGAAATAAATAAATAAAAAGGAAGAAAGAATAAAAATTGGATAGTGAAGAAAGAGAAGAGAGTAGTGTGCATGGACTTGGAGCAGGGTAAAAAAGTTAGATATATGAGTAAGATCAATTTTTAACAGGGAGTAAAAAGAAAGGATAGAGAAAAACTGGAGCAGAAACAGAGTAAAAGAAACAGGATGAAAAATGGGAAAAGTGAGGAAGGGAGTCTTGGCCTCAAGGAAAAATTGAGATAGAGTAAAATAATGCTAAATGAAAAATAAAAATAAAATGTAGAACACTAATTCCAAAATAAAATAAAATAAGGAATAAATAAAATAAAACTTTAAACAAAGGAAAATAACAGTAGAATAATAATAATTAAAATTAAAATTCTATATAATAAAGAGTTAATATCCAAATTAACCATCACTGCAACATACAAGATGGCCGCCCCCTTGTTGTCAACGATGACCACCCCCATGTGGACACAAGATGGCCACCACAAGATGGCCAGTAAGGGAGGGCAGTTGGGGGGACCAGGCCTGCAGGGGAGGACAGTTAAGGGTGACAAGGCTGGCAGGGGAGGGCAGTTAGGGGCAATTGGTTTAGCAGGGGAGCAGTTAGATTTTGATCAGGATGGCAGGGGTGTGGTTAGGGGTTAATCAGGCTATTAGGTAGAAGCAGTTAGGGGCAATCAGGCAGGCAGGCAGATGAGCATTTGGGAGCTAGAAGTCCTAAATTGCAAGAATTCCCAGATTGGAGAAGGTTCAGACTGGGCTGAGGGACGCACACACCGGTGCACAAATTTCATGCACCTGGCCTCTAGTATAATAATAAAAAAAAAAGTAAAATCAAGTGAGAAAAAAAATTTAGTTTTCTAAATAAACAATAAAAAATTAAAAAGTGAAGTAATGAAGTTCATTCACTTCTCTTGGCATGTCTGTTTTCCATCAGGTATCCAGCACAGTATTGAAGTTCCCTGTGACCCACTGCTCATCTGTGTCATAAACCACAACCTTGTTTTCAAGCAGGTCGGATCTCTCTGCTCACTTTGGTTCTCAGTCTGCCTTCAGTTGTACTTACACAAGAGTCAATTTCTGACACAATCCATGGATGGCAGTGTTTCTGTATTAATATCCAGGAGTAAATGTTTCCCCCCCCCCCCGTTGCACTTAATTCTGGGTTGTAGGGACAGACTACCCCAGAGCTCTTTTTACTGCTGTTCTCTTCTTATTCTAATCACCAATTTCCAGGAAAAACAACTTTCCACTGCAGTCTCAGTGAGTGTTTTTAATTAGAAGATCCTATGTAAAAAGTAAGGAGGTAAAAAGAAAAAAAAAGGAAAGAGGAACCGCACAACTCTTTTCCCCTGGCACTGCATAGCCAGTATAGAACTTCAGGCTGATTTTCTGGGCCCAGCTCAGTTTAGACCCCCTTCTGCCAGCATCCCTGCGACCCCCTTCTACATTTGAGGGCAACACTGATCCCAATGGTTGTAGATATTATGAGGTGCAATCTCCCTCTGAGACTCTAGCCCCTACTGTGAATGTTTCTCTCTCTAGCCTGAATCCCAGATCTCACCCTTCTCTAGGCAATATCTGACCTTTCCATCCACAGATTGCCTCACCAGCTGTGTTTAATTTGCCAATTCTGGGTGGGTGTTGTTTGATTCAGCTGTTCCTTCTACCTGCTCTGTGAGAAAGTGCAGGGTCCATCTGCATATTCAGTGTTCCTTTATCTCCCCCTGGACAGACTTTTGAGGCACCTGTGGTCAGAGAGGCTGGAGTATGGGTGTTCATAGGTTTGCAACTGAGGCAGCTGGTCCCTGGGCATTGTGGTTGTATAGTCCCAAGAGGTACCCGAGGTCTCCCCAGTTGAAGGTTAAGACTGGCCTTCTGATAGCAGCTAGTCTTCCCTTCAAGATGATGCCATCTCTGTGGCAGATCTGGTTGCTCCAGGAGAGATTTCAGCAGTAGTAGAGGCTGTCCAGCCAGTGGAGCCTGGTCTTCCAGTCCTCAACAGTCCTGTGTAATATAGTTGTCCCTGACTCACAAATACAGACACTCCACACATGTCCACACACTTTCCTTTTGTTCTCTCACTCACACACTATCTTGCTGTCTGCCATCTCGTCAGCAGCCATCTTCACAAATGTTCTTTTTTTTCTTAAGATATTTTAAGGTTCTCTTGTCTTTTTGCTATTCTGATTCGGTGTTTGTTTGTTTGTTTGTTTGTTTTGTTTTTGCTTCTTATATTCAAAATCACTGATTTGATTCTTGGCTTCATCTACTCTAATGTTGATTCCCCATAAATTATTCTTCATTTCAGGTAATGTATCCTTCATTTCTGACAGATCCTTTTTTATGATGCTGAGAATCTCACTAAGCTCATTGAGCATCCTTATAGCCAATCTTTTAAACTCTGCATCTACTAGATTGCTTGTCTCCATTTTGTTTATTTATTTATTTTTTTTTAGTTTTGTTCTATTCTTTCATTTGGTACATATTTCCTTATCTTCTTATTTTGGAAGCTTCCCTGTGTTTGTTCTATTCATTAAGTAGAGCTTCCACATCTTCCAGGCTTAGTAGAGTGACCTAATGTAGTAATTTTTCTGTAGTGTCCAATGGCACAGTCAGTCCCCTGATCACCCAAGCTAGGCACTTGATGTGTGACCCCAATGTGCCTTGATTGATGTTGGAAGGTCAATTGGAAGGATTTACCCCCAGGCTTATCAGCTGCAAGGGCTGGATGCAACCACTGACTTTAAACTACTGTGTGGGATCAGCTGTAGAGGCTCATCCCACAGAGCAGAACTTACTTCAGTAGGGATCCAGTGCTCACTAAGTATGCCACTTGAATATGTTGCTTATAGAGATGGTTGGGAAATGTTTCAACATTGTCTGAAACTGTTCTCCAGGTGTGCTGGCTCTGGGGCCTCCTGGAAGGTGCATTCCAAAATCAGTCACTTGCCTGTATTCTGCCTGGGGCTACCCAGCATGAGCTACAGAGCAATCTTGTAGCTCATGGCTGCTACTTGTGCTGGTCTTGGAAATGTCCTAAAAAGGCAAAGCTGTGAACCAAAGTTAGCTGCTACTTGTGCTGGAACTGGAGCCACTTAGCATGAGGTATAGACCACACTGGGCCAGATGCTGCTTGTTTGAGAGATTTTTAAAAAATTGAAGCATGAGCCAAGACAAGCCATTTATATGGAAAAGCCACTAAGTGTGCCTGAGATTTGGGTGGGATGAAGCCTAAAGGAATCTCTAGGTTGGGATAAACTGTGTGAGATAGATTGATGGATACTCAGATATGGCTCCATCCTGCCAGTTCTGTGGGACAAAGGTTTCTGCCAGCACTTCTGTTTGGGAGAAAGCTGACCTCTCAGCTCTTGGCCTGATGCTGGACAATCCAGAGAGAATGAGTCCGAGTAAGTTCATGCATGAATTCTTTAAGAGGAATTTTCTGGGACTCCTTCAATCTCCCTCTGACTCAATCCCCTCTGGTTTTTACAGCCAGAAGTTATGGGGACTTCTCTTACTGACACTGCAACTCTGGGATGGGAGACCTGGTAAGGGGATGGAATCCCTTGCTCCTTAGAAGGGATCTCCACAACCAAAATATACCTCCAAGTTTGTATCCACCACACATGTGTGTAGGACAAGCTCATTCTGTGTCTCTGTTTCTTATACCAGCCTTTATTTGGCTTCTCCTTTAATTCTCTGATTGAAGGACTTCCATTCAGCTAGATGTCAGGTAGTTATAAATGATTTTTCTGTAGTTTATTTTTATTTTTAGTGATAAATTTGAGATTACATTACAATTCCGTGTCATACTAAGTGACTTGGGATTACAGGTGAATTCATTTTTTCTCACCCAATCATTAGCAAAATGTCCACATCTGAAATTAGTCTAGCATATAAACTTCTTAAGGGAAATGGCACATTTCCTCCAAGAGCAAAGCCTTTCCCATAAGATATATTTATAAGTGTTGACAGCCTGAATCAATGTCTTAGGACATTAAAGGAATATAATCACTCCTTCTAAAGTGTTGAGATTACCTCTGGTGGCCCCAAACTCTGCCTGTCTTACTATAATCCCACTCGTATGAGTTTGGCACACTTGTCAGCTTTTTGGAGTTGTCCAAGATAATCTTTTCCTGTCCTCTGGCTTCTTTCCAAGGTATACTTTTAAAGCTAAAGAAAATTAACACTGCTACTGTTATCACAGGTTAGGGTGGGAAAAATATAGAAAGCATAGTTGTAATTTAAATATGAATTTTTTATCCATTGAGGATGAAAATGTTCCCCTTTGACCATTTTCTAAAATTACAGAGCTAGAGGAATTAAAAAATAAAAGCTATATTACTTTTTTTTTCTTAGAGATTTCAAGTTCTTATTGACTTAACTTATTCAACAAATATTTATTCAGTACATGTTATGCCAAACACTGTCCCAGCACCTGAGGATTCAGTGGTATACAAAGCAGACAAAAATCAATGCCCTTCTTGGGCTTACATTTGAATGGGGATACAGATAATACTAAAAAAAATACATGATATGTGTTATAAATAACACATTATGAAGAAAAACAGTGAGAAGAAGCTGGAGAAAGAAAAAGAGATCTATTGGTCAGAGAGGTGACATTAGAGTCGAGACTTTCAGAGATCTGGGACAAAAAAAGGAAGGAATAGGGTGTGGATGAGTCCTAAAGCAGCAGCACATGAGGTGTGTTTGAGGAAAGCCAAGGATGCTGGTGGAGCTTAGAGTACAGTGACTGAGCAGAAGAGTGGTAGGAAAAGGGATTGACAGATAGTGTGGTCCTCTCTAGCCTATGACTTGGGAAGGAGCTCCGATATATTCTTGGCTATGATTTCCTATGAACAGTTAATATGGTTTATGATGGAAAATTGAAAATAAAAGACAATAGAGGCCAAAAGTAGAAGCAGAGGGACTTTACTGAGGCCTCCCTAAAGTATCAAATTTAATTCATGTCTCAGTTATAAAAATAACTACTTAGTTGCTAGTTATATAGGGCATTTTGCTTAATTCAAAGGAGAAATAAAATAACCTCTGGCCCTCAGCTTTTCTTCACAAATAGGAGCAATTAGCTAGATTAATCTATCAATTCAAAACTTTTATTTATTAACTAATGGCCCAGTGCACAAAATTCATTCATATTAAAAGAGAATTAGAGAAAATATTTAATATTGCTCTTTGCCCTTTTTCAATAATAGAAGTGTCAGAGATGAAAGAAAATTAGTAAAATGTATATGAAAATCCCTCTCCTGTCAGAGTCTTGGGCACACCACAGGACCTAGAGTCAAGTCCCTGCCACCACCCACACATACTTCAAAACCGCAGGAGAACCAGACCTGGCCATCCCCACCCCTATCAAGCCCCTCTGAGTGTGGGGCACAACCTCAGGTCCCCCAGCCTGGTGCTGGGCGGGGGGCACAGCTTTAGGTTCTCTGGCCTGGTGCCAGGTTGGGGGCACAGTCTCAGGTCCCCCAGCCTGGCACTGGGGCAGGGGGCGCAGCCTGAGGTCCTCTGTCAAGCCCTGCAGGGTGGGGAACCCGGCCTGATGTCTCCAGGCCCAGCGCTTGTGGGAGGGCCTGGCCTGAGGTTACCTATCAAGCCCTATGGGGTGGAAGGCACCACCTGAGGTCCCTTGCCCCAGCCAGGCACTATGCAGCCACAGGTCCCTTCTGTTTCCTCATGACGTTACAGCATCCTGGCTAATTTTCATATTCCTCTATTATAGATATATATTTCAGATATCGTGCTATGCTTTATACTGATGAAAAAGAACCTAAGTTTTACCCTCAAAGACTTATGGAGGAGAGTGCAGTAGTGGAAGAAGATGTAGAGGTAGATAAGAGGATGGAGTGATGAAGTTGACCTAATTTCATAGAAGAGATTACCCTAAAGTGGTCCTCAAAGGAGATAAATTATATCTTAAGGGGGAGAAAGAGCAAGCACATGTAAACAGAGAAACATGAAGCAGCATGGATAATTATTTGATATTGCTGGAACCTTGGATCAAGAAGGAGAATGGGGCCGAGACCGGTTTGGCTCAGTGGATAGAGCATCGGCCTGTGGACTGAAAGGTCCCATGTTCAATTCTGGTCGGGGGCATGTACCTTGCTTGCGGGCACAACTCCAGTAGGTGGAGTGCAGGAGGCAGCTGATCGATGTCTCTCTCTCTCATCGATGTTTCTGACTTTCTATCCTTCTCCCTTCCTCTCTGTAAAAAATAAATAAAAATATATTTTTAAAAAAAGAAGAAGAAGAAGGAGAATGGGCGAAGAAAGGCTGACAAGGTGAGCAGAGACCAGATAATGAACTTGTGGACCTCATCCATGACTTGCAGTGCTATCTCAGATAGTCTGTAAATACTTTTCTAGTTCTAGCACTTTATGATTACATGAATCCATTTTCCTTTCTCTATTAGGGGTTGGAATAAGCATTACAGGCCCATTTATTTTTAAGTCTATGTTTTCTAAGTTACCTGGCTCTACAACTTTAAAGAATAACCATTAGAGCCTCTTTTCTTGCATAGGAGTTGCAGAAACCTGAGGTCTTCTGTGCCTTTTAAATACGATTTTGTTAAATTAGCAGACCTACAGAAGATCCTGTGAATTCTGTTTCCAGCCTTGGTTCATTGGGATTCTTCACTCCAAGTATTGGTGCAGTTGCTTGGATTTATAAGTTTCAAGTTAAAGTGTGTGTTTGATGTGCATGTCGTGTATTACAGATACTTGGAAGTTATGATTTCCACAGTAAAATTCATATGAAGTCTTGATCAATTCTTCTTAGGGCTTTTGGGCAATAGTCACTTTAAAAGGATTCCCTTAAAAAACGACCTGAAATGAAATTGCACTTATTCATAAGCATTTACTAATGACCTACTTTATGCAATATTACCTATCAAGTTCTGGGAACCATGAGGTAAATATGATAAAATCCTTTCAAGCAACTTATAAGAATTTATGACTTCTTATAACTCTGATAAGAAATGTTATAATTTTCTGACTTTATGTACAAAATCGTTTTAGGTCAATGGTTAAAAAGGTCTTAAAATTTTCATTTAAAAAAAGTTGAGTCTTTTGATTATGCATAAGCTTAGACTTTATGAAAAGCTGGATTTATATAACTGACATACTGACTAGAAGCAAGGGGGAAAGACTCAGAAGAAAAGAATTAATTCATGGTGTACAACTTGATAATCTCCACTGAGCAGCTGCATTGTAACACTTATCCTTTTGTTCACATGGACTTACTCTTTGGAATCCTCAGTTATCTGTGATTGCCTGAGGGAGGGCTATTTAAATGTCACCAGGGCAACAACATGTCACCACATGAAGCAACTGCTCTGTGGAATTCTTTATGAAAAGCATTGAATTAAATTATTTCATAACAAATCATCTACATATGAAAGGCTGTGAACTGTTGGAGAACTCAACAGAAAACAATGCTGAATTTGATTCCTACCACCATTGATAACTTACTGGCACTTTTAGAAATCTTGCTATGACCCAAGTTCCCTATCTGGAATGTAGGAAATATTAATACCATACTTCTGACCTCAAGGGAAGTGAGAACTAAAAAAGTAACCTCCCACCTATCCCTTAACCCTTTTTCTCTTACCCTTTCTTGGTCAACTTTTCAAAAAGATTAAACCATTTTCTACTCTGGTTGAAACCATTGCTCCCCAACATGGACAGCCCAACAAAACTGATAACAGCTACATCCACTGAGCACATACCATGTGCCAGAGACAGTGCTAAGCACTTTATATGCATTATTTTATTTCATGCTAATGACATGTAGGGTTAGTAGTATTAACATCCTAATTTTATAATGAAGACATTTAGACTCTAAAATGTGCATGATTTTTGGCACAGGTTCACAGAGCTAAAAAGTATTCTGAAGCAAAGATTAAAATCAGGTCTAGGAGCCCTCAAACTTCTCTATATATACAGTGGTACCTCGAGATACGAGTGCCCTAACATACGAGATTTTTGAGATACGAGCTGTCAAGCGAGCGATTTTTTGCTTTGAAATACGAGCAACATTTGAGATACGAGTAATCGCGCGGATCAGCCGGCTGCACATGACCCATCAGTTTACCTCGACACAAGCATCCCACAGTTTCCCACGCCTCAGTCAGTGTGCTTGTTTACCTCGTTGTCGAAACATCTTTTGTGCATTTACATACTTTATCACATTTCTTTTTATAACCATGGGTCCGAAGAAAGTGAGTGGAAAGGTCAGTGCTCAGAAGAGGATGATGTCTATTAAATTAAAGCATGAAATCATAGAAAAATATGAGCAAGGTGTGCGAGTGGCTGACTTGGTGAGGCAGTACGGTGTAGTACTTCAACAAAATGCCCTGTGCTTAAACAGAAGGAGTCGATAAAGGGTATAACGCCAGCTAAGGGCGTTACAATAATTTCTAAGCTCTGTAGCTCTCTCCATGAAAAGATGGGATAATCTACTGATGGTGTGGGTGACGGAGAAGCAGCTTAAAGGAGATACATTAACACAGGGCATCATATGCGAGAAGGTGCGAGTGATTTACGGTGATTTGCTGGAGCAGACCCTGCGCACTTCCACAGACGAAGCATCGAAAGACTCATTTAAAGCCAGTAGAGGCTGGTTTGATAACTTCAGGAAAAGGTCCGGCATTCACTCCATCATCAGGCATGGTGAGGCAGCAAGTTCGGATGTGAAGGCAGCTGAGGATTACTTCAAAACTTTTTCTGAACTGATAGAAGCCAAAGGATATATCCCCCAGCAAGTCTTTAACTGTGATGAGACAGGGCTTTTCTGGAAGAAGATGCCGAATAGGACTTATGTAACGGCAGAGGAGAAGGCGATGCCAAGCCACAAACCCATGAAGGACAGGCTAACTCTCGCACTGTGTGCCAATGCGAGTGGCGACTGCAAGATCAAGCCTCTGCTCATATACCATTCGGAAAACCCCAGAGTCTTTAAGTCACATAAGATTTTAAAAGATAAACTGCAAGTATGTGGAGGGCAAACCCGAAGGCATGGGTCACCAGGCAGTTCTTTGTGGAGTGGGTAAACCTGGTTTTCAGCCCTTCTGTTAAGAAATATCTACAGGAAAACAACCTAACCATGCAAGCCCTCCTCGTCCTCGACAATGCTCCTGCTCACCCACCGAACCTCAAAGATGAACTCCTTGAAGAGTTCAAGTTTATAAAGGTTGTCTACCTACCTCCCAACACCACTCCTATCCTGCAGCCCATGGATCAGGAGGTGATTTCTAATTTTAAAAAGCTGTACATCAAGCACCTGTTCCAGCGCTGCTTTGAGGTGATGGAGAACACAAATCTCACCCTTCGAGAGTTCTGGAAGAACCACTTTAACATCGTGATATGCCTCAGAATTATTGATCAGGCCTGGCTGGGTGTTACAACGAGGACTTTGACCTCTGCATGGAAGAAGCTGTGGCCTGAGGACCTTCGAAGGATTCAAACCTGAGGTGCCAGTGGAGGAGGAGATAATGTCTCTGGGAAAATCCATGGGCCTGGAGGTGGATGAGAGAGACGTGAATGAGCTCCTCGAGGAGCACTGGAGCACTGTCTGGAATTCACCACGGAGGAGTTACAAGAGTTGCAGTCTCAGCAACATGCAGAGGTTCTCCAAGAAATTGGTATCGAGGAGGAGCCAGAGGTGGAGGAGATCTCTACAAGTGAGATAAAGGAGATCTTAGGAATGTGGGAGAGGGTATCACACTTCGTGGAAAAGAAACACCCCGAAAAAGTTGCTACTGGTCGTGCATCGGAGCTGTTCAATGAAACTTGCCTCACCCATTTCAGAAACATTCTGAAAGGGAGGAAGAGGCAAACCTCGTTGGACACGTTTTTTTTTTTTAAATCAGCCAAAAATGCAAAGACCAGTAGCAATTAGATTCAGTGAAGATTAGTTAAGTTACATTCAGTTTAGGGATAAAGTGAAGCCTTAAGAGTGTAACGAGTAGGTAAATACACTTTATAAAACCAGTTTATTCCTTTACATTCTCTTTTATTATGTCTTTATACAATATTTGTCATTTATAAATACATTTTTCTTATTCAAAAACACGTAACAAGAACAACTGGGGTGGCATTTTGGGGGCTGGAATGGATTAACGGCATTTCAATTGATTTCAATGGGGAAATTTGCTTTGAGATAGGAGCAACTTGATATACGAGCAAGGTTACGGAAGGAATTAAACTCATATCTCGAGGTACCACTGTACTTGTATAGAGCAGGGGTAGGGAACCTTTCTTCTGCCAAGGGCAATTTGGATATTTATTACATCATTTGAGGGCCATACAAAATTATCAACTTAAAAATTGGCCTACTATATTTTTTCAATTAATTACCATTCCCTCACCACTCTTGGTATAGAGAAAACTGTATATCAGATCACATTTCTTATTATCATTATACTTGGCTACTGCTTAATCTAGAAGTCATAAATAGATATCTTTATAGTAGGAAAAATATTTCTACAAATTAAGTTAAGTATACTAATTCAAGAAAACATGTGGAGAGACTGTATATGAAAAATAAGCAACATGTAATGTTCTAGGTATGGTTAGACCAAAATAAAATAGATTTTGAAAAATGTACTGAAATACATTGAAACGATATTATCATTAGTGGCCCACCCCCTAACCTACCAATGCTTGAATGTCTTCATGCAAATTGCCAGCTTATGAACTGTACAAGAAAATGAGTCTCACTCCTTTTCGGTTGGATGTCAATTACGAATCCCCAAAGGAAAACAGTAAACTTTTTTCATCAGATTTTAAAACATTTCACTCTTTTAAAGTGTAAATCCATTCTCAAAATACAAAAAATAAAAATAAAAAATGGCACCACTGGTATGTACTTGAAAGAACAATTTTCCCCATTTAAATTTTTTATTTATTTACTTATAAAACTAACATGTTATTTATAGAGATAACATGTTGATTATAAAAAGCATCCAAAGATAACCACTACATGCTTTTTAAAATATATATATTTTTGTTGATTTCAGAAATGGAAGGAGAGGGAGAAACAGATAGAAATATCAATAATGAGACAGAATCATTGATTGGCTGCCTCTTGCATGCCCCCTACTGGGGATCAAGCTCAGGCATATGCCCTTGACCAGAATCAAACCTGTGACCCATCAGTCGGCAGGCCAAGGATGCTCTGTCCACTGAGCCAAGCTGACTGGGGCTACTACATACTTTTAAAGTGTACTCATAAACGAATTTTGAAAATATTTCAAGCAGGCAAGCTAGTGTTTTCAAAAATAAATGTGGTCTTCCAAGAGAATTTTTTAATAGAAACAACAGGTATATGGCTATTATAGGTATTTTTAAATGGTAACATTGCTTTATAATCAGATATCTAATGCAGCATTCTAAAATTGCAGCCATATTTCGATCATATTATGACATCCATATTATGATCATAGATCATAATTTTTCTCAAGGAAAATTATAACTATTGTAACATTTTGAGTGCTAAACATGTGCCAGGCACACAAATTTTGTATTTAATACTTAAAACAGGCCTAGGAAGCACATTATTATATTCATTTTTCATGTAATACAACTAAATCTTATAGAAGAATAAGAATTAAGCAACGTCTTCTGGTCAGAGCTATCTTTCCTTAAGGCTCACGGACTCAACCATTAAGCATCCTTTATAGGAGAAAAGCACAGCTATTTTTGCTTAGATTGAAAATGAACATGTGAATTAAATTATACACATTACTACTTGAGTGTTATTGGACTACTAAATAAGATGACCTATATGAAAGTATTTAGACAAAGTATGTAATTAATTCTCAAAGTGTAAGTACAAAACAATCACCTGGAGTGCTTTTTCAGTATATGCACTTACTGCTTAGAAAGTCATATTGAATAGGAACTTGCATTTTTAAGATCCTTTCTAGAGAACTGTGAGGTTGTTGATCTGCGAGATCCACTTTGAAAACCCCATTTTATCACAGCAGATGTTCTAAATATGGTTTCCTTTCCCTAAATGTCTTTGGAAGAAAACCAAAGACTGGTTTAAGAAGAGGGCTCAATTCATAGGGTATTGTGCCTGGTTTACCTTATTTTATTGAAATACAACAAAATAAAATTTCATTTCACATTTAGCTTCTTACCCTGATTACCTCTTTGTAAAACTTTAGAGTACAAAAGGGGCATTTGAATGGTTAAAAATGTTCTCACAAAAGCTCTGACTTGATAAAACTCTTCAGGATTTTGCCAACATATGCAGCAGCTAAAGTAATACCAGGTGGGATGCCAGGATTTCCTATTCATTTTACCTATTTCAAATGATTTTATACATACTGTAGTTTTCATAGTTTTTATGCAAGGAAGCTTTTCTAATTAATCCCATTGACATATAGCACTTTTTGGAGGAGAAGAAGGTGGGAATAAATCTCATTTGGGTTTGCCATAAATTAATGAATTATACTCTTTCAGCTTCACTTTTTTGCTGTTGATAAAAGAAACACTGTTTAGACTTCATAGGACTGATGATGAATTCAGGTGGCTATATATGCATTTTTGGTTCCTTTTTCCCATTCCTTTTCTGTCCTTTGGACATGTAACATTTGAAAAGTTTAATCCAACCTATAATGGATGGGTAAGAGAAGGAGATTAAAATAAAAACTTTTAAAGTACTTAATATCAAAATATTTTGTGAAAAAAGGGATTAAAATACTAGATTATACCAGGGTTTTATATTTATTGTCTTTATTTATTTTTTTCTCTCTATGTAAAGAATAATCAGGCAGTATCTATGGACAGAACTGTTGAGCAGAGTGTTTGGGAAAAGCCCTCTTTTTTTTTTTTCTTCTGGAGCAACTGAGGCCTGATGTATCAGCTATTTGATGGTTTGATGAAAACCTGAAATAAGAGTACAGTTGCACTTTCACTATTCAGCATCAGTAGGAAGTAAGTAGTGTACATTGCTCTAAAAGCACAGTTGTACCCATGATGCTTTCAGAGAAAATGACAAGTGGTCTATGATACTAATGACAAACTTGTTTGATGTGTAGGTTCAAAATCTTTTCAGTTTACTTCTTAAAAAGAGAAGAAAAATGTATATAATATACCTCATATGCTTTTGATATACAAGGGAGAAAAATTAGTAGCAGCAAAACAGATCCAGAGCCTGTAGGAATGACATCTATTGCAGAGACTGGAGTATCAGCACCCACTCTCAGAAGGGAAATTTTAGGGATAAACCTGACATAGATATAGAAGATCAATATATAGGCATCAATCTGCAAGTATTTATTAGTATATTCAGTGTTCTTATAAGGCACATTGAACCTTTTTAAAAGATGAAAGTAGAGGTGTGTGTTTTTATTTTAGTAATCCAAATATCTTAATCCTTTGAAAACATATAAATTACAAAAATCACATAATATTTGTTCATTAACACTGAGTAAAAATATAAAGCAATTAAGTTAAATAGGTGATCAGAAGATGATAAAACACTAAATACGTCTTTCTTTGATAATCTACATGGGTATTTTCAAGATGTTTTTGTGAATAAGTTGTGTAGGACTTTTATAAAAACAGTCTTGATGACGACCATGACTTTGAATCTGAAACTCTAATTCTCTACTCATCATCAGCTTCTGTTTTTGTATTTGATATAGCTGGTTTATAAAGATACACATTTACAAAATCTATTTAGAACTTTTAATTTCTAGATAAAATTAACCTAGTTTCTACGTTGGGTATCAGCCCTCATCATTGGCATAAGGAGCTTTTGTTATGCAGGCCTGAGGAACGCCTGGCTGGGGAAAACCAGTTAATAGTTTCAGACAGATGGATTTTGATGAGACTCTGTACTGTACACACCTCTTTAGCAAATGTTTTCAGATATTCTCAAATAACACACTTCACTTGAAAACAAATATGGATTTGCTTACTTTAGAGTCAATAGTAATTATTAGCATTAGTAGCAATTAAAATATATGTTCTGTTTGTGCATATTAGAGTGCTAAATTCATGTCACATTATACATATAGACCTTTAGCTGCCTTGTACATACAGAGAAAACACACTTTGAATTTTAAATATTTCAGCTGTTGTGAAATATTGCACTTTTGTTAAAATTTTACTCACTCCAGATAGTTAGAGTGATTGTCAGCTATGGAAATAGACTTGTGAAATTCCCAAAAGAAATGTAAAAGGATCCTGTCATTATTTTTTTTTTCTCAGTGGAGATGGTGAAACCAGACCAAAGGGAATAACAGAGTAGAAATCAGACTGGCCCAAAAAGTCATTTCTTATGGGAGCCATTTTGTGAAGTCCAGCGATCTCTTCTTGAGTGTGAGTTACATCTCGGCATACTTTCTGCCAAAACCCATTCTTCTCTGGCATTAATTTTATTGAGGCCAGAGAACCAAGTTTAAAGTATAGGAAAATGGAAAAGCAGGAGATAGAGGAGGTAGTACTTTGAATTTAAGTATATGTATTAATTTACTGAGTGCTCTTTTCAGCAAGGCACTTTGCTAGGCACGTTTTTGGATGTTACCAAAAAAGCAAGAATGTGCATAAAACTTGCAGTCTAGGGTGTGGATTAACTTTATACAACACATCACACATTTAATTACTTAATAACAGTTATAGAAAGTGCAATGTAGGTGAAGAAATGGTGCAATAGGAATGTAGCAAGGGGACTGACAGCATTTGGAAAGTTGGTGAATGCTTCCTCAAAGAATAGCATTTGAGCTAAGTTATAAGATGTAGTATAAATTCCTTAGAAGAAGAGATTAGGAAAGCATTTAAGGCAGTGGGAGCAGCGCATGCAAAATCTCAGAATTAGAAAAGTACTTGAATCAAAGCCAGGATTGGAAAGCAACTGGTGTGGTTGGACCACAGAGAATGAGCAGGGAGCAAAGCTGGTGGGCAACATTCACACCTCACTGAACATCCTAGGAAACACTTCACATTATACTACATATTCAGTAGTATGTGCACCAATGTGCCTCTGGTTGGTGCTACACATCTTCTGGCTGAAAGAAAAAATATTAGGATTTCAAATTTAGTATATTATTATATTATAGTTCTTTCCTGGTTTTTATTTTCATCCTTATTTCTAAAAAAATAATAATAATGTGTTTGTTTTTCTTTTATATCTCATAAGAAAATTACATGACTGCTTATTCATAATGGCATGGCAATTTTAACTACTTTAATATCTAAAAAGCCTTGTATATCTTTCAGAAATTGGAATATTAGTTCATATTAGTAGAAATATATATATGTACATATATATAATTGCACATATTGATTTAGGTTTTCAATATGGCTGTCTCTTCTTTTCTAACTTCTAGAAGGCCTGGTTTAGAAACAAGGAAATAAATCAACTCTTCTGTACCAAAATAGCAAGTTTTTCGGGTCCTATTCCTGAATAGCTGAATAATGTTTCTGTAGCTTTTACATCACATCTGTCTGAGCAACAGCTATTTGGTCATTCTTAAACTTAGCATTTGTTTAAATTTTCATGACTATATAAATTTTCAACTTTTATTTGAAGCAAGCATGCCTTTTCAAGATACAAAATATAATTCCTGATTCATTTGTTAGTTAATGAAAATGTGAGATACATTTTCTGTTGTACTTCTGGTGGTTTAACTTCTCAGTCAAACTATGTGGAGAACAGCATAAATCACATATGTAAAGCATGATTTTACCAATTGCATTGCTTAGAAGACTCATGTTACAAAGACTCTGGGCTGTTTAGTTGTATACTGTGTGCATTATGAAGATATATAAGCCACTCTTGTTGTTTGTCATTATTAGACTTGAAAAGTTATATAGGTGAAAATATTAGATACATTGATGAGTAGTAATATAAAATTAGTAAATATACTTGATTTCTAAATGAGATGTAGTATTTGTTAGGCAGTTGCACACATGCTCATCTAAACACTAGGATTAATGAGAGGTGAATTAATTATATCTGCCAAACACCTATTTTATTTTGAACTTGCTTTTGTTTACAGGTTATAGAAATTAAAAAATAATAAGAGAGAACTCAATCTCTTATTTTATAATTATGTGAAAATATAACCTGATGCATAAAATTCATTGCTTTGATAATATTTAAAAAATAAGAAAATTCACCTAAAATTACAAATTAATTATCTACAAACTGAGTTTATAAATGAAAGAATAGTGAGAAAAAAAATTTTCTAGCAGCAAGGATCACTTGTAGAAGGCTTCTAAGAAGAGATGAGTGTAACTTGGCTGAAGAGAGAGAGAAGTAATGTGTACTGATGCTATGGTTAGGTTCATATAGGAGAACCCTGATTCTTTGCTGCAGACACCTCCCAGTTATGTGACTTCTACACAGAGTATACTATCAGGTGTATGATTATAAAAGACACAACTATTGTTTTCAACAACTCAATTATTAGGTATAAAGCAGCAATGCAAGCTTGTGATATCCTTGGTTAGAATTCAGCTACCATGGAAAGCAACAAATTAGATAAAGGTGAGCATTTAGAAAGTAGGTTCTGGAATGCTCATATAATAAGAGATTGTCAGGATGGGAAAAAAGGAAGGATGCTCTGGCAAGGATCAGCAGTGGCATATGCAAAGATATTTAACATGAAGCCAAAGAAGATTTTAAGTAAAGGTTCTCATATTACTGATCCCAAATAAGGATGCCTAAAGGACATAAAAGTGGGTATAATCAATGCAGTTGTTGGCTTCCATTTATTGTGTTCATGTAAATTTTTAAATTAATAAAGTAAGCATTTACTCATATTACATCATAATGAAAATTTTCACTGGGATAGCAAATTCTTCATTTTAAATGCCCTGCTTTTATAAAACAACAACAAAAAATGAAGTAAACAAACAAAATTCCCCTAGGCAGTGCACTTAAAAGTTTCCTCAGCAATAACATTTTTAATACACTTAAAAAGTCTTCTCAGCAGTAACATTTTATTTTTTATATTTTTGTTGACTTTTTAGAGAGAAAGAAAAGGAGAGAGAGTAAGAAAGAGAACAAAACATTAATTGGCTGCCTCCTGCATGCCCCCTACTGGGAGTCACACCTGAAACCTGGGCATGTACCCTGACCTGGAATTGAACCAGCAACCTTTTGTGCACAGGACAATGCCCACACTGGCCAGGGCAACACTTTATATTCTACTTATTTTTACTGGATACTTAACAGTTTTCACTTGCTCATGTTCTCCAATAATCCAATGTTTTGAAAATATCCAACAGCAAAGTTAGCCATTTTACTAGGAGATTAAAAGGGAGTTACCTGGTTAGGTTCACAATTTCAATTCTGCTAACTAGGATCTATACATCAGGGAACTCACTACAATTGGCAAGGAAAGGACTAAGAAAAACACTTTCAGTAGAATTCTAATAAACCTTGCTGAACAAATGGATCACTTCTTAAATTTTTAATTATTATAAATTGGGTTATTACTTTGATCTGAATGAGATGTTCCACAATAAATTTTGCCTCTGAGTTCAATAACAGGTACTTACATACTTACCCAGCAGAGTTTTTGTTTATTTGTTTTTGATTTGCCACATGCCTATTCAAAAATATTAGTGTAGCCATCTAAACTGACTCAATCGGAACAAGTCCACATAGCAGAAGTATATAACATATATCAGAAAGTATGCATGCCAAAAGTATTGAAACTATTTTTCATATTCTCCTTTTAATGATGACATTTCTTGACCTTTACCTGCACCCAGAGTCAAGCACAGATGCTGAAGTATAGAATCTTGGAAAATGAGAGGATGGGGAGGGGATTGAAAAGGGCTGAAAAAGAGCCATAATATAGTTTCTTAGGACAGGAATTTAAGAGGGAAAAAAATGCCCCTGACTAGAGAATCCCAATTTGACAGAATATCTTCCCCAGCTACAAGGCATCTAGAATCTATTATTGCCATTTGGAGAAAAGAACAAACAAACAAAAAGAATATAGGAATTCCCCTTAGGGCAAATCAAGTTGTTTCTCTTTAATAAATTCATAGACTTAAATATGGAACTTCAGATATTATAGTCCAAAGCAAGGGAAACCAGAAGGAAAACAGTAAAAAATGTTTTAGCTTTTATGTATATTTTGTAAAGCAAAATATGGACATTTCATGAAATATGTCAAGCAGAACTTTCTAAAGAAAAAGACTAACCATTTATCTGACAAGAACTGCATTGCATATTCAATAGTATATAAATCCTATAAAAAATTTTCTCATACCAATGTCATTATTTTCCAGAGATTGAAAGAATCATACCATTTTCTTTCCTTTTACTTAGAACTTTACAAGATTATCCACATGCAAGTAAAGTATAGCATAAATAATATCTTACCTATTAAGTTGTTTTCCATCTGTGTTGAGACTAGGGCTTGGTGTCCCCTAGGCCTCATTTCTCATCATGGCTGCCTACTGTCTCTGAGCCTGACACATTTTTTCAAACTGCTAACCCTTTATAATTTAATTTTGTATTCTACAGTCTAAAAGGATATATATTTATATATGCACACACACATATATATACTAGAGGCCCGATAAATGAAATTTGGGCATGGGTAGGGTCCCTAGGCCTGGCCAGCAATCAGAGCCAATCTGTGGGATGACCAGTGGGGTGATTGGGGGTCACCAGCCTTTACTGGTCTAGTACTGCTAGCTTGCCAGCCCCGTTCCCTGCCACGACTGCTGGTTCCCTCCTTCTGTGGGAGGCGATTGGAGAGTGATGCCAGCCTACTCACTGGCCAGCCCTGCCTCCCCCCCACTCACTAGCTGACACACACACCCGCCACTACTCCCAGTTGCCTTCCTTTGTGGGGCAACTGGCAGGGCAATTGGGGGGGCCCTCCATTGGCACCTACCTTAGCCTGTCTGGAGCCTTTGGGCTAGGGGCAGCTCCTCCATTGAGCATTTGCTCCTGATGGTCAGTGCACATCATAGTGACTGGTCACTCAACTGCTCATTCAGCCATGCGGTCTATTTGCATATTAGTCTTTTATTATATAGGATTTATATTAAATATATATATACATTGGGTATATATACATAGATAGTTATATATACATATATAGTTACTAAATGAATAAAGAAATGAGTAATGTTAAGCTAGAAGTGATGAAACATAAATATAATTAAAATATACATTTTCAAACAACTTCCATTATATGACTTAATATACAAAATGATAGTATGACATAGCTATCATCCATCTTTATTTTACAAATAAGAAACAGAAACTCAGACATGCTTTGTAAAAATATAGATTTTATTGATTTCAGACAGGAAGAGAGAGGAAATAGAGATAGAAACATCAATGATGACATGGAATCATTGATACCGGTGAGGCTCAGTGGTTGAGTATTGACTTATAAATCAGGAGTTCATGGTTTGGTTCCCGGTCAGGAGACATGCCTGAGTTGCAGGTTTGACACTGGGGATCAAACCTGCAACTCAGGTATATCCCTTGACTGGAAATCGAACCATGAACTCCTGATTCATAGGTCAATACTCAATCACTGAGCCTCGCCAGTGTTGCCTCAGAGATGTTAAGTAGACTGCCCAAGAGTATCCTATATAATAAAGAGGTAATATGAAAATTGACCATCACTCCAACACATGAGATGGCCATCCCCATGTGGTCAAAGATGGCCACCCCCAGGTGGACACAAGATGGCCACCACAAGATGGCCAGCAGAGGAGAGCAGTTGTGGGTGATAAGACAAGCATGGGAGGGCAATTGGGAGGGACCAGGCTGACAGGGGAGGGCAGTTAGGGGCAATCAAGCTGGCAGGGAAGCAGTTAGGCATCAATCAGACTGGCAGGGGAGTGGTTAGAAGGTGATCAGGCTGGCAGGCAAAAGTGGTTAGGGGCAATTAGGCAGGCAGGCAGACAAGCAGTTGGGAGCCAGCAGTCCTGGATTGTGAGAGTGATGTCCGACTGCCCGTTTAGGCCAGATCCCAGTCACTAGGACGTGTGCTGATCACTAAGGGAAGCCTCTGGTAGTTACCAAAATCTCTTTGCTTCCTCATGCTGTGGTCCTTTCTGGTTCTCCCACCTGCTACCATCGCCTGCCCTACTTTCACCCACAGCTGGCACTGGAGCCGCCACTTGCAACTGATGCTGGCGCCCGGTGCTGGCCCCAATTGCTCAGCACTGGCAGCAGGTGCGAGCAGTGGTGGCTCCCAGCCCTGATTGCCCCTGAGGACTTTTCCACATCCTCCTGCTCCTGAGATGCAATCAGGGCTGGCAGCTGCCTTTCACACCCGCTGATGGTGACAGCCCTGCTTACACCTACTGCTGGAGCTGGCCCCTCTCATACCCACAGCTGGCACCAGAGTCACCACTCTCGCCCACTGCCAGTGCCTGGTACTGGTCCTAATCACATGGCTCTATAAGCAGGTGCAAGTGGTGCTGTCAGCCCTGATCAACCCTGAGGGCTTCTCCAGCTCCCCCTGGTTCTGAGGAGTGATCAGGGCAGCAGCTACTACTTGCACCTGCTGAGATAGCACTGGCCCTGCTCACACCCACTGCTGGCACCAGCCCCAATTGCTCCGCGCCATCAGCAGGTGCAAGCAGGACTGATGCCATCAGAGTGTGGGAGCAGTGGTGCCAGGAGTGGGGCTGCCAGGAATGGGGCTGCCAGAAGACAGAGGACAAGGGCCTGCTGCAGGAGGGGCCGAGTGAGGGCACAGAGGATGGGAGGAGACTCTCCCCTGTGCTCACTGCAGCCTTGCATCCTTTCAAGGTGCACAGATTCGTGCATATTGGGCCCCTAGTAAGTTAATAAAGACACTGGTTGGTATTTGAACCCAGATATTTCCTAAATTTCATACACTTTCTACTACATACAGCTGCCTTTAGAAGTTTTATACATAATGTGTAGAAGCTGCGAAATTATATCATAAATTGTTTTTCAAGATGAAATAAGAAAACATCCTGTTTTTTAAAAGTTTGGAATATTAATATCATTTCATGAATGCTCACAGTCATTTGGTTTATTATGCTTTATAAATACAAAAGAAGAACCAGCAATGCAAGTTTAATATCACAAGAGACTTGGCAGTACTTTATTAACCTGTCCAGGTAGGATGCCTGAAATGATGTAATGACTGCTATTTCTCAGTTCATGCCGATGTATTGAATTACAGCCTAGAAATGTGTAACTTTTCTTTATAAAAAAGAAAGCTGGGGAGTGCAAAGCATTCTGTTGTAATCCTAAGAAATAATTCTTAAAAAATGTATTTTATTTTTGTAATTGCATAGTGATTTTCTTTTATGTAATCTTATCATTAACTGATTTATACCTGGAAGAACCAACACCATCTGGGAAGATGTCAGCAACATGCTCTCCCAAGAACTAATTGAGCAACAGCTGCCTGTTGCCACCTTGACTTACAATTGAAGAGAGCAGAGATGGTGCCACTGACTGTGTTCTTGTATTCCTAACTCTCCACAGACTAGGAATTGAAAAGCCTTCACTAAGCCACATTATCTCTCCATATACATTATCTTCCTTTCCCTGGGGGAGCATAATATCAGCAGATCCTACATAAAGGCTCTAAAAAGAAATACAAGGTAGATTATTCATAATGCTTGTCATTTACTAGAAATATAATGCTATGTGGAGGAAAACACTAAAATTAGGAATAGGATGATCAAGGCAGTAGAGCATGTCTTATCCCCAAACTTAATTCCTCTGTTAGAAGGAAATTATTTACTCAAAAGAAAATCTTTCTGTCCCATCCATTCCCAGTTTAAAATATTAACATCTCCTTATGGCTGTCTTTTCTTCTATTATTTTCATACTCTGAAAAAAAATTGCACTTTATAAAGAAACTGTGACAAATACCCTGAGTAGGAATAGGAAACCCTAAATGCAGGGCAGATGATTGTAACTATCTGTTAGTGCTTTTAGGATTGTTGTTCAGTCCATTTCAGAGAAAGGAAGGTTGGATATGACTAGTCTCTCCTGATCTCTCCTCTTGGCCTGCTGTTTGCCTCACTGGTTCAGCCTGTGCTTTGTAAATGTTGGCATCGCACCAGCGTCTCTCTCTGCCTTCTTATATTTGGTCAGAGCTTACCCACAACTTTTGTTCTCACAATGGTCTCTATTGTAAATTTTCCAAATTCCCTTTCTTCAGCTCAGTAGTTTTCTCTAAGCTCCTGATCCATTACCTGAACTCACAACCCTCTAATATCACTTCAAACTCACTAAGAGTTCAGAAAAGAAGAAATGAGTATATTATCTCAGAAGATGTCATGGATGGGCAGTTTGAATTCTCCATAATAACAGATTCTTCTTTATCAAAAGTACCCAGATGTCCTATCAAAATGGTGGCATAAGTAAATGCTGTACTGGTCACCTCCAACACCACATCAAAATTACAACTACAATACAGAACAACCATCATTCAGAACCACCTGAAATCTAGCTGAATGAAAATCCTACAACTAGTGAATTAAAGAAAAAGCCACATCAAGAATGGTAGGAGTGGTGGTGGCATGGGGACATCCCTCTCACAATCCTGGACCACTGGCTCCTAATCGCTTACCTGCCTGCCTGCCTGCCTGGTTGCCCCTAAATGTTCCCCACTGTTGGCCTGATTGCCCCTCACTGCCTCTGTGTGCCAGCCTGGTTGCCTCTAACTGCTCCCTGCTACTGATTTGGTCACCCCCAACTGTTGCCCTCGCCAGCCTAGTCACCCCCAACTACCTCTCCTGCCACCCTGGTTTCTCCCAATTGCATCCCTCCCCCACCAGCCTGGTTGCTCCTAACTGCATTCCTCCCCCCCTCATGTCCCCCCTCCCCCCGCCAACCTGGTTGCCTCTTACTGCCTTCTCCCCACCCCTGGCCTAGTCACCCCCAACTGCCTCCTCTGCCAGCCTGGTCACCCCTCATGCCCCCCTCCCACTGGCCTGGTCACCCCACAGAGCCTGCTGTTCAGTCGTTTGGTTGTCCCTCACTAACCTCCCTGCCAACCTGGTCATAGGCAGCCATCTTGTGAGGGTGTGAGGGTTAATTTGCATATTTCCTCTTTATTATATAGGGTAGCACACAGCATTTTGTGCCCTACATTTTTCATTTGCAACAATACATTGTTTAGTAGAATGCCATGGGACTGGATTTTCTAAAGTAAGCTATATTGAGAAACAAGCCAAGGCCAACAACAGCACTTGAGGACCTGAGAGTCAGGGAATGAAAGAATATTTTAAGTTTAGGAAAGACTGAGAGTAGTTTTTGGTACGTTCTATTTCTCTATGCAACACACACATTTTTGGTGCTTGTAAGTATTTTCTTGTGATTGATTAGTATTGAGTCATCTTGGTGGGGCAGCAGAAGGAAAAGGTAACCACACCCAGCTATCTATGTTGTACTTGGTCTGTTGAAACAGGTCTGAGTCATAAGATACAGCGTGATTATGATGGTGCTCTTGGAGGTTGGCCAGAGGCCACTCGGTACTTTGATAAAAATCAAGCTCTGAAGAAATAATAACACGAGAAATCTGGGAACAGTCTCTCTTATTTATATACACCCATATATTCTCTAACAGAAACAAATACACCAGAAAGGCTATACAAAATAGGTCTAACAGCTTAATAATACCATTTTCTTCCCTTAATTCAAAGGAGTAACAGAATAAGGGGCCTTTAAGGAAAGCTACTAGAGTATAGGTTTGGAAACACACTTCGTATTTAAAAGCAGAATTGTACCAATTTTGCAAAGGTGATTGGACAGAGAATGGTTTGGTTTAGAAAACCAGAGCATTTGATGAGTAGAATGAGAACTTTGCACATATACTGTTGCTGTGATTCCTGCCTCACAGACTCTCCTTCCTTCCTATAATTCTTGCATTCAGTTTGCCCTCTTAGTTCTTCAGCATTATCCATCATAGCCTTTATTCTAAAGGAATACCTACAGGAAATAGCAGTAACTGAGAGGTATCACCCCAATTAGAGCTTTGGTGCAGAAAAGAATGACTTAAGAGGAACACTAGGGGAAAGTTGTGCTTCCAAGTGGAGTCTTAAAATCCTAGAGGCCCCTACAATTTTGTGATTTGAAATACTAAGCTCTTGTATTAGTTATAGAAGGGAGTGTTGCATAGGAAAATATTTACGTATGTTTTTTCTTCATGGAAATATTGTCTTCCCTCCTTTCACCTGGTATGTATCCCTCCAGGCTCAGCATTAGTTTTCTGCTATGCAGAATAAGTCTACTCTTGTCCTGCTATCTTACTGTACACACTTCTGTCATAGTATCTGTAATGCAGTCCTCTGATTGTAACTGTCTTCAACTTTTCCCATTATAAATCATACTGTTAAGAAGAGGGACATCTTTGTACCCTGCCTGTGCCTGGCATGAAGTATATACTAGACATACTTTATTATGAAAGGGTGAAAGAAACTGTAACATGAGTTAATTAGTGGCTTTGTCTCAAACTATATGACAAACAAGATGACAGCAAAAATCTTATTTTCATTATTCCAGAATTCTTTGGTTAAATAATTGCTCCTAAAGAGGAACCCAAAAGAAGAACCTCCCCTGATGCTCTGAAATTTGTCTTCCTAATCACCTCAAACTTCCACTGATACTAATATCTAAGGATAAGAGAGCTATTTTGCTACCTTATCAAATTCAAGTTCTTCTCTCTTTGTGGGATGTGTTCTAATGCCATTACTCCTTCTTGCATCACTTCACATTCTTAGAGTATAGATTGATTATCTTACATTAGGAATAAGGAGAGAAAACATTCTATCACATTCTTAGTGCACTGAGTGGAATTTATCTAAGAAGGCGTATGTGGTTTTAATATATAAGAAATGCAATTGCATTATTAACTCCCCACCCTTATTCCTTCACACTTTGTTGGCCATGGTTATTTCCAAACTTTACTCAATGCCCAACTGCTGCATGATACCAGATGGGAAGCAATTGTATGTAACAATGGAAACTGGAACCAGGGCTTAATAATGGTATGCCTTTCATTGGGCAATCTCAAACATTTACACAACAGATAATGTGGGGAATCAATAAAGGACTTTCCAAAAGATTCATCATAGGATTTACTTAATGAATAAGTTTTCTTTTTATATATTCACATTATAATTTGAGTCAATATTAAGTAAATATATTCACTGTTGTTCAATCTGAGGAAGGAGGTTATAATTCTAACCTGATGTAAGTGAGGCTATGTCTCTAAGTGCAGACAAATTACACCTGAGACTGAAATATCTGTTCTAATACTAGTAATCTAAGTACCTTTTAAGAAAAGAAACAGCTGTTCTAATTTTCTTTCTTTGTAGTGTCTTTATTTGGTTTTTGAATTAGAGTAATTCTGGACTCATAAAAAAAGGTTGTAAGTGTACCTTCCTTTTGGATTTTCTGGAATAGTTTGAGGAGAGTGGGTGTTAATTCTTCTTTGAGTGTTTGGTGAAACTCCCCTGTGAGGTCATCCAGACTAGGACTTTTTTTTTCCTGGGAGTTTTTTGATTACTGCTTTAATTTCATCAATTGTTATTGGCCTATTCAGGTTTTCTGATTCTTCCTGATTCAATTTTGGAAGATTGTAGTTTTCTAGGAATTTGTCCAACTCATCTACATTGTCCAGCTTGTTGGCATATAGTTTGTTTATCTTATTTTCTTACAATTCTTTGTATGAGACATATGAAAAGGTTCTCAAAATCATTGATTTTCAAATATGTGAATTAAAATGCTAATGCAGTAACAGCTCACACCTGACAGAGTGGCTATTATTAATAAATTAACAAATTACAAGTGTTGGTGAGGATACAGAGAAAAGGGAACCCTAGTACACTAATGGTGGAAATGCAGACTGGTGCAACCATTATGGAGAGCAGTATGGAGTTTCCTCAAAAAATTAAATATGGAACTGCTATTTGACCCAGTCATCCCACTTCTAGGAATATTTCCTAAGTATCCCAAAATATCAATCAGAAAGAATGTATGCACCCCTATGTTCATAGCAGCACAATTACAATAGCTAAGATCAGGAAACAGCCCAAGTACCCATCAGTAGATGAGTGGGGGAAAAGCTGAGTACATTTACAACATGGAATACTATGCAACTGTATAAAAGAAGAATTTTTACCCTTTGAGACAGCATGGAGGAACCTGGAAAGTATTATGCTAAATGAAACAAGCCAGTCAGAGAAAGACAAGTATCACATGATCCCACTTATATGTAGAATCTAATGACCAAAATTAGCTGATGAACAAAATAGATCCAGAGACACAGAAGCATGGAACAGACTCTGGAATCTCAGAGTTAAGGTGGGAGTAGGTGGGAAGAGATTAACCAAAGAACTTGTATGCGTATATGCATAACCCATGGACACAGACAACAGGGTCATGAAGGCTAGGGAGAAGGGCGGGGGCGGGCTAGAAGAGGTCAGTGGTAGAAAGAAGGAGACATATGTAATACTTTCAACAATAAAGATTTCAAAATATATATGATGACCCCTAGCCAGTGTGGCTTAATTAATTGGGCATTATCCCATGCACCACATGGTTGCTGGTTCAATTCTTGGTCAGGGTACATGCCCAGGTTTCTGGCTTGATCCCTGATGGGGGGTATTCATAAGGCAGATGATCTATGTTTCACTCTCACATCAATTTTCTATCTCTTTCCCTCTTCCTTCCTCTCTTTTTTTAACACACACACACACACACACACACACACACACACAACACACACACACACACACACACACACGAAAAACAACTTTTTATGTTAAGGCACAGCAGGTGTGTTTATAAAATCTGTGGCTGATTCATAGCCAAGGAATATAACTAATTTCCTCCTCCTCCTCCTCCTCCTCCTCCTCCTCCTCCTCCTCCTCCTC